>CM068710.1:14836229-15436229 GCA_035079005.1 Fraxinus americana | reverse complement strand
TTCTGATCAACAGATTTTTTTGTCCTTGCTCTTTTACTACGTTTAGATTCATCTTGAACCTCTTCATTTTTTTCGTGTTCTTGTTCCACAATATTTTTCTCTAATAGTCTTAAATGTTTGTTTTGACAAGCTTCGTCCTTCTTGGACTTATGAAGAAATACATGTTCAAAAAATGATGCATTTTTTGGTTCCATTATCGTGTTCTTGCGTATGTTTGATATTTTAACTCGTGCATGAAGAAGCGATATACACTACTATTATGTGCATAGTCAATGAAAAATGTAATCAACTATTTTTGGACCAATTTTCACCTTTTTAGGTGTAGGTACTGCCACATTAGCAAGACATCCCCACATTCAAAAGAATTTATAAGAGGGCTTCCTTCCTTTTGCATAATTTATATGGAGTTTTGTCTTTCTTTTTTCGAGGCACCTTATTTAAAATATAATTTGCTGACAAAACAGCTTCTCCCCATATGTTATGCTGCAAATTGCATTCATCATCTCTTTTAAGGTATGATTCTTCCACTCAGCAATATCATTTGCCTGAGAGGAATAAGATGTCGTGGTTTCATGGACTATACCATTTTGAATACATAACTCACTAAACTGTGATTCATTCTCACAGCCTCAATCAGTTCTTAACACCTTAATTTTCTTGTTGAGTTGATTTTCAACTTCATTTTTATAGAGAAAAAAGATTTTATCATACTCCAAAACCATACAGAAATCATGCTTGTTAAGTAGGGAACTATAGTATAAGTTCTTTCAAATTTTCGGTACATATAGCACGTTGCTTAGAGCTCTTTTCCAGATGTCATCTTCATGATCACTTGGGCTTTGATCTTAAAAGTAGCAAAATTTTGCATGAAGAGCATTTCTTCATATATAATTTCATCAAGTGAAGTGACCATCCCTTTGTCAGAACATACATGTCGGATTATATCATTGTCAATCCACCATTCTCTTGGATTGGATCCTAACTAGATTCACTCTAGATATCATAGCTGACAAGCAAATATCAAAGGCATCATGGGCAATGTCATCGATAATATTTTCTTATTTGTTTCTGTTTTTCTTAGGCAACCTGTATTCGTTTGACTTGTGACGCATCTTGTCACAATTGAAGTACTTTCCTTGAAATTTCTTCTTCGAGATTTCCCCTTTAGGTCCCAGTTTGAAACCTTTGTTATTTAGCTTCCTCTACAACATTGGCCTTGGTCTCATGTTGGTATACTGCTCACTTATCAAATCATCTGTTGTCTTCCTCAATGCGAAGTCTAACAATCAAATCTTCAACATCATCTCCTTTCACTTATACTTAAGGTAGTTCTTGAAATATTTCCATCCAGGTGACAGCTTCTCAATAATAGCGACCACCTGAAAATATTCACTCAGTAACATCCCCTAAGCAAAGATCTCATGTAAGATCACTTGGAGCTTTTGAACTTAACTGGCCATAGTTTTGGAGTCGATCATCTTAAATTTAAGAAGCCCCCTACCACAAGTTTCTTGGCTCCAGTATCCTCAGTTTTGTACTTTTGATCAAGAGGCTCTCGGAGCTCCTTTGTCGTCTTCTTTACACTATAGACATTGTATAAAGAAAGAATTATTGAGCCATTCTTGACATAATTTTGAGACAAGTATTTAGAATGTTTTCAAGCAACTATTGCAATGATAATTTGGCTGTCTGTCTAATCCTCCTTCAGTTTCAGAGGATTCTCAGTCAACAACTTTGAAAGGCCAAGGATGGTAAGGTAAAATAGCATCTCTTGGAGGTCGCCTCTTGAAGTTTAGTCCATTGAATTTATCCAGTTGCTCTCCACGAGTAATAGATGTTGATATTATTGGGGGTTCACAACAAAAGTAGGCCCACAAGCCACATCATTGGTTGTGTCAACAATTACGGTTTCACTTGCCATTTTTTCTAAAATATCAAATAAAGTGCGTTAATTTCAGAAATAGGAAATTATGCTATTTTTCAAATAACTTTTAAAAAAACTACGATGTTTTCACAATTACGAAAAATATGCTATTTTTTTTCAAAATCATTTACAAATTATGTTGTTTACTCAATACCGTAAATATGCTAATTTCTCAAATGAAAAATATGCTTATTTTCAAACACTACAAAAATTAAGCTATTTTTCCAATAATCGAATAGCACTCAACACATAATTTCCATAGAAGACTAGAGGGGTCTAAACCCAATCTCAACAAGTCTATCTTCTTTCGAAACTATTCAGGGTCACACTTAAAATCTAACCTCCTAGACATAACTTATCTGTATTGTAATTTCTAGTTTTTATGATTTTATAAATTTTGTGGGAGATTATTATTTTCACAATAATATTTATTTGAAATCCAGCAACCCCTTTGTCTTTTTAGAAGAATTTATTTTAAAATGTTACTGGTAATATGGATAGCTGATTGACTGTCAGAACAATAAGGCTGCTCGATCATGTTTGATAACAAGGTCTCCAAGTATGTTTCTCAATCAGCTTAATTCAAAAACAGTAGTAGCCATGGAGCTGTACTCTACTTCTGTTGATGATCTAGAGACAGTATGCTGCTTCTTTGATCTCCATGACACCAATGAATTCCCTAGAAAGACACAATAACCAGTGATTGATCTTCTAGTATCTAGGCAAGCCACCCAATCAGCATCACTAAAGGCTTTAAGTACTAGGTTTGATTTGCTTTCAAACAATAGGCTTTATGCTGGTGTACCTTTCAAGTATCTTAGCACATAATGGGCATATGATGTACCTGGTGCACCCTTCAAGTATCTTGGAGGAATTGGCTAAGAACCTGAACAGCATATGATAGGTCGGTTTGGTTATGGTCAGATATAGGATCCTTCCTATCAATCTCCTGTATGCACTTGCATCTTCAATAAGTTCTCCTTGATCCTTACTCAGCTTCAAATTCTGCGGTAAGGGATACTTTGCAGGCTTGGCTCCAAGATATCCTGCATTAGTCAACACATCTAAGGCATATTTCCTTTAATTTACAAAAATTCCATTTGATGTCCTGGCTATCTCAAGTCCAAGAAAATACTTCAAAACCCCCAAGTCTTTTAATCTGAACCGCTCATTCAGTTCTTTCTTAAATTGCTCAATGTAGGATAAATCATTACCTCCTATGATAATATCATCCACATAAATGAGCAAAGCAGTGAAGGATCTTTTTTCATGTCTGGTAAATAAAGAATAATCAGATTTTGATTGGTCAAAACTTTGTGAAACAATGTATGAAGTTAGCTTAGTGTTCCATTGCCTAGATGCATGTTTGAGTCCATAAATGGACTCGTTCAATCTGCAGACCAGTAGTTCCCCAAACTCTCCCTACTGCTCATACCCTTTAAGCATCAACATGTACACCTCATCATCAAGTTCACCATGGAGGAATGCATTGTTGGTGTCTAATTGATGAAGATACCAGCACTTATGAGCAGCAATAGCCAACAAGGACTTCACAGTTACTAGCTTAGCAACATGGAATAAGGTCTCTTCATAATCAAAGCCATCTTGTTATATGAATCCCTTAGCAACAAGCCTGACTTTCTTCTGCTCCTCAGTCCCATCAAAGTTTAGTTTAACTTTGAAAACCCATTTACAAGCTACAGGCTTCTTGTGTGCAGGAAGAAAAGTAACCATCTAAGTGTTGTTTGAAACCAATGCTTGATATTCGATTTCTATTGCCTTGCACCAATCTGGATACTTAGCAGCAGCCTCTTCATATGATCTAAGCTCAACTGTAGTAGATAAGGCCAGTGAATATCTTTTGTGAGTAAGAGATAGTCTGCCATAGTCCAGGTACTCAAATATAGGATATTGCTTGCCAGCCATGTGACCTTTCACCATGGATTTTGATTGTAGAGTAGTCACTTGAGATGCAAGACTGTAGTGGTAATCTTGAAGATAGGGGCTGGGGCTCTTTTAGGTCTATTTGACTGTCTGATGGGCAAAGCTAGAGTTGGAGTAGAAATAGGCGTTGAAATGGATTCATGAGTGTTTGTTTGAGGAGAATCAGATGAACGTAGAATTGAACTAGCAGGAGAGCAGTAGGATGAAGTCATTACCAAAACTTGGAATTGACATATCAGGTGGTGAATCATTAGTTGGAACTGGAAAGAGAGATGAATCAAATAGTAAGCATGCATCAAACTTTGTTAAAGAGGCAAGGAATTTGGGATAATAAAAGGGGAATATATTTTCATGAAAGATAACATCTCTAGAAGCAAAGACAGTATTGTTTAGTAGATTATATAGTTTCAATGCTTTCATGCCATAGGGGTAGCCAATATACATGGAACAGCTCTAGGATCAATCTTGGTATGATTTCTTTTGAGGCTTGAAGCATAGCAAAGGCATCCAAAAACTTTAAAGTGTGAATATGATGATGATGTTTGATGAAGCATTTCATATGGTATTTTATTTTCAAAGATTAAGGTAGGGGTTCTATTGATCAGGTATGTAGCAGCAGAATGGTTTCCCCCCAAAACTTATGAGACAAATTGGCTTGAAACTTGATAGCTCTAGCTATGTTTAGAAAATATTGGTGCTTTCTTTCCACCACCCTATTTTGCTGAGTGGTTTCAACATAGCCAAGTTGGTGAATAATGCCATTATACTGGAAAAAATCATTCATATGGAATTCAGATCAATTATCAGATCTGAGAATTTTTATTTTGCAGTCAAAGTGAGTTTGGATCATGTGATTAAAGGAGTAAATGACAAATCTAGTTTGAGATTTTTCTCTCATTAGGTAGGTCCAAGTCATTCTAGTATGGTCATCAACACTGGTTAGAAAGTATCTAGAGCCATCTAATGAGGGAACTGAATCAGGTTTCCAAATATCACAATGGATGATATCAAATCTTTTGAAATCTCTAGTTTCACTACTTGGAAAAGATAGTCTATACTGTTTGGCTATTGGACAAACTGTGCAATGTAAATGTTTGTTGAATGTAATGGTTGGAATCAAATTATGTAAGACAGTTAGTTTGGAAATAGGAAGGTGTCACATACGACAATGTCATAGATCAATATTAGTGTTCAAATTGAGATTACTTAGGGAATTACAACAAAAATATCTTGCTTTATTACATTGTAAATTGAGATCAAAATTGCAATTGGAATTAGAAAAAACACGAAAGTTGTTATCAGGAATAACAGTATGTTAAGAATCAGAATGGAGACAATTGATTGAAGGTTAATCATGAAGTTGCTGAGCAGAATGTTGGAAAGCATACAGTCCATCTTCAAGTTGGCCCACTCCAATTGTCCTCCGTGTTAAAAGATCCTGGACAAAATAATATTGATGTAAAAATATCAGGAAACAATTATGTCTAAAAGTTAACTTGTTAGGTAAAATCAAATTGAATGTGAAACAAGGCACCACCAATATTTCTATCAAAACCAAGTTATGAGACAATTTGATTGTTCCAACATGTGTAGCCTCAGTAGTGTCACCATTAGGTGATCTAACAGCTGCTTTAACCTTATGAGATATGGTAGTCAAATGCCAAATGGAGTATAGCATATGTTCTAAAGCACCAGTATCCATAATCCATTTTGCTGCACCAGTTTTATTGTTAGAACAAGAGTGATTACCTGAAAAAGGTATCTGGTACAGAGTAACCAGTGGTTGGTGCATCCTGAGGTTGTGATTGTGTTTGTATTCGAGGACCATTAGTTATCTGTCCTTTCAACTGAGGTACCAACATTGCTAGAACCTGCTTGCATTGATCCGGAGTAATTGTGAGGTTTGAGAGAGATTCCATAACACTAGGTTGAATACCATCAGAGGATTGTCCAACGGCATTTGCCACACTTTAGCAAATCGATGTCCAGGCGGATATCTTACCAGCTTGTAACATTTTCCCTTAATGTGTCCAAGCATGCCACAGTAACTGTAAATAGGCCTGTCCTTTCTCTGATTTTGAATGAATCTAACATTCATTTGGCTTCCATTAGAACATTGTACAACATTGTTAGTAAAGGAAGATGCCTCAAAATTCTGTTGTCTTTTAGTGATAACCTCATTTTGCCTTTCATCTTGTAAAATGAGTGCAAAAACCTTGTTAAGAGAAGGCAGAGGATCCATCAACAGGATCTGACTCCTTACTCCAGAATAGTGTTCGTCTAGCCCTATTAGGAATTGCATAACTTGATCTTCCTGTTTGTAATCAGATCCACTAATGTTTGGTCTATAGTTATCAAGTTCCTCCCATAATCCTTTAAATAGGAATTAACTGAATTATTCTCCAGTGAAATGGTAGAGATCTGCTTCTTTAACTCGTAAATTCGAGGACCATTACCTTGACTATAAAGATCTTTCAATTCAATCCATATGTCTCTAGCTGAATTCTTGTGCATCAAACTTGGATAGAACTCCTTTGAAATGGAATTAATGATCCATGATGAGACCACGTGATTTCATCTCCTCCAAGCGCTATACATCGGATCATCGAACTTGGCTCAGTTATGTTTCCATCAATAAATCCTTCTTTATTCTTCACACTGAGAGCCACTACAACAGCGCGACTCCACGTCGCATAATTGTGCTCCGTAAGTACAATTGATATGAGTTGCATACCAGTGTTATCACCATAATGGAGGTAATAGGGACTGCTTGGATTTGTAATCAAGCGACTAGTAATTGAATTGGCTTCTTCTCCAATCAAATATCCAACAGAAGATCCTTGTGACGCCATCGCAGCAAAGCTTCAAGTCTCTGATACCATGTAGAGAGAGAGAGAGAGAGACTGGCGGGAGAATTTGTTATTGCCAAAATGAATGAATGAATACAAATCATATGCATTGTACAATATATATAGAGATGAAAAAGACCAAAATAACCTCCTACAATTTACAAATTCTTCAATATTCACTTCATTTTTATTTTGAAATTTTTTCCAAAAATTTTTCTCAGCAAGTGTTTCCACAGTTCCACTGGTGTTCTTTGTGCCGAACTCGGGCACTATGGAATCAAAGTAAACTATGTTTCTCCTTGTGCTTGCAGTTGCCACCAATTTTGGTATGAGTATATTTCTGTATAATTATGGAAGGAAAGCGGAGGAGTTGGTGTATGAGGCAGAAAATTTGAAAGGGCATAAACTGAGGGAAGAAGATGTTCCAAAGGCGGCACTTTATCTAGAAATTGAGCAATCAAAATACATTACAAGGTTGAAACTTGAACCAATTGATTGATGCAGGTTTTGGCACAACCAATATTGCTACTAAATCTGGATTGATTTTCGTGTCTTAATTATTTGTAAATGGAATGTTATCTTTGAAAATAATTATTGTTCTATATGCTTGAATTTTTTTTCTCGTTTATTGATTTTCTCATCTTTCTTTTTAGCAAATACTTCATTAACAAAATTGTGAATTTACTTGTATTTTACAAAAATGTGTTGGAGGTAGTTTCCGGTGGTAGTGGCCTAGTGGGGTGGTGTCACTTAACTTAAGTTTTTTGACGTTGCTGGTGGTGAATAGTGGTGGAGGGAGGCAAGGGAGGTGGGCTTTTCTCGTGATGTTTAATTTTTAAAAAGTTAGATGTGCCTTAACGAGGATTAACACACTAGAAGTATTTACACAAAGTGTAAGTTTTAATCCTTACAAAAAATTACATACCACATAAATTTGAGAATTAACAAATTAAAAATGTAGGAATGTAATATAATTATTAGACAATTTGTAATATGAATTACACATACAAACAACATGGAAAGTAATATGATTATTTTATATTTTGTAAGTTATAATTTTAAAACTTACAAACATTGTAACAGAATAAATAGAGTGTAAGTTATAATTATTTTAAAGAAATTAAATATTTTGTAATTTGTCAAAATATTTTGCTAAAAGATTATGTAGAGTATAATTGCCGTATTAAGCCCAGTTTGACAAAGATTTTTGAGATTATAAATCGATGGATCCAAAGAATATATGGTTAAAAAGTAAATAAAATTTATGTATCAAGTAAAATGGTGATTAACAATAAAATTGGATTAGCTTAAAATGGGGTAATTTCAATCGTGACCACCGTACTTTCCACTTAGTGTCATTGTAGTCATTGAACTTTAATTTGATTCTTATAAAGTTCAGATACTAGGATTGGGGGTCCTAAGCTTTGAACATTTTGACGATGGGGTCTCAAATCTTTTATTTCTATTTTCTAGAATAGAGTTTCAATGCTTTCACATGTTTGTGTAGAAGGTCCTTTTTAATGGAAAAATGTAAGTTAGACCATTAAAATTTTTGAAAAAAATGATCATTATATCCTTATTTTGTTTTAAAATTAAAAAAATTAGAAACAATTTGAATTAAAATAAAAGAATAGAATTAAGTGCATGTTTGGGAGTGCTTTTTTGAAAATATTTTTTCTCTACGCTCATTTTCAATCATGCATGCTTTTAAAAATATATGTTTTTCTAAAAAAATATTTTTTTCGAACTTTTCATAATTGTTTCATACCTTTTAACTACATATTCTCTAAAAAAAAAATCAGTTTTTAGAAAATCACTTTTAAAGAATTCTTTCTCACACAGGGATCTCAATAGGAAAATGCTATTGGTACCCATTCCCTTACCCGTTGGTATACACGATGACGTGGAAAGTGAAGGACAAAAAAATAAATAACCAAAAAAGAAACCAAAAAGAGGGAACCAGCCTTTACCCACCAAATACACAAAATAACCGGGAAACCAAAATCCTTGAAACCTCTCTCTCACTGTGTGGCGCCCAAACCTCGACAAACCGCCGACCAACCCGAAGCGGCCTCCTCACTCTGGCCGGTCACAGGAGATCCAAGAAGCTTCTCGCCGGCAAAATAAAAATCAGCCTTGAAGATCACGTACCTTTGTAGAGATGACAAACAAAGGTATTTCGCATCCCTTGTTTTTTTTTTTTTACTCTGAAAATGGGGCTATAATTATTTTTTGTCCTTCTTCTTTCCTTGGCAACGAGCTGGCTGAATGGGTTATTGAATTTAGATGCAATCTGGGAAATGAATGAGTGAATAGTGCATAAGCTCGTTTTCCTTCTATACATTTATCAGTAGCATTTTGGTCGAAAGGGTCCACGAGGTCGGACCAATTTTTGGTAGGGGTTGACCTGATGTATATGCTATGTACACTACAATTCAAATCCATGTTTGTAGCATGGTTTCAGTTTCATGTTGATTTAATAGTTTGTAGTGCATCCTATAGCCATGAATTAAAGTTTGGTTGATCAAGTTTCTGTTAATGCCAATCGATTTTGAATAAGTTTATGTCAATTATTTACAAAATATTAATTGTGAAAACTATATTTTTTCTGTGAATCTGATGCCTGTCACATAAAATTATACAATTACTTACAAAATTTTAATTGTGAAAACTAATTGGTTGTTCATTGCAGCGAGTGGAAGTTTGGAAGGAGGTGGATGAACATATTTTTGTCACAATCCGATAATGGGAACAATTTGGAAAGTGTGAACTTAATTGATGATGGGATTGAAGGAGTAGATGGTGCAATCGTGCCTGCGGTGGGTACGAAGTTCAACAATGAAAAAGAAATTTTTGATTTTTACAAAAGATATGCTTACGAAGTAGGCTTTTCAATTAGAAAAAGAAATTCTCAAAAGAATGATGATGGAGTTGTTAGATATGTTCTGCTCACATGTAGTCATGAAGGAGGCAGAAAGAGTAATCCTTGGTAGTGAAGACCAATGTGGCGCAAGACTATGACATGAAGACATTTACTTGACCAATGGCTTGTTGGTAGTGAAGACATTTAATTGACCATTTTTTGTAGTTCCTCAGTTTATATTGGTGTTGTAACACAAACATGTCAATTTTCAATTTCTTGTTCTTGTGTAAGACAGACACACGAATGGATTAATGGTGGTGTAAGCTCAGTTTTGAATTTCTTGGTGGTGGTGTAAGCTCAGTTTATGTTGGTGTTGTAAGACAAACATTTCAGTTTATATTGTTAATTATGGTTTGTTGCCTACGTTCATTATGGTGTGTAAGACAACTTAATTTGAGGATTATGGCTTGTTGCCTCACTTTCTTGTTGGTGTGCAAGTTCAGTTTCATTTTTACCTCACAGGTCAATAATATACACACCATAAACTGATATGTCTGTCTATTTGTTGCCTCAGTTTGTTTTGGCTTTATAAGACAGGCAGATCAGTTTATGTTGTTGCACAATGCACACCAGTAACATTATCTTAAAAGATCATAATATTTGTTGCACAAAACTCATGGAGCTGAACATCACATTGCTGGAACTATGGGAAGTCATAGATTTGTACGTATGCCTGATGTATGTGTAATCACAATTTGAAGTTGCTGGTCCAACTGGAATGAAACAGAAAATTGCAGCAGGAAAGAAACAGAAAATGTAAACATAGATATCCCATTATCAAAAGGTCTACACCCAATTCAAAATGACAATTCACATTTACAGCCAGCAGCAACTACTTGAAACACTATAAAATCCATTAGAGACATCTAAAATACATTGACAAAAAATAGACTGCATTGACAAAAGATCATCTATTCCGTTCCCACTGCATGAAGACCGCAGGGAAGTGGCTGTGTTTGAATGTCGTCTATTCCGTTCCCTTTCCTTTCTCATCCTTGCAAATTCAACCTCATCAATGTGTTGCAACTCATCGACCAAAGTAGCTGCTGGTCCAGATTCTAATATCCCTGTGGGCGACCTCTTGCAACCATATTCGAAATTCTGCATCTAGCAAGATTATAAATGACCATTTGAACTCACATTAGCCATAAAAAACTCAAATTGTAAATCTGAAATGTTGATTTTGACTTTAAGAACACAAGTCGTAAATCTAAAAATCTAAATCTGAAATTCGTGCTTGCACCCTTCACAGTGTATATTGACTTTAAGAACACAAGTCTGCATAAACATGCAAATCCTGAGAATAACACGTTAGTTAAAGCTTACAACTTTATTAAACAAAATCAGAAATTAAAAAACAAAGCCAAAAATACAAGAATACAAACAGAAAATACAAGGATTCCTAAGAATAAATCTAACCAATTGGATTTTGACAGTAAAATGGATATTTTAGAGGAAGAAAAGAAAGGGTTAAAGAAAGAGACAAACAGCAAAGGGAGATGGCATTCAAAGATCTTGAGTTTCAAACAAGCAAAGCCCTGTAAAGAAAAAATGAATAGAACACCCAACCCCACCCCACTTTTGCAGAAACATAATTTTCACACATTGATATACAAATGAACAAAAGGTTAAGTACCTGGATTTTCAAGAACTCTTCTTTACTCATTTTAACCAGTCACAAAGGAACAAATAGAAGCCATAAATTGGTTATAACTCCAATTATTTTCAAAAGATCCAAGACAGAACAAAAACAGAAATGATAATAAAAATTTACGCCCCTAAAAATTCAAATCATTATTGGGAGATTTTTTTGAGAGTTCTTCGCACTCAGAGACGGGTTTTGGGCGATTTTTGGGAGCTTTCTTCGCACTCAGGGAGGGTATCCAACGGAGTTTCAGGCAGATTTGGGGGATTTTCCTTTCGTTCAGTTTATAGGATAACAGATTTCGGGGGTTAAGGTTCCTTCGCCGTCGACGGTTTTCGAGATTGGGGGAGTGATTTGGGAGATTTCACCTTCAGAGTGATTTGGGGTTCCTTCGCCGTCTGGTTCGCACGAATTTGGGGGAACGACGTGAAATGGTGTTTGAATTTGGGGATTTTTCAGTTTTGGGCCGGGTGGCCACGTCAGCGTGTAGCCCAGCGGGTAACCCACTGAGTACCTGTAGCGCGATTGATCTCAATAACAAGTAAATAAAATGAAAAGAAAAACTAAGGTAAATCAACACTTGCTTCCTTTATTCCCCAAACCAAATGTACCTACTCTACCCATCAAACATTATGGTGCCATTATTCGTCATTGTTGTCACTACCACCACCATTATTTCAAACACTATTAATATGTGATTCAAATTTCGTTGAAAGTCCGTGAATTGGTTGAAAGAGGTGTCAAGATGTCAAAATATGGTTTAAGAGGTTTCGGGAGAGAGATTGGCGCCCACTTATTCCGGGCATATTGGCATCATACGAGTTGTTTGGAATCAAGTTGGATTGGAAACGAAGCGCCTGAGAGCTATACATGAAGCACCCGCCATTGCCGCTCGCCTATCGTTCGAGTGACACTCGCCGCTTGCCTAGCATAAGGAAGGCTGCCACTCAAGTGGTAGTATTATCTGAAAAAACTCTGTTTCCATTTTTTGAAACGATTTTTGATCATCTTTGCTTCTAAAACGTATTCTTTTGGGTCTTATATATAGTCGTCATGATTTAGGCTTTAAATAGCATTACAATACAATTCAAACCACATATTTTGTGGTAATTTCTCCCCTTATTAATAAAATTCTTATCCTTAGCCCATAGTGTTTTTCATGTTAATTCTCTATGTTCTTGTGTAATTGTGATTGCTTTCTTCATATCGTCTTCAATTTGCTAACAAGTGATATTAGAGTGAGGTTTGATGGCAAGCATTAAGTTGAAGCATGATATTCCGCTTTTGGATTGCAACAATAGATTTTCATTGTGGTTGGTAAAAAATGTGAGTAGTGCTTGCTCAGATGGATTTGGACGATACTTTGTCGAGATTTAACAAGATACTCGAAAATTGGTCGTTGGAGGAGAAACAACGTAATGATTGAAATGCTCTATCACATCTTTATTTTCATCTCTCGAATCATATTTTTCAGGATGTTTTGAAGGAGAAAATCTTTGTTGCATTATGGTTGATATTAGAGCAATTATGCATGACAAAAAGTCTAACCAACAAATTGCATCTGAAACAGCGTTTGTATTCTCATCGCATGATATAAGGTACATCACTTGAAGAACACCTTGCTACCTTTAAAGAAATTGTCGCTAATTTGTAGACTTTGAAGGTTAAGTACGATGAAGAAGATTTGGGGCTAATTTTGTTGTGTTCTTACCTGCTTCATATATGTAACTTAAAGACATGATATTATACATTCGTGATACTCTTACCATTAATGAAGTATATGATGCTCTATTTTTAAAGGAGAAAATGAAACATCGTATTAGATCCGAAGTATAAGAAAAAGGCCTTGTTGTTAATGGTGGTTATGAGAGGGGGAGATCGAAATCTAATTCTTGTAATAAAGTTTGTACCTACTGTAAGAAGAAGAGACACATAAAGAAGAATTGTCATAAGTTGCAGAATAAGCAAAAATTAGTTTCAAATTAAAAGGGAAAACACCTAGCAACTTCAGGTGAAACCAATATTGTAGAAAATTGCTACAATGATGGAGATCATTTAGTTTTTTTTTTTTTTTTTTTTATGGCGACTCCAAACCCAATGAGAATTGGATTCTTGATGCAACTTGTACATTTCATATGTCTCGATCAGAATTTGTTTTCAACATATGAAGCAAGTCGAAAAGGTGTTGTGGTAATAGGTAAAAGTGTACCTTGTAAGATAGTTGGTATTGTAAGAGTGAGAATTAAAATATTTACAACACTTGATGAGGTGAAACATGTTCCAGATTCGAAAAAAAAACTTATCTCCTTGAATACTCTTGATTCAGAAGGGTACAAGTACACTAGTGAAGGTGGAGTCCTAAAAATTAATAAAAGTATACGAGTTGTGTTGCAGGGACATGGAACGTCTCGGTTGTATGTCTTGCATGGTTCTTGAGAATCATTGGAGACCAATTGGCATAAATTAAGAACTTTGGTGGATATTCAGTTTGGTACAGTATCATCGGAGTTTGATTTAGGGTCTATGTTGAAGAATATATTTCAATTGAGTTCAGAAGTTATTGGTAATGCTACTTTACCGCCACCACCAGCAATGACATTTGTATTCAATTGCTAGAGACAGACTTAGAAGATATATTAGGCATCTACAAAGGTAAGAGGAAATTGATTTAGTGGCTTATACTTTAAATGTGGTTGAAGGTATTGAGTCTAATAAATAACCTTCGACAGAAGCGGTTCATTGTGTTGATTTTATTACAAGGTATGTTTCTGTCGTGTTTGGTAATTATTGTTGAGTTATTTGTGATTTTATTGCTCGTGGTGATAATTCGAGCAATTTTGGTACCCGGGGTAATTCTATTGAGCGGTACTTGGATTCAGTTGATTAAGTTTGTTCTAGTTGGATTTTGTGGAAGAGGAGGAGATTTTTGTAGGAGTTAAGTTTTTATTGAAGAGCCATTGATTTATTCATTACATAGGAACTTGTCTTTAGATGGAAAATTTTTTAAGTTTTGTTCGTTGTAGTGGAAATTGTATTAATGTGGAAATTTGTTAATATGCATCTCAAATTCCGATGGATGTTCAAGGATTGGTCGAAAGAGGTGTTAAAGAGGTCAAAATATGGTTTGGGAGGTTTCGAGACGAAGATTTGGAGCTTGGGTGCTCGGATTTTACGCTGTACAAGGTGTTTGAAATCAATTTGGATTTGAAATGAAGAGCCTGAACGCCATACACGCAGTGCCTGTGTGTTTCGTTGCCGCCTGCTCTTTTCATCTACAACATATTATTTTAGGTCATATATATAATCCATATGATTTTGGCTTTGAATAGCAATAGAATACAATTTAGAACACATAATTCATTGCATTTTCTCTTTTATTGATGAAATTCTCCTCCTTTGGTTGTGGTGTTTTCAACATGATTTTTTTTTGTGTTCTTACATTGTGATTGTTTTCTTCATATTGCCGTCAATTTTTGTCTTCAATGTGTTAACAAACACAAATTCAAATCTTAATTGAGAAAAAACAAATAAAACTATAAGGTCTATTGATTAAAAAACTTTTATGTTTTATTAAAAATGGATTAATAGCATAAAACTCCCTAGAAACGTTCTCCCTACCTATTGAAAATTGCAGAAAACTCACAAATTTGAAACTTTTTGTGCGAAAAACTTCACTATCGTCAAATTTGCCGTTAAAAACAGTAAAAAATGTCAAAACTAAAAAGTAATAATTGTAATTTTAGTATCCAAACTTTTTATTATTTTACAAATTATACCCAAATTTTTTTATGTACCACTCACAATCTCAAACCTTTAAATTTTATTATTTTATTTAATCTATTTCAAAACCCTCCTAAATCTATTTTAATTTTAACATTTTTACAGTTTTAACGGCAAATTTGAAGGTATGGGAGTTTTTCGCACAAAATGTTTAAAATATGGAGGTTTTATGCGATTTTTTTTTTTTGTTTTAAATTGAAACTAGGGTACGACAATCATTTTACTCAAATCTTGACCTTTTAATGGTTGAATCGACACTTTTATTTAGCTTATAAAGTTCGGTGATCATGATAATATTGAGTGAAAAGTTCGATGACCAAAATAAATTTTGATGGCGACATTAAATAAAAAATACGAATACCATGACTAAAAAAATCAACCCCTTCAGCCACGGGTAAGAATCATCTAATATCCAATTCTGCAATAAAAGAAGACAATCATTTCTTTTGTTTTCTTCATTTTTAGTCAATTCGAACTTAATGAATAATAGTCATCTTCAGGGGAAAAAAATAGCTTTTTACCGCTAAATTGAGTCGTTAAAAATATTACACCATCAGAAACTTGAGCTTTGTTTCGTAAATCAAAATATTAATGTTCTAATGCTTAAAGATCCAAAACTTTAAGGTGCGTTTAATTGCGCATATTAATCATGGAAAATGTGTTTTTCCATTTAATTTCCTATTTTTGTACTGTTTGATTGATAATTTGCTTCACGAAAAGTATTTTCCAACTTTTGGTCACGTGACCATATTTTCTTTAAAAGTAAGGAAAATATTTTTTTTAGGGAGATGTGATTTTTATTTTCAAAATAATTCACTATCTCTTGCTCTCTCTTATCTACCCATTAATAAAAAAAAATGAATATATTTAATATTTTTGTTGAAAAGCCATTGATTTATTTATTACATAGGAACTTGTCTTCAGATGGAGAATTTTTTATGCTTTGTTCATTGTAGTGGAAATTGTATCAATATGGAGATTTGTTAATATGCGTCTCAAATTCCTATGGATGTTCGTGGATTGGTAGAAAGAGGTGTTAAAGAGGTCAAAATATGGTTTGGGAGGTTTCGAGACAAAGATTTGGAGCTTGGGTGCCTGAATTTGGCGATGTACAAGGTTTTTGAAATCAATTTGGATTTGAGATGAAGAGCCTGAACGCCACACGCAGTGCCCCGAATGTTTCGTTGTCGTCTACCCTTTTCATCTAAAACATATTATTTTGGGTCATATATATAATCCGCATGATTTTGGCTTTGAATAGCAATAGAATACAATCTAGAACACATAATTTGTTGTATTTTCTCTTTTGTTGATGACATTCTCCTCCTTTGTGTTGTTTTCCACATGCATTTTTTTTTGTTCTTTGTGATTGTTTTCTTCATATCCCCATCAAGTTTTGCCTTCAATGTGTTAACAAATACAAATTCAAATCATTGAGAAAAAACACATAACACTATAAGGTCTATCGATCAAAAAACTTTTTTGTTTCATTAAAAATGGATTAATAGAAGAAAACTCCCTAGAAACGTTCTCCCTACATATTGAAAATTGTAGAAAAAAACTCTCATATTTGAAACATTTTGTGCAAAAAAACTCCCATATCGTCAAATTTGTCGTTAAAAACAGTAAAAATGTCAAAATTTAAAAGTAATAATTTTAATTTTAATATCTGAACTTTTAATTATTTTACGAATTATACCCAAATTTTTTATGCACCACTCACAATATCAAACACTCAAAACTTTATTATTTTATTTAATCTATTTCAAAGGCCCCCTAAATCTATTTTAATTTTAACATTTTTATTGTTTTTAATGGCATATTTGACGGTATGAGAGTTTTTTGCACAAAATGTTTCAAATAGGGAGGTTTTATGTGATTTCCAATATATATATGGTATATCGCAAATTAAAACGTTTCTAAGGGGGTTTCTACTATAAATCCTTAAAAAATTACAAAGTTATTTTTTTTCATGTCCTTTTATGTTCCTTTCATTCCTTTTGTTCTTTCATTTTTTTTTTGGTTTTAAATTGAACTAAGGGTACAACAATTATTTTATTCAAAATTTGACCTTTTAATGGTCGAATCGAGACTTTTATTTTGATGGCGAAATTAAATAAAAAACACTGAGTGAAAAGTTCGATGGCCATGATGATATTGAGTGAAAAGTTCGATGACCATGATGATACTGAGTGAAAAGTTTGATGGCCAAAATAAATTTTGATGGCGACATTAAATAAAAAATACGATGACGTCCATGACTTAAAAAAAAAAAGAAGCAACCCCTTCAATGTTTTCTTCATTTTTAGTCAATTCAAACTTAATGAATAATAGTCATCTTCAGGAGGAAAAATAGCATTTTGCCGCTAAATTGACTCGTTAAAAATATTATCATCAGAAACTTAAGATATGTTTCGTAAATTAAAATATTAATATTCTAATGCTTAAAGATCCGGAACTTTGTGGTGCGTTTAATTGTGTGTATTTTTCATGGAAAATGTGTTTTTCGGTCTAATTTCTTACTTTTGTACTGTTTGATCGATAATTTTTTCACGAAAAATATTTTTATACTTTTGGTCACGTGTCCATATTTTATTTAAAAATAAGATAAATATTTTTTAGGGAGATGTGATTTTTATTTGCTAAGTAATTCACTATCTCGTTCTCTCTGTTATCTCTCCATTAACAAAAAATGAATATATTTAATATTTTTTGAACACGAAAAAATTCAAACGACCAAAAAATCCGCAATTCGGAAATGGGCATGGAGCCATTGACATCAGTTGCCGAGTCAAGAAATGGTCTTCAAAGACTGTGCCATGTGTTGAATCATAATTGGCTTTACAAAAAAAAAGCGTCGCCTTCTATCCTATATACTCCTCCAATTCGTAAATAATTAAATAATTTAACTCTCTCTCTCTCTCTAGTAGGAATTTTTATTTTCCATTTTCCATCCTACGATTTGCAAAGTCTTTGTTTTAAAAACCGGACCGAGCATCGACCCAGAAAAAGGAAAAGGTCAAGGATTTAAAGGTCGAACATGGGTCGAACCGGTGAAATAACATTATAATTTTTTATATTAATTATATCATAAAAAGTTAAAATATATGTTTAAATAAATATACAACAAACCTTTACCGATTTAATTAGCTAATGTACATCTGTAAAATACTAAATTTTACTAAATTTCCACCAGCAGTGATACGGCAATTGTTTCCTGTTGAAATTTTGATTTGGTTTTTGATATGAAAAGCATTGAATGCAAGCATAATGTTTTCATAATGTTTTAGAATGTACTATTTATCAACATATTTTACATATTACTAATATAGTAGATATATATTTACAAATTGTAGTAATTTGTGTAGTCTTATTTTTTAATAGATTAGATACGATTTTTCCCCTAAGATATGTCTAAAACCAAATGAGACTTTTTTTTTTCGAACTATTTGTCCAACCTATCAAGGGGGGTGTCCTCAAAAAAGAGTTTAATGGATTTTAAAACTTTATACAAATTGAGGTGTCCTCAACATAGATTAAAATATAATTCACTAAAATTTAGGTGTCCTCAATTTAGATTTTTATAAATACTTAAAAATTTAGGTGTCCTCAACTTAGATTTCAATAGTTTCTTAAAAAAATTAGGTGTCCCCAATAGCTGCTTGATTTAGGAGGATTTTAATAATTTGATGGATTTTAATAGATTTTAAAAGATTTCAGGGCATAAATATAAATACCAAGAATCTTTAAGAATTTTGTATCCAACCCTAAAATTTCATTCTAACGTTATTATCTGTAGCATTCTTTCACGTCATTTTTTTAAGAAAAAAAAAAAGGCACCGTACACGATATATATGTGTTGAAGAAATGCTTGCAACATTCTTACTTATAGTTGGTCAGAACTCTCGATATTGTCTCACTCGAAAGACCTTTGGTCGGGCACATTCCACATCTAGCAGAAATTTCAACAAAATTTTCAAGGCTTTGAACACAATTGCCCCTGATATGATGGTCAAGCCTAGATCTACAGTGCCAAGCAAAATAAGAGAAAGTACAAGATTTTATCCTTATTTTAAGGTAAATTATAATATATTATTCATACATTTTATTATTACTATTATAATAAAATAAATCATTAAAATATTGTGTCTATTTTAGGATTGTATTGGAGCTATTGATGGCACGCACATACCGGCTATGATATTAGGGCGTGACATGAACAACTATCGTAATCGTCATGGAACAATATCACAAAATGTATTGGCGGCTTGCAATTTTGATTTGGAATTCATTTATATCCTTAGTGGATGGGACGGTTCAGCTCAAGATTCCAAACTACTAAATGATGCGTTAGTAAGAAGAAATGGACTTAAAGTACCAAGAGGTAATCATTTTTTTCTTCAATTGATTAGAAGTTATTTTTTCATGACATGAGATGATTTATGCATGAAATTTTTACATAGGTAAATATTTTCTGGTGGATTGTAGATTTCCCAATCGTCGTCAGTTCTTAGCTCCATTTCGAGGTGTTCGGTATCATCTCCAGGATTTTGGTGGCGAGGGTCGTAATCCTAAAAATGCTAATGAACTATTCAATCTTCGTCATGCCAGCTTGAGAAATGTAATCAAGCGGTGATCGATTGGAAATTATTTTTTGCAGGAAAATGAGAGACCCTAGATAGTTAACAAACAAAAGAATTTCTAGCTCAATTCAAACATACCATAATTGGAAAACAAACAATCAGATAGAGAAAATACATCTTCCAAACAGGGGCGGACCCAGACCATTTTTACTGTGGGGTCAAAAATTAAGGACGCTCGAATGAAACTCGGGCGTTCCAAGGTTCCAAGGACAGTAGACTTCAATCATTAGCGCTCGATCATGCCTTGCCTTACACCCCAAGTTTCTATTATGTGAAACACCGGCATGACATAAACATGAGTTTTTCAAAAACTAAAGATGAATAAACACGATAAAATATAACTCGTTGAATAAATCGAAGCATGAACTTTCAAAAAAAAGAAAAAAAGATTTACCTGATAATTTCCAATACATGAACAACAACGAACATGCTGGCCATTGCAACAAGTCGATTGGATTTTTCAAGTGAAAGAAGAATATTGTCATCAACGATAATCTCAAATGTGTGATATCCAATGAATGCTATAAGAAAATAATAAATTGCAACAACAACATATGCAAATATTTAGGGGTGGAGCCATGAATAATGTTCAATATAGATGAAAATTAATAGAGATCGGAGTTTTTGGGGGCTTGGAACGTCCATTAAATTTGGGCCATTAAATTAAAGTACGCAATATGTATTCATATTTTTTTTTAACTGGCTAATCTTTTTTTTCTTTCATTTGGAAGTACCTAGCATTACATTAATGTACAAACCAACGAAGATAATTGAAATTAGAATTTATTTTCGGTTAACTTCATTTATATATCAAATTTTACTGAACCATTAATTCATATTTCTTTATGCATTTAGCATATTTAGACTAATTTCAGGGGTTTGTGCTCAATTGCATAATTCTTGAGTTGCCAATGACAATTTATTTATTATTAGAGAAAATTACCTAAAACCCTACTTTTCAAGATTACAATTCAAAAATAAAGGGATAGAGTTTACATTTCAAAATTCAGGTGGTAATTATATTTTATAATTATAATTATTAAAAATTTAATTAAACCTATCAAATTCACTTCACCCAACCCAACGGTACCCCCAAATTCCCAATTCACCCATAACCCTATCTTCATCATTCTCTCTACATTCTCTACCCATCTCTCTCTCTTTCATCATTCTTCTCGTCTCTTTTACCGTCGTCGCCGTTGAGGAGTGCCCGCCTTCGGAGCACGTCGTCGCAGCTATCGTCGCCGCCGTCGGAGCGCGTCCTCTCCCTTACCATGGACATGAAGAATACGAAATTTCCAAGCACTTTGGTGATTGTGGGAGGATTCAACCTGTTGCAAGATTGGCAAACAAGGTATGGTCAAGGGTTGAAAAAGAGTGGTAAACAAGTGGAATTGATTAAGTATCCAAAGGCGTTTCATAGTTTCTAAGGATTTCCAGAATTGCCTGAGTTTGATTTGTTCATCAAAGATGTAAGAAATTTTATTCAGAAGCAATCAACTGATAGCTAGGAAGCCGTGATGATTACTTCTGTCAATTAAATGTAAAAACACAATTCTTTCTAGATTTGATGGAAAGTTGGTTGTCTACTCGTCTTGGCTTCGACAAAATGAAACCCTGAGATTTTGAAATATTTGGACAGACATTATTGTCCATTATGTTGGTTGGGAAAGTTGCGTCAAAACTAGCAAAAATAAAATGGGGCATTAATTCTGTCAAGGAAATAAAATGAACTCCTGCCTTTTCTTGATGTGAGCCTCAACGAAAATTCATTTGAATTTGGTGGAACGGGATGAGATTTCGACCAAATATATGTTGGTTGTGACCGTTTGTGACCGGTTGTGACTGTTTGTGATCGATTGCGACCGTTTGTGACCGATTGTGACCGGTTAATTGTGACTCGTTGTGACCAATTGTGACCAATTACGACTTGAAATTGTGGAATTTTTTTTGGAGATTGGAGCAGTAAGAACAGTCGTCGAAGAGGCCGTCGGAGTGGTCGCCTGAAAGGTCGCCGGAGTAGAAGGGGTAGGGAGAGGATAGAGAGAGAGAGAGAGAGAGAATGATTTGGATTTGAAATTTAATAAATTGGGATAGTTGTATTATATTATAATTAAAAATATTCAATAAATTGATTTAACACCTGATTTTTGAAAAGATTTTTGAAGTTTGTTATTTATGAAATGTGAACTTTAAAACAAGGAATTATGTATTGTTCCCTTATTATTATTACTTTTTAATGACTACACTATGCTACATTACAATATTTGTTAAGCCTGTGATTGTTGTCACTCGTATACAAAACTAAATATATAAAAGAAGGCCCAAAATATAAAGCCCAATTTCTTTTTCCGTTTTCACCTTTTAGATTAAAAATTCTCCCAACATAACCATTACCAATACATACATTTGACGTCGAGTCGTGCAACGCACGTCCAACACTAGTTAGCCTACACATATCAAATATTTTTGTAGGGCAAAAGAAATATCTCGTCCATCAAAATTTTTGTCGAAAAAAATATCTTTTTTTGTGGACACAAATCCTTCCACTATTGAAAATTTTGAAGCAAATCATAGCCCTACGAAGAAATGTATTCTTGATCATCGTTTCACATATTTCATAAATTATGATATTCATAACCAATATCATCACATCACAATATGCAGTGTTACCTCCAATTTGACAAAGATGATCTTCAGAAGAAAATCCCAATTTATGAAAAATTTGAAAAAGTAACAAAAGAACATGACCCAACGGAAGAAGATGGATGAAAACTGAACATGACGATCAATCCGAAAATGATTTCCACCAGCAGTGATACGGCAATTGTTTCCTGTTGAAATTTTGATTTGGTTTTTGATATGAAAAGCATTGAATGCAAGCACAATGTTTTCATAATGTTTTAGAATGTACTATTTATCAACATATTTTACATATTACTAATATAGTAGATACATATTTACAAATTGTAGTAATTTGTGTAGTCTTATTTTTTAATAGATTAGATACGATTTTTCCCCTAAGATATGTCTAAAACCAAATGAGACTTTTTTTTTTTTTTTGAACTATTTGTCCAACCTATCAAGGGGGGTGTCCTCAAAAGAGAGTTTAATGGATTTTAAAACTTTATACAAATTGAGGTGTCCTCAACACAGATTAAAATATAATTCACTAAAATTTAGGTGTCCTCAATTTAGATTTTTATAAATACTTAAAAATTTAGGTGTCCTCAACTTAGATTTCAATAGTTTCTTAAAAAGATTAGGTGTCCCCAATAGCTGCTTGATTTAGGAGGATTTTAATAATTTGATGGATTTTAATAGATTTTAAAAGATTTCAAGGCAAAAATATAAATACCAAGAATCTTTAAGAATTTTGTATCCAACCCTAAAATTTCATTCTAACGTCATTATCAGTAGCATTCTTTCACGTCATTTTTTTAAGAAAAAGAAGCACCGTACACAATGTATATGTGTTGAAGAAATGCTTGCAACATTCTTACTTACAGTTGGTCAGAACTCTCAATATTGTCTCACTCGAAAGATCTTTGGTCGAGCACATTCCACATCTAGCAGAAATTTCAACAAAATTTTAAAGGCTTTGAACACAATTGCACATGATATGATGGTCAAGCCTAGATCTATAGTGCCGAGCAAAATAAGAGAAAGTACAAGATTTTTCCCCTAAGATATATGTCTAAAACTAAGCCCCTGTTAGACACCATTTTATTTGAAAAATAATTTTTGGAATAGTGATTGATGGAAGATTGTGTGGTTAAAAAGTCTGGAGAGTTTTTAGATTTATGTGTAATATTATTTTATTAATAGAATGTGTGGTTAAAATGAATAATAAAAAATAAAATGGGCGTCAAACATGGGCTAAATGAGATTTTTTTCTTTGTTTGGAACTATTTGTCCAACCTAAGAAGAAAATTGAAATACTATACGATATTTATTTCGTAAAGATTTCAAATTCGATCATCGCAACTGAAAGGTAAAAACTGTCGTGGAACTTGGAAGAGCCAGCCCACGAAAGTTAGCTAACATGGTTGGAGGACCCAAGCCCATATAAACCACACAAAGGAAGCTCTCCCTTCCGATGTGGGATTCAGGTTCCCATAAACCCCATTGGAAACCATGACAAAAACCCTAATCTCTTTCTTAAGGATCGTTGAGATTTTTATTTAAATTGAGGAACTTTTCTTAGTAAGGTACAAATGGGTAGGAGATTTTACAATTTGAATTCTTCAAGTTCCTCTGTTACCTTATAATTATTTGATTTTTCAAGAGATCACTAGATTTAGCGAGGTTATCTTATTGGGTTTCTGGGATTTTTTTTTTATCAATATTCCACCGAAATTTGGAATTGATTTTGCGACTGTAAGAATTTTGATATATACTGCAAGAACTTGAATTTCTTATGTTAATTTAATTTTTCACAATATCATAAGACTTAGCAAAGTTATCTGGTTGATAATTGGATATTTCCTATTAATTTTCTTATTTTTGATCCTTTTTAAGAGATGTCCGTTAACTAAGACAGGTTTTGATAATTGTACTCTTTAAGAATTTTGTTACAGTGTGTGTCATTACCTCGTGTTGAGTTACAATAATATATAATCAAGAAATAATTCCCATGAATTTTTTTACTTTAAGCTTATTTTTTCTAGAGAGGAGTATCTGGTATTATCTTGAATTATTGACTTTTGAAATTAGAATGCTTATAGATGAAATTGACTTATGTTAATAATTATTTTCCTTATTTGCTGTTTTCTTTGTATATCAATACCGGAATGTGTTGGGTAGATTTTTTTTAAAATTTGAAATAAGTATCTGGTGCCACTTCAAATTCCATCAGCTGTTTCTCCCCCGTGGCAAGAGAAGGCTAGTGATTTCTTTCAATCCTTAGGTAATTTCTAGTCAATTCTAAATTTTGTCGAGTGGTCATCATCTGTGTTTTTTCTTTTTAAGTGCTGGCAGTGTAGAT
Organism: Fraxinus americana; assembly: GCA_035079005.1. Lineage (NCBI taxonomy): Eukaryota > Viridiplantae > Streptophyta > Magnoliopsida > Lamiales > Oleaceae > Fraxinus > Fraxinus americana. The sequence continues at coordinate 15,411,534 of CM068710.1, read as the reverse complement.
TAATGCCCTGCTACTAGTGCACAGGGGTGAAGCTTAAAGAAGCAGGGGAATGTGCTGGAACTTTTGTGGGGGAGGTTGCGAAGGATGCAAAAGGAAATGTGGCAGGGAAAGTTGGGTCAGTGGTTAAGGGCCGGTGAGTGCTTCTTCAACAGCCATCTACCAGACATGCTGTGCAGGAAAGTCTTATTTCTGCAGCTGCAAGTACCAGCATGTTTTTACAGAGGGGTCTTACAGAGACGAAAGAGAAGGTTGTATTCAGGAAGATAAAGGTTGAAGAGGTAATTCATGCGGAGAACTTGATATTGGAAGTCACTCAGAATGTATGTTAATAAATAAATAAAGTAGAAAATGAAAATGCACAAAAACTAGTGCAAGCACCAGTAAATGAATGAATTAAGTGAAGGACAAGCTAGATGTTTGAGGCATGTTCTGAGTAAACCTAAAGAAGTTCCAAACCATAAAAAATGATGTTGCTCAGTGGCATGTGTTAGAAGATGGAATTATGAACCAAAAGTAAAATTACCCTATGTGGTTGAAAAATATTTGATTGTGTCAGACATTTTGGAAGAAATAACTCTACGTAAGCACGACGGTGAAAGACGATGTCGACCCCAAGTTCATATGTAGTGAGGCTTAGCTTCTTCTTGTTGTTATGACTTAGAAAAGAAGAAAGGGAGTCGAAAAAGAACAAGAAATAAATAAAAGAAGAAGAATTTAGGTCGATCCAGTTGTATCCCTTTTTTGTTCCGTAATTAGATTGGGTGTATAAATTTGTTTGCTTTTACATAAAAAGCCTGTTGAATCATTTAGTTGTTTCCGTAAAGGGTTTTCTGACTCCGCAGGAATATGGTGGATTGAAACTTGTAAGTCCATTCTAGACATTTAATATCCTTCTGGCTTTTTGACAAGATCCCTTGACCTTTAACCGAAGGTTAGGTGCTCTAATCTGTAAAAATTAGAAAATGTCATGAAATTGGCGTCATCCTTGACCTGCTTTCTTTACACAGGTATACACGACATTATCCATCTTGTTCTGTTTTACATGGTTTAGCCACTTGTATTCCATCCTATACTTTTCTGGCTGTCGTCTGACTCAAATTAACTCTTGAGAGACTTGATAAGAGAAACTTACCATTCAGTTCTCAAACTGTAACTAAATTTGAAACTGATGTTATGTTTAGTAATTATATGGAGAAACAATGCCAGTTTCCATATTAATTATAAATTTGTATGATAACAAGGTATTATCAGAAATTTGTATCTCATAACTTTTTAGGATCCAGATAAGATTTGATATATATATCTAATCTGATTTTAATCCGAAACAAACACGGCCTAGAAGAATAAAAGGTGCTTGTGGTTAGATTGGATATCCATAGCAGAGGAACATAGCTGCCACCATCATTGTTCTGTAGCACTTCTCTATGGCCTTGGACACATGATTAAAGTATGCAGAATTGTGCTTCATAGTAGACGAAGATAAGCCTTTTTACTTTAAAGTGATGGTGTATTCATGATATAATTGTCGTGCAGGTAGCCAAGAAGACTGCACAAGAAAAGCAAGATTCTCCTGACTGATATTGAGCGATGGCAAAAAGTATGTGCTTCGTAAAAAATTCTCTCTTTTTCCATTTACGTTGCTGGAAATTGAAGGTTTCCAATTCTCTTTCTGCAGGGAGTTGCAAGCACTGATGGTAGGTTTTTTCCTACTTTGATCGTCTTGTTAACTAAGATCCCAGTCCAAAATTTCAGTTGGAGTCAGTTTTTCGTTTGGGTGTTTTTTTAACATCACTAGCTCCAGTCGAAAGTAAAAGTAGGTTCGCAATTTTGGTGTACAACTTCAAAACTTGTATCCTATGTTCTTGCTGCTAGTTATGCCTTTTATTCACAGAATGCACCACCTAGCATTTTCTATATCTAACTAGACCAGAGTATCTGCAGTCTCGAAGTATAATAGCTAAATACTTTAATAGACCGTCACATCTTTTGTTCACCTCAGTATTTGGAGTACCAATTGAGATTACCGTCCAGCGCCAAGAGTCCACAAGGACCGTTCCTTTTATATTGGTGAGGTGTGCTGATCATCTCGTATTAACAGGTGATATGATGTAAACAGAAAAATCATTTAATAGTAGAGGTTTACATCACTTAATACCAATTTCGGTGTTGAGGGTAACCTTAATGTTTTTGTGGTTTAGGACTGAACTCACCTGAGTTGTTCAAGGCCCTTGGAGACAGAAAGGTGATTTGGCAGTTAGTTTCCTTGTACAATCAAGGTACTTGTATAAGAATTCAAGTTTATGTAGACTAAAGCTATGTTTGGCATAGATTTTTTTAAATTCATTTTTCCGCAAAATCCTTTCAACCACGCACTCTATTGGGCCCACAACTTTCCCCCATTTTAACAACACATTCCCCAAAAAAATTATATTTTCCTCGGGAAAATTGTGCCGAACGAACTTTAAATGTTATTTGCATCACTTCACTCGATGTTTTTGTCTCCTTTTTTTTTCATGTTCAGAACCAAATGCATCACTCCCAGAGGGTGTAAATCCAGTTGATGTTGCTGCCCTTATGAAGTGTTATATTGCAAGCTTTCCTGAGCCGTTAACAACTTTCAAGTTATATAATGAAATCAGAAATGCTCGCTCAAGCATACATCTGATGAGAAATATACTGAAGAGGCTTCCTACTGTCAACTATACGACTCTAGAATTAGTTACCGCACTTCTACTCCGTACTAGTCAAAAGTCTCTTCTTAACAAGGTAGATTCCCCCACCCCCCACCCTCATATCTCTCTCTCTCTCTCTCTCTCTCTCTGTGGGTGTGTGGGTCCATGCCTATGATAAATAACTTGTTGCTTTTATTGCCTGGTATAATCCAATTTGGGAGCATACATGATAATAACCCTAATTGGCTTTTCCCCAATATTATCCTATCTCCGAACTGTTAAATTTCGAGTCCTCATTTTTAAGCCCCTGTTTAATTTGGCTAAAAATCAAAATTTTAGTAGATTTTAATAAAAGTTAAAGAAATGTTTGGTTAGAAAGTTGATAAAATTTGTAGACTCCATAAAATGTATGGTTGAAAATGAGTTTGGAAAAATTGGGGCCAAACAGGGGCTAAATCCAGTTGAAGGCTTGCTTCTGTACCACATGTGTTGTTCCGTTACTTGTATATCGAATTTTATGTACCGTGCTAAGGTACTCTTTCACTTTTTCCCCTATCTGTTTCATCTCCTGTAAGTAAATAATTTTGAAAAGAAATACTTCCAATAATTCTAAGCCAATCACATATAGAACTTTCGAGTTTCTGAGCCAAGTTATAGCACAAGAAAATCGAAGTATTTACACAATTGGACACAAACTCTCTTTCCTCCTAAGGATTCCCACTTTTGTTCATTATTGCATGGGACCTCTTTCGTACTTCTTGACACATTCAGGCACCACCGCGCCACATCACTTATTGGAGCACCCTGACTATCCCTTGCCCGCTTTTCACTGCCTCTGAAGTACAATGACTCAATGTGAAGTTTTGTGTTGATTATCAACCTACTATTACTTTCACCCTTTATCCAAGTTGGTACAGGTTATGAAGATTTATAAGCGTAAGTTGAGAATCATAACTAAAGAAAATATGTTTTCTGGCTAATTCTAGAAGCATGTATTATATATGAAAGTAAACTCCTTGGATTCTGCTATTTTGTTTAGGCTTCAGTGTAGTTTAAACTTTGTTATGCAAAATAAGAAATCAATTCGACCACGTGATCATTCACATTCTATTAGTACATATAAAGTATCCGATTGTTGATTTTTAATATATAAACATGCTCAGACATTGCAAACTTCTTTCAGATGGACGCCCAGAGCCTTGCTGTGGAAATGGCCCCTATCATTATGTGGCAGAAGGGACAGAGGCCAGAACTCTACAAACAGTTTTGGAGTCGTCCATCAAAACTTGATTCTAAGACAAATGTTGATTTTGCCTCCAACTACAATACATGGGACATGCTTGCAGGTGATTGCAATTTTGGTATCATTTGTCCGTGCAGTGCTTCTTTCTTTTGCATATCTTTTACTTTGTTAATAATCTTGCTTATTCGAGAGCTTGAAAGAAATTCACCAGTGAATTCAATTTTTCCACCTTTGTGGACTGAATGAATGACATCAATTTTTCTTGCAAGCATAATTTCTGCCCTAACGTGCACTTCATCATCCTTATGAGAAGCAAGTTCACCTCCATCTTCATAATCATCTTCACTTTCGTCTTCAATATCTTCCTTTGACTCTTCATCCTCATTATCAACATGCTCAACGGTGTCACTCCCAGATTCACTATCGGTCTCTCTAGTAAAATTTTCAAGCAATTCACCATTTTCCTTTGTGCCATTTGCGAGGATTTGTCCATTTACAAATAGAGCACCAGCCACCAGATGAAGTCCTCCTAGGAGGCTTTTCTGTATTGTATTGCTTATCATTGTGAGCCTTCTCAGATGAAACGCCACACTCGTGTTCTTCAAGTTCAATTAGCACAACATTAACTTCTTCACCTCCTTGTCCCTCTTCAGGTTCACTCCTCACTCTCACCATGCTCAACACCAACATTTTTTTTCCCATAATCTCATTTTCATGATCATCCAACATAATTCCTGAACCATCGTTATTTTGGGATTTTTCCTCAATACACACTTCTTCAATAGTTTCTGAAAACCTCATGCAAATGTCATCAGAAAACAAGCTCCAGTCTGCTCCGGGGTGATTGACAATGAATCCATAAAACCATACATAAGCCCTCCCTTCCAAATATATCTTTGCAATTTTTAGCCTAAGTTCATCAAAAACATGGTGTATTTGGAAGTATTCACTAGCATTCCTAGGCCATTCACTGGGTCCTTCTCCTCCAAAGTGGGGAAAATCAACCTTAGGAAGCTTGGTATTCCCCATATACTTAGGCAGAGATTGAGCCTGTTGACTTAAATTATCATCAAAAGCAGGTACCTCAATATCCAGATTTATAGAAACTATGTCTTGTTTAAAATCCTCTAAGATAACAGAATTTTTAATTACCTTGCTAACAACAGTTGCTGTTGAGTGGCCTTCCGAACCTTTTCCTTACATATTGCAACCCTCACCAAATATTCCAGTAACACTATCAAGGATATGTGCTGATTGAGCCTCCATCATTTTAGTCAATATTAAAACCGTCAGCTCATGGTTCCTATTAATTTCTTCCATTAATTGTTCCATCATGTCTTGCTTAGTGCATACCACTTTCAACTTTTCCTCCCATAATTTTGTAACCATACCCAAATCTAACACTTTACTATCTAACCTTTGCAGATGATCTTCATTTGATTTGCTTCTAGTTTCAGCCATATCCAGATCACTTTCCTGCTCTAATACCACTTGTAATAGTTGGAGCTCAACTTCAACCAAAACCAACCAATAACCAGCAACTAAAACTCAAGATGCAGGATATAAATTGTAATAACTCAAATTAAAGAACATAATCTGAAATATTTCATAGATTGATACCTTCTATTAAAATGTAAGGGATTACAATTAAAATGACAAATATGAAAGATAAGGAGATGGACCAGCAGAGAAAGCAGAATCGAGAAGAAGAAGAATAGAAAAAGATAGCAGAGAGGAGACGAGAAGAAGAAGAGGGCAGAGAAGAAGAAGGAGAAGACGAGGAAGAAGGAGGAAGCAGCCAAAACCACAGTTCAATTCAATTCACTTCACGCCTTCATTCTTCCAGCTTCAACCCTATATGAAACAAAACAGGGCTTTGGGCTAGCCCACTATACAGGCCCAACTAGATAATATAATAATGGCCCACAGCCATGACACTAAATAAGGAAAGAAGAGAAAGCAACTCCAAGACTCAATATTTTATCTTTCATCATATTTTCCTTTTGTTTTTAGGAATTGATTTGTTCTAGTTTATTTATCTTTCGAAGCTTATGTTGTGCTCATGGTTGGGGTTTTCATTTTAATCAAATGCTAAATATAGTGCCTTTCATGTCCTATTCGAATCAAAATTCTACTAGCTACTATTCGAGTGGAATGCACTCAATATTATATCAAACTGTACGAGAGAATAGATTAGAAAGTTCAAGTAGAGTTTGGAAGATTGATGTTCAACGGGAATGACAAAGAAATCTTGAAGGTTGGTATGAAGAGAAGTAAGCAACGATAGAAGACGTTGACAACTATCTAGTTTTGCTTGTAAAATAACTTGAAGCCAAAGCTTGGTTTAACAAAACTAAATAAAGGGAGATTTTAGCGGGGGGAAGATTTTATTGCTAATAATATATTTGACCTTATTAATCGAGGGAACATGTTACCATAGGATTCTCTCTCTCAATATAAAAGTATTGATATTTTATATATTATAGAAAGATTGACATTAATTGTATTCATTCAACTCTATTGATGCTCTTGTTTATATGTTCCAAATAGGCCATTTGGAGAAGAGGTTAAGAGTTCAAGGAAATACCCTTTAGTTGTGAGTAGCTGGCCCTTCTTGGAAGCTGTTAGAGCAGCCTGGAGAACTGTTGATAGTGGGCTTTCAGCCATGGATGCAGTTGTGGAAGGTTGTTCTGCTTGTGAGGAATTAAGATGTGATGGTACACGTTCGAATCTGTTAGAAATGCATTTTTGGTGAAATAAGAAAACAATGTTTGGACTATGTGTTGAAGAATTTCATTTAAAAGCTTAAACTGTTAGCTTCTTAGAGAAGACTGCGTGTATATCATTTTAAATCTCATTTTCAACCCATCATCCCTTCATGTGTAGGTCTTGTTTTCAACAATATATTTGTCATATGATAGGGATTTTTTTGATCGATTTGACTCAATTTAAATGGTTTCAAGTTCAACAACAAAGATTCCATATGCATGCATATAAAAATTTATACTCACATGCACAAACATATAAATCTATCATATGTATAAACTCTATAAGTTGTATTTTGTTGTTTTAAAAAGCAATGTAAGTTGTTTATCTAATACACGACCAAATCACCGTCTCGCAGCTTTGTCTTGTAAAATCAGAGTACTTGGTCATTTTGTTTAGTGAACAGCCGCACTATCTAAATCTTTAGAATGTGTAAGTGCCATCTAGGATGAATGCTATTATTTCATCCAAGTTCTCAAGGAAAAAAAAAATGACGGATATGTAAGTGTTATGCCCTAGGTCCAATCAACTTTGGACATAAACACTTTGAATATATATAATCAATGCATATATATGGCAATATCTATTATTTAATTGAATTAATATTCTAATAAATTAAATAATAGAATCCGTAGATTCAAGTCTTGGTGATTTGTTAATCACAAGGAGTTGTGATTGTGAGATACAAATTACATATGACCGAATCTTAAATCGTCCGTGGTCGAGGTAATAACGAGATACGGATATTGTTATTACGGATAGACTATCGCGTGTGGCATTCTTACTTATGAAGTAAGTAGCTGATCTCACAAGCTAAAGTGTGGTGACACTTGAATGAACACATGGATGTTTTGTTATAGAACAAAACATTGGAGACCCACTGAGAGATTCCACATGGATAGCTATCTAAGTGTTAGTGGTTAATCTCTAACGTTCGGTAGTGGAATTGGTCCTTTGACTTGAGGTCATCATAGTACCTTATATGAAGGCAGACATACTTTGGTGGTGTTGGATGTTGCTCTGTCAAGGGTCGCTAATACAGCATTGTTTGGGTATGTCAAGAATCATATGAAGGTTGTGAATGATCAATAGAGGATTCGTCACTCTTAGATAGTAAGAGATTATGATCTACATTTTATCCAGTTAAGTTAATAATGAAATCCTTGGCCAAGGTCAACTCATAAGTCAGAAAAGAGTTTTCGACGTACATTGACTTAACAGTGGGATAAAAGATATGATCGATAATTGAGATTGACACATATCCATATCTCATAATTGATCGGATCATATTGACGAAAGGATTATAGTTTCACGGTAAACGAATAAGTTTGGTTTTGTCATGCTACGTGATATTTCCCGTCACATGTATTGCCCCGATACATTGCTAGATGTCAATCTGGGACAACGAAAATGAATTAGTGATAAATTAAAAGGGGCGTTTTAATTTATCGATTTTGATTAGATCAAAATAATAATTCACGTCGTTCGGCATCGTGATCGGGAACCTAATGGGTCACACACAAAAGAGAATCAGAAAAATGAGATTTACCAATTAATTAATTGACAAGTGTTGGATAATTAATTAATTGGGTTGTTTATTAATAGGCTCGAATTAGTTAATTGGATTAATTAATTCATGGACCAGATTTAATTAATTTGATTAATTAAATCTTGGACCGGGTTAAGTTTAATAGATGGGCCGAGCCCATCTGGACTTATATTAATAGACTACTAGGGTTTGAAAAATAAAAAGAGAATTTCATTATTCTTGCTAGCACAAGAAAAGAAAACCCTAGCCGTCATTCTTATTCTCTGTGTGGACCACCATTGGAGGCTGGACAATTGGACAGCTTGGATTGCAGATCGTGATCATTGGAGTTCAAGAAAAAGCAAAAGAGTTTGTGGAATTCATCAAACGTATCATTCTCATCACAGTTTCTATCTAAACACATTGCAGATCCTCGTTTGGAAATTGAAAATTGTTTAATTTCCGCTGTGCATGTTAAGTAAATTCCCAACAGGATATAACTCTTTACCGCTGTTTTGTTTGTGGATGTTGAGTTTTTATTTGCATGAGAAAAAGATTTCTGCTGACAATGACATTCATCTGAAACTGAATTTCAACCATGTGAAACCAGAGTTAACTGAAATAGCTAAGCCCCATAGATCACATATTGATTGAGTCTTTCTGAAATTTGGTTTACCGGTAATCTGGAGTGCTAAGCTCTTGTCCGGAATATTCTCTTTAATATCTTCCTTTGCTTTAGCGGTTATGGGCCAAAATTGTTGAAATGAAAAATTAATCATAAAAAGGTAAACTTTTTAAGGTAGTATCACAATGCACTTTATGCTATTGGTCATATAATACCAAAATTTTGATGATCTAGAAGATTTCATATTTTCAAATCCCTGAAAACCTGTCAGTAGTGTAATCTGAAGTAGCCTACTCCTGCTATACTATTTTTTTCATATACGGAGAAGTATTCTTGATTCTGTTTTATGAATCATAGAGACACGGAAAATTGGTTGAAACCTTTGGTTGACGAATCCCTCTGATCCAATGAGAGATCAAGTTTGATGCTATCATATGTGATAATCCACTTGTTCCATTATTTTATAAAATTTGAGAACTTTTTTTTCTTTTTCTTTTACCCAAAACGAGAGGGTTAGCAATGCAAGGGTACAATATCTGTGGTGGCTGTAAATAATGGGCAGTCTTCGCCTCTTCCAGAGAAATTATGTGGATGATACTGCACCAAAAATTGCCCATTTCGTTGAGTCTCATGTAGTGCATGTACTGAACTGATGATCAAACATTATAATGTATTAGAATTCCACATTGTTTGGGAAAATATAAATGATCCACTTAATAAGGTGAGGGCAATCCTCCCCTAATAAGCCGATTTTATTAGGTGGAGTTAGGCCCAATATTCCTAACATGGTATCAGAGCAAGACCCAATAATGCAATGTTGGGTGTCACCCAATATCGATTTGTTCACAATTGTTTGGCATGGTTCACGCTGTGCGTGAGGGGGCGTATTAGAATCCCACATTGCTTCGAAAAATATAAATGATCCACTTAATAAGGTGAGGGCAATCCTCCCCTAATAAGCCGGTTTTATTAGGTGGAGTTAGGCCCAATATTTCTAACATTGTTGAAATAATCTCATATGCTCACCAGCAACATTAGCTTCATCAGCAGCCTCTTCACCAGCACGTTCAGCATGCTTATTGCCTTCTTCCAGATCCTTCTATATTCACCAGCACATGCAGCTCCTTCACGTGTTCCTGCAGAGAAAGATTCTTCCTTCAATGTGTTTTACATGTTGAATCTATCATTTAGTTTATGTTGTTCTGCCCCTTCCATTACTCTGCTGGTTTCATTCTTTTCATTTTATTTCTGCTGGTTCATGTTGATCTGTGTTGCTGATTTTAATTTCCTGTGCTGCTGGTTTAGTTCTTCAATTTCTTAAGATGGTATCAGAGCAAATCTTCCGCTGCTGCAGTCTCTGATCTTCAGCCAAGGATCTGTTCCTGGTTTGCTCTTGCTGTGTTCCTGCTGGTGCCATTTATTATCTGTTGCTGATCACATCCGCCACATGTTTGTTAAAATGCTTGAGAGTGATTGCACTGGTGGTTTTACTTCCAGTCATTGCTGGACTTTTATTTAGCATTTCCAGTTCTTCTTTCACTTATCAATGGTGATGATGTATGTCTTCAACAAATCCCCGGTTGAGAGCCATAGATGCTCCATTTATTCCGGTTTTTATGTTGCTGATTTTTTCTTTATCTAGAATGCTTCTCTACCCCAGGCTTCCTCTCTTGCATCTCTGTTTTTCCTCTACAGTTCAAGATATTACATCTTGAGGGGGGGGGGGGGGGAGTGTTGAAATAATCTCACATGCTCACTAGCAACTTTAACTTCATCAGCAGCCTCTTCACCAGCACGTTCAGCATGCTTATTACCTTCTTCCAGATCCTTCTATATTCACCAGCACATGCAGCTCCTTCACGTGTTCCAGCAGAGAAAGATTCCATTCCAACTCTTCAATTCTAGATTCTTCTTATTGTAGTTAGTTTGTTAGATTTACTCAATAAATAGAGATGTGTAATCATTTTTATACTTGAGCATTTGATGAATAATAAATCTCCTTCTTCATCATGTTCCTTCAATGTGTTTTACATGTTGAATCTATCATTTAATTTCTGTTGTTTTGCCCCTTCCATTACTCTGCTGGTTTCATTCTTTTCATTTTATTTCTGCTGGTTCATGTGGATCTGTGTTGCTGATTTTAATTTCCTGTGCTGCTGGTTTAGTTCTTCAATTTCTTAAGATGGTATCAGAGCAAATCTTCAGTTGCTGCAGTCTCTGATCTTCAGCCAAGGATCTGTTCCTGGTTTGCTCTTGCTGTGTTCCTGCTGGTTCCATTGAATATCTGTTGCTGATCACATCCGCCACATGTTTGTTAAAATGCTTGAGAGTGATTGCACTGGTGGTTTTACTTCCAGTCATTGCTGGACTTTTATTTAGCATTTCCAGTTCTTCTTTCACTTATCAATGGTGATGATGTATGTCTTCAGCAAATCCCCGGTTGAGAGCCATAGATGCTCCATTTATTCCGGTTTTTATGTTGCTGATTTTTTCTTTATCTAGAATGCTTCTCTACCCCAGGCTTCCTCTCTTGCATCTCTGTTTTTCCTCTACAGTTCAAGATATTACATCTTGAGGGGGGGAGTGTTGAAATAATCTCACATGCTCACCAGCAACATTAACTTCATCAGCAGCCTCTTCACCAGCACGTTCAGCATGCTTATTGCCTTCTTCCAGTTCCTTCTATATTCACCAGCACATGCAGCTCCTTCACGTGTTCCAGCAGAGAAAGATTCTATTCCAACTCTTCAATTCTAGATCCTTCTTATTGTAGTTAGTTTGTTAGATTTACTCAATAAATAGAGATGTGTAATCGCCTTTATACTCGAGCATTTGATGAATAATAAATCTCCTTCTTCATCATGTTCCTTCAACTTGTTTTACATGTTGAATCTGTCATTTAGTTTCTGTTGTTCTGCCCCTTCCATTACTCTGTTGGTTTCATTCTTTTCATTTTATTTCTGCTGGTTCATGTTGATCTGTATTCTGATTTTAATTTCCTATGCTGCTGGTTTAGTTCTTCAATTTCTTAAGATAATGAATAAAATGGTGCAAATTTGAAGTTAGAAGAACGTTCGCTATAGCAGGGTTGTGGTTTTATACATCCTTTATCTGAGATAGATCTAACCCCGGTACTTACAATCGTTAATGAAACAGGAATGCTTGGTTTTACTGCATATAATCAGTGCGGATGGTTTGTTTGGTTATCCTATAATTCAGTCCTTATGGGATTTGTTGTATAGTTTTATACACCATTGATTACAATTTACAAGGTTTACTTTCTTGAACGGTTGGTCCTGGTGGAGGTCCACATGAAAATAGAGAAACCACAATGGATGCCATGATAATGAATGGGGAGTATATGATAATTTCACATTCCTTGTTTTTGTTTTGGGGAAGGGTACAAAAGTCAAGCATTTGTGATATGTTTGTTACTCGATGACACTGCACAGGATAATATATAAAATTTAAACTTTTTTCTTCTTTAATTCCGTCCAATAGTGTCAACATGCCACTAAATGATATCTGCTTTCCATATGCTAAGACATGTATAGGTGATAATGGACGTTGGAGCTGTTGCTGCAATAAGGTATGTGAGTGATGGAATCTAAGCTGCAGCATACAAAATACACTATGCTTGTTGGCGAGCAAGCTTTGTCTTTGCCATTTCAATGGGTCTTCCGGGGCCCATAAACCTAAGCTCTGAAGAATCGATAGATAAATGGATCAAATGGAAAGAAAACCAGTGTCAGCCTATGATATGATTCGGGATAGGCGATTATTTGATCAAGCTTTGGAGTCCAGATTGAAGAATTTGACAAGCAAGGTTCAAGTTTCATGAAGGGCTCGGGAGCCGAAACGAGTTGAATTCAAAGGTTGGAACATATTTGGAAAGAAAATGAGTAGCGTTGATTAAAATGGACATAACTTTCAGCTCGGGTGTCGAATTTTTGCCCATACGTACATTCCGAAATTGTCATGAAATTCTGCACAACGGGCTTATGAAGGTCAACTCAAAGTAAGAAGAGAGATAGAGAGTAAAACTAGAGAAAAGAGTGGGGTGGCTGAGTATGATGAAAAAAGAGAACAACCACATGAGAGAAAAGAGGTAGAAAACAAAAATGAGAGTGGAGAGGTGGTTGAGTTCGAGGACAAATGGGAAGTGCCACAAGAAAATGAAAAATAAATTGAGCGTGAAATTTCAAAAGGGGAAGTAGAGCTGCAAAAGGAAATTGAAGGAGGGTCTTCGAAGGTGAAGGAGGAGTTGGAAGTAAACCAAAATGAGGGGGAGTGAAGTTGAGGAGGTTTTGGTAAAAAACAACAAATCCCTCCCTTGTTTGGCTATTTCTATTTTGCAGGTTCTTGAAAATTTAATTCCAGCAAACTACCCCATGGAAATACCACCCGATCCAGGAATTGAGATTCAGTTGAATTTCTCTTATTTGTCGAAAATTGACTTTGTGATCCCTGAAGAGGTAAAGAAGCTACCATGGGAAGAGTTCATATGCAGTGGATTGTACTACCAAATAGATATGATGGGAGAGCTGAGTCTATTTGCAGTGCCATTGTTACAAACACCTAGGCGGAGTGAGAGATGGAGGAAGCACAGTTACTCACCAATGGAGATTATTTTTGGAGCATTACAAACTTGCAAAAGGAAGCCGTTGGGACGAGCACACTTTGAACTATGTGATGGCTATTGGGTGTTCCAACAGAAACGGTGGGTTCGAGTTTAAAGGAAGTCCAAATTGCATCCTAGAGGTGATGGACCGTTTCATGTTCTTGTATTGGTTGGTGGCAAATGTTATAATCTGAACATTGAGGTATGGATTCGAGTACGAATCCTTTTCAAGAGGGAGAGAATGATATGATCCGGGATAGGCAATTATTTGATCAAGCTTTCGAGTCCAAATTGAAGAATTTGACAAGCCAAGGTTCAAGTTTCGTGAAGGGCTCGGGAGCCGAAACGAGTTGAATTCAAGGGTTGGAACATATTTGGAAAGAAAACGAGTAGCATTGATTAAAATGGGCCTGACTTTCAGCTCGGGTATCAGATTTTTGCCCATAAGTACATTCTGAAATCATCACGAAATTCTACACAAGGTCGCGAGGGAAAATTGTACTTTTGGACTTGCGATCGCACAGAAATATGCCGAGAACAATCTGGACGGGAATTTCATTTTGTTGGCAATTTTCGTATATTTCCTTATTGAACTAGAATTACTTAATTTTGGTGACTTTTCTTATTCTAGGACTCTTAATCACGTTTTTAGATATTTTCTTAGGGTTTTATGAGGTAGTATAAATAGTATTTTCATTCATCGTAAACATGAAGACTTTTCATAATGATAAATTAAAGCTTGTGCTTTTTCTCTCTTGTTCTTCAATGGACAATCCTGAACTTATCAAGGATTAACAATCATCGTGGCGTTCAACCAATCAAAGTGAGATTATCCTGTAACCACGGGATTGAGGCAACGTTGTTTTATCTTGGTTACTTGGTTCAATGATATGCTGGGTCAAACTTCAAATCCGGGTTAGATTTCTAGAATTGTGTAATTAAAAATTCAACATACTGTCGGCGATTGTATTGGTTGTTTAATTCACCGTTTTCAGGCCAAAATTCATAAACTTACTTGTGTGGACTTTCTTAGGTCGGATTTCAATATCGTTGCTGGGTTGCGTAGCTACTATTGCTACGCGGGTCTCATCATTTGGCATCAGAGCTAGTTTCCAACAAGTCAAGTCATATCATTTTTCTTGTTTGTTTGAGTCTTTGTTTTCCTTTTTCTATCAAGTTCTTGTGTCCAGTAATATTTTTGAGTCTTTGATCTGAAAAATTCTGTAAAAAAATTTCAAAAGTTGTTTTTGTGCTCAATTTGAGTCCAAATCAACTTCCGTTTGTTTTGTTGTTATCATAGTCAATTTTTGAGTTTATCCCAAAAAAAAAAAAAAAAACTGTTCATGGGTACTATTCAAAAATAATAATTTAGTTATTTGGAAAGTTATCACTATCCTTTTATCTATCCCCAAATCCAAAATATGTTGTATACATTCCAATTCAAAATTCAAGAACCACTTTCTTGAATTTAAATATCATTCATCCAATAGTCCAATTCTTTTCTTGAGTCTTCTTGATTGCACCTACGTAAAGGATGGATGGTGATTGGGGGTATATCTTCCAAACTCAGGTGTTGGATTTTTTCCCATAAGTACATTTCGAAATCGTCACGAAATTCTGCATAAGGTTATGAAGAAAAATTGTGCTTTTGGGCTTGGAATCGCACAGAAACATGTCGAGAACAATCTGGACGGGAATTTCAATTTTTGGGAATTTTCGTATATTTCCTTGTTGAACTAGAATTACTTAATTTTGGTAACTTTTCTTATTCTAGGACTCTTAATCACGTTTTTAGTTATTTTCTTAGGATTTTATGAGGTAGTATAAATAGTATTTTCGTTCATTGTAAACATGAAGACTTTTCATAATGATAAATTAAAGCTTTTGCTTTCTTTCTTGTTCTTCAATGGACAATCCTGAACTTATCAAGGATTAACAATCCTCGTGGCGTTCAACCAATCAAAGTGAGATTCGTGTCTCTTGTAATCACGGGGTTGAGGAAACGTTGTTTTATCTTGCTTGCTTGATTCAATGATCTGCTTGGTCAAACTTTAAATCCGGGTTAGATTTCTTGAATTGTGTAATTAAAAGGTCAACATATTGTCGGCGATTGTGTTGGTTGTTTAATTCACCGTTTTCGGGTCAAAATTCATAAACTTACTTGTGTGGACTTTCTTGGGTCGGATTTCAATATTGTTGCTGGGTTGCGTAGCTACTATTGCTACGTGATTCTCATCAGCCTAATTTTAGGAAAACTGTTTTGGCTGTTGATGATTGTGGTCCATACCGTGCAACGAATGCTGTAAACCTCGGCGAGAACATGTGCTTAAATTACAATTGGTTGGAGTGTGATAAATTAGGGTCTTGTCACATTAATCTCCACAACCACGACTCAATGTCCATGACTATCATTGACAAAGTAAGTTGTTCATTTTCCTCCATTGAGACATATTTCAGTGAAGAATACCCAGATTTTGTCCAATTCCTTTTCATTAGTTTATATAATTTGGATTGGGTATAATCTTTTATTTATGTTTCTTTTCCAGATGGGACATATTGTTGCGGGTACATCAACTAATGGGGCCACTTCTAAAATCGCAGGTAGGTAATCACAATTTATCAGAGTTACTAACAAGTGTTAAACCACGTGATAGTTTTATCTTCTATGTTGTTTTCTACTATTTCTTCCAATTCTAGCCCATTACCGAAGGTGCGAAAGTGAAACCCTTAAACGCCGATTGCCGAAACCCTTTACCGCCAAAGTCCGCCCACTATCAGCCGATTCCGAACCTACAGATACCGTTGTTGAGGTCAGTAATTAATTATATTCTTTGTTTTTCTTTTAATCACTACCTGTTCGAGCATCTATGTAGTTACTAGACATTAATAAAACATTAAAGTTCCCATCTTATGCTGCATCCAAAGGTCTTGTTCGATTACTATTGTTGGTTTTGAATAAAATTTATCTTTTTCCAATTCTTTAAAAGTTTTTATTATGAGGTAATGAAATTGATGAGATGGGGAAAATGAGGTCGACAGTGGTGGCTGATATCTCTAAAACGAATTTGTTAAGTTAGATGGGACTCAATATTGTTGGAAATCAATTCTCTTCTGTAATTGTTTTTGCCACTTCAGTATAAAATTACATGTTGCATTTTGTGAAGTAAATTTGGTCAATGCAGGATTGTTCTCTTAACTTTTCAATTGGGATTTTTGGACATGCATACAGCTATGCTTCGATATTCTTCTGCTTGAACTTTAGAATCACTCAAATCCTCTTTCATTCTAGAATTCTTAAGTGGGTAGGAGGGCTAAACGTATCGAATTGGATTGATAACTCTTGAATTTTGATCAAGGTGTGAATTTCCTTAAGGACCAAAGGATCTACTTGTGTTCTGATCAAGAGATCGTATAAGGTTGACTCTTCAGGGACCTGATAACTCGTCCCTTCTACAATAAAAAGGCAATGGATAGCCAAATGATACATATAAAGCTGCTTTTTTTTTTGCTTTATAATAGGAATTAAGATTTCCATTGTAATCGATGTTACAATGAGATAGTGCATATACGTATTCAGTTACTTCTACATTTTTCCCAATTTTAATTTTTAGATCTTTCTACAGATCTTTCAACCTTCTACACATTCTTGTAGTTCATTGGATCGAGTTTAAACAAGGAGAGTATCCCTGGGATTGATATTGCTTTGGATGATGGGGATAAATGGATGTTTGCAAGCCACAAAGTGCTCGTGATGGCAACTCCTGGTCATACCTGAGGTTTTGGCTAAAGTATTTATAATATTTTATTTTTAGTTTGAAATCATGGAAATAGATCACTTACTATCTTCTATATTAGGTGCTCTATTGTTGGAAATCAATTCTATTCCTGTAACTATTTTTACCACTTCAGTATAGAATTACTTGTTGCATATTTGGGAAGTAAATTTGGTCAATGCAGGATTGGTCTCTAACTTTTGAATTTCGATTTTTGGACATGCATACAGCTATGCTTCGATATAGTTCTGTTTGAAATTTAGAATCACTCAAATCCTCTTTCATTCCCGAATTCTTAAGCATGTTTAAGTGGAAAATTATAAGTATTTTTCCATTGTTCATGGATAAGATCTAGGCGGTTAATACCCATAATAAAGCAAATAGCATTACATTCTCCTTTTTAATTGTGATTGTTTGGCTTGTGATAAATCATATGGTAAGTGGGTTAGGAATCAAGCGTATTTGGCTGGTTTGGGGTAGATTCTTCAGAAACAAGGCTTTAAGTAGGAACTGCATTTCTTTTCCAATTCCATCTCACTACCATCTTATAGATGGGCATTTATTAGAGTTCAAAAAGGAAAAAAATTATTGATGTTTAGTAGTGAAAGCTGGGCTTATCTAGGTGACACAACCTGCCTAGGGATAATGCATAGCATGGTTTCCATATATGGATATGTCATATCTAGAACTGGATATTTTCGTACATTGCCAACCCAAAAAAAAAAAAATTTATTAGTTATATATAAATTTCATTCGTACATTACATTTTAAAAATTTTAGCCCCCTTTATGATGAATTCCTGGCTCCGCCCCTATGCACAAGTCTGTAGATAAGTTGAATAAGCTAATAAGGTTATGGTCCTTCTAAGTTATTCCTAAGCTTGTTGGATGAGATCTTCAAATTTCTACTGCTCTTTTTCTGAAGCTGATGTTTTGAAATTGTGAAACTAATATTAGAACAGGCAAAATAGCTTAACAATCAATTTTATTTTGTATTAACATGTTATGGTAGTTGTCTGATGAAAGAGTGTCAAAGTAGGAAAGAGAGTTGAGTTAGTAAGAGAAATTGTGGCCTACTAATATTGCATCATCAAGTAGAGATGACCCCTGCTGTGCTAGGTTTTGAGAGGCAGCATGTAACACCCCGAGTTTCGTGAACCTGGATAGCCACGTCATCGTCTTTTGTAACTAATTTAACTAAAAGGTTTGCAAAAAAATAACTAAATTTTAAAACATCACATTTATAACGGTAAAACCTCGTCGGCAACAAAATTCATTTGATTACTTAAGGAAAATCGTTTAAACTTCAGAACTCAAGTTTGAAATAACGGGAACAACAAAATAAGTTCAAAATGCATAAATTTTAAAAATAAATAACTTCGACTATTAATTTATGCCACCACTGCCCATCACACTCGTCCGTCTCCGAAATCTGCAAATATTGTTAAAATAACGGAATGAGTATTTCGAAAAAATACTCAGTAGACTCATCGCCGATAATTTATTTATAGAATAATTGAACACGTAATCATGCAATTCATATCGTGATATCATCATCATAGGCTCATTTTCTTGAAAATCATAGGCTCTTCAAAATCATAGGGTGTGGGTAGTCTCATCTCGTGCATTTAAGCACATAAGTTATGCATAACATTCTCATCTTACTCATAAGAGATACTCATCTCTTCTCATGCATTAAAGCGTATAAGTTATGACAAACATAACAACGTCATATATCTCATATGACATATTCTCATCTCATGCATTTAAGCATATAAATCATGTAAATTCACATAACACATGCAATTATAATTTAAACTAATTAATGGTGGCGAGTCTACTTCAAATTATCTTGAGACCCGTAAAAAGTAGAGCGGGACGTAACCTCAATCTCCTAATCGTCCGTACATTTCGTCTAGCCAAAATAGAAAAGTAGGTTTTGAATTAGTATTCCGAAATTTAAAGTTTTAAAACAATAAAATAAAGTTTAGGGACCTAATTGGATATTTATTAAAACTGATTTTGACAAATATAGGGGCTAAAAATAATATTTTCAAAGTAATGAGGTTAAATGTGGGAAATAAGGAACTCCGGGGACTGATTTAATAATTACTGGAACTTTGGGGGACTTAAAATAATATAAATAAAGTTCAGGGGCTAAATTGAAATTTTATGAAACTGAAATTAAAAGTTTAAGGGCTGAAATAAACTTTTAAGAAAATCAGGGACTTAATTGAAAATCTATTAAAACTGAAAATAAAATTTAAGGAGTGAAATGAAACACTTAAAAAACTTAGGGCTGATTTCTTTAAAACCGAAGCTGTAAGGACTTAAATAAACACTTTTAAAATTTGGCCTAGGGGATAATTTCTAAAATTTAAAAATAAACAAAATCTATCTCTCTCTCTCTCTCTTATATTTCGAACCAGAGAAAGACAGTTCTCGACGGGAAGGGGCTCTGCCCCTTCCTCCATCACAACCGTCGGTGAAGCGGAGTTAGCGCAACCGTCGCAGGGTGGCACTGGTGTGAGGGTTGATGGTTGGGAGGGGTTTTGGTTTACGGGTCGAAGAATTGAAGCCTTAGAGGTTCGATTTCAAGCTTTTTGGTGGGACCCAGTTGAAAAATGGGTTGGGGATTAAGGTATGTTCATGGGTTTTTTGTTTGCTTAGGTTGTTGGGTATAAAATTTGGGTTGAAATGATGGCTGTCAATTTTTGGGTGTTTGATTTCTTAGTGGTTCGAATTTTGGCAGCTGCGTTGGATGCAGCTTGGATTCTAGTGGAGTTGGTGGTCTGGTTTTGGAGTGATGTTGGTTAGGAGATGGTGGTTGTTGGTGGTTTAGGCAGTGGTGGTTGTTGGTCTCGTGGGTGAGATGAAAATGGTGGATGAACAGTTGAATGGCTGCAGCTTGTTTGGCTGGGTTGTGGATTGCAAATTCTTGGGGAATCATCATGTTGATGATGCTAGAAATGGATGTTCTAGCATTGAGGGTGAATAAAATAGTGAATTTTAGGGCACAATTCCCTAGGTAACACATTGGGCCAAATAGTTAGGCCAAGCATTTGGACTGTAGGGTTTTCAAATTGGGTTTAGGTGGATTTGACCCAAAATCGAGATTTGGACTAACATAATTTTGGGCCCTAAATAATAAGCATTGCTCATATAACTGTTAAATTTGGATAAAAATGAAAATAAGAAATTCGATACGTTAAAGCATTCGGGATTGAATTTGATTTGAATGGATCAAAATTGATTTTATAACGGCTAGACGAACGTGCTTTCATTTCAACATTAGGGTTTAAAATTTAGCAACACGTTTTTGAGAAAAATAATTTTATATAATTTAAAATTCTTGGTCGCTACATAGCATTTAGGAAAACCTCCACGACTTTCTGTTTGACTGAATTACTGAAAAAGGTGGTGAGGTAGTCATAAATTTAAGGTAACTTGATGCAGCTTGCAAAAAGTGGGATTTCATGGCCCTTATGGATAATTCTAAGGCCCAAAACATATATGACCCGGTCTTGATCAATATTTGGGCACATGAGGTCATATTTTCAAGTAAAAATGACCTTTTTGCAAAGAATAATGCTACTTGCAGTCCGCTCACTGCAGCAGTTGCCCTATGTGGCACATACATGTCAAGTGTGTATTTGATACATTAAATGTGGTCAAAAACTACCACATTAATGCATCAAATAACTACATGCCATGTATGTGCCGCATTAGGGGACTGGTGCAGTGAGCGACTGTAAGTAGCATTACTCTTTGACAAAGCCTTTGTAGTATATATAAAATTACATCATTTAAGGGCGAAATGCATATCTTTATCATTTACAAGAAATTTAGGCTTTTTATGTTTGTTAAATTTTTTAATTTTTGCTTTAGTTAAATTTTTTAATTTTCTTTATTCTAGGATTGTACTTCCAGAATTAGTTTTCTAACATTTGTTGTGCTTAATTTGTAGTTTGATATATATTTGTTTTATTGGACCAGACCGAAATTGGGTTATATATACATTCTTAACTTTTATTGGACTTTAACTAAAGGAATTTCTTTGCTTCTTAAGACATGGACTTTTCTCTCCACAATGCACATAGGAGTCTCTTCATAAGATAGACTCCTCTGAATCGAAATAGTCTGAAAATTTACCACATGACTCGGGTCGTGAATATATTTTCTCAATAAAGAGACATGAAACACATTGTGTACGGCCAAGAGATCGGGTGGTAACGCCAAACAATAAGCCACGTTACCTATTTTCTCTTAGATCTCGAATGGTCCAATAAAATGAGGTCTTAACTTCACTCTCTTGCCGAAGCGAATAGTTCCTTTCATAGGAGCTACTTTCAAAAACACTTTCTCTCCGATCTCAAACTCCAAGTCTTTTCTCCTTTGATCGGCATAGCTTTTCTGTCTATCTTGGGCGGCTTTGATCCGTAATCTGATCTTCTTAATAGCCTCACCTGTCTTCTCAATCAATTCTGGACCCAAAATTCTTCTCTCACCTACTTCATCCCAATAGACTGGTGATCGACAATGTTGCCCATATAGTGCCTCATATGGTGCCATACAATAGTAGCCTAAAAGTTGTTATTGTAGGGAAACTTCACTAATGGAAGATGAGTCTCCCAACTACCACTCAAGTCTAGTACACAAGCTCTAAGCATATTTCCAGTGTCTGAATAGTGAGTTCAGACTATCTGGGGATGGTAAGCTGTACTAAAATTTAATTTAGTACCCATTGCGACATGTAAACTCTTCCAAAATCTCGAAGTAAATCTTGGATTTCTATCGAAGACAATGGAAACTGGCACTCCATGAAGTCGAACAATCTCTCTAACGTACAATTGGGCTAACTGATCTATATTGAGAGTCATTCTGATTGGTAGGAAATGAGCTGACTTCGTAAGTCGGTCTACAATAACCCAAATAGTGTTACGCCCTCTTACTGATTTTGGTAATCCTATTACAAAATCCATGGAAATTTTCTCCCATTTCCATTCTGGTATATCCAAGGGATTTAATAACCCTGATGGTCGCTGATGTTCAGCCTTGATTTGCTAACATGTCATGCATCGAGAGACAAACCTTGTAATGCAACCCTTCATGTTTCTTCACAAAAAAGTATTGCGCAAATCATGATACATCTTCTTCCCTCCTGGGTGGCATGCAAATGGTGCCGAATGAGCTTCTATCAAAATCTCATTCCTGATATGTTCATCCTTCGATATACCGAGATGCCCTCTGAATATAAGCGCTTTATTAGAGGTCATCTCGAAACCTATTCTCTTGCCAGTCCCGACTTCAGATTTGATCTTTTCCAAGAATTTATCTTCGGCTTGAGCTGTTAGAATCCGACCTCTCAAGTCCGGTTTCATGGACAGATTTGCCAATCTATAAGATCCTTGGACTGATGGGACTCGCACTTCAATTCTTAAATTCTAAAAATCTTGAATCAATTAATCTTGCATCGGTCCCAAAGCTGATAACTGTCCAGCGTTCTTTCTGCTCAAAGCGTCTGCAACCTTATTTGCTTTACCTGGGTGGTAAAGAATGGTGCAGTCATAGTCTTTTACTAGCTCTACCCATCATCGTTGTCTCATGTTTAGTTCCTTGTGAGTGAAGAAATACTTGAGACTCTTGTGATCGGTGTAGATATCACATTTACTCCCATATAGATAGTGTCACCAAATCTTAACAGCGTGTACAACAGCTGCGAGCTCTAATTCATGTGTCGGGTATTCTTCTCATGTGGCTTCAACTGTCTTGAAGCATATGCTATCACTTTGCCATTCTACATCAATACACAACCTAAGCTATGTTTGGATGCGTCACTGTAAATAACGAAACCATCAGACCCATCTGTTATAGTCAGCACTGGTGTTGAGACGAGTCTGTTCTTAAGTTCCTGAAAGCTTTGTTCACATGGTTCTGTCCACTGAAACTTTACTCCTTTCCTGGTCAACTGAATCATAGGACCTGCTATTTTAGAGAAACCCTCTATGAATCGCTGATAATATCCAGTTAATCCAAGAAAGCTTCTCACATCTCCAACATTTGCAGGTGTTGGCCAATTCGTTACAGTTTCAACTAGAAGGATCAACCTCGATTCCCTTAGCTATAACAATGTGACCCAAGAAACCTACTCTTTCAAGCCAAAATTCACATTTCTTGAAATTGGCGTACAACTTTTCTGCTCTCAGCATTTCCAACACAATCCTCAAATGTTCTTCATGTTGTGTGGAATTTCTGGAGTAGATCAGTATGTTATCGATAAAAACAATAACGAATTTATCGAGATACTGATGGAAAACTCTATTCATCAAGTCCATAAATATTGCAGGTGCGTCCATGAGGCCGAAAGGCATCACTACGAACTCATAATGTCCATATCGTATCCTGAACGCTGTCTTTGGTACGTCAACTGGCGAAACTTTTAGCTGATGGTACCCAGATCTCAAATCAATCTTTGAGAAGATTGTTGTACCTTTCAACTGATCGAATAAGTCTTCCACCCTGGGGAGGGGATATTTATTCTTTATGGTCAACTTGTTAAGTTCTCGATAGTCGATGCACATCCTCATGCTTTCATCCTTATTCTTTACAAATAGAACAGGCGCTCCCCATGGAGATATGCTTAGCCTGATGAAACCCTTCTCTAGCAATTCCTCTAACTGTACCTTCAGTTCTTGCAACTCCTTTACGGTACGGAGCCTTAGAAACAGGGGCAGCTCCTGGTACTAAATTAATGGAAAATTCCACTTGCCTATCTAGTGGAGTACCGGATAGATCGTCCGGGAAGACATCATCGTACTCACGTACTACTAGCATGGAATCCAAAGTGATCTCCTCTGCTGGTTTGTCTTGAAGACTAACCAAATAGCTATGACAATTGTCCTTGGCTAATAGCTTCTCTGCTTGTAAAGCTGAGATAAGGCGAGAAAGTGCCTTAATTCTCGTTCCATAAAACCTGAATACTTCTTCACCATACTTGCAAAAAATAACCTCTTTCTCATGGTACATAATTGCGGCACGGTTGGTGCTGAGCCAATCCATACCCAGAATAATATCGAAGTCTTTCATTATCCAAGTCTGCCTCCAAAATTTGACCATCAAAATCTATTTGTACTGCCTTGACTATTTTACTGGTATCGATAGTTCCTCCTGACGGTAAACTAACCTCGAGGGTACTACCAGTCTCTTTTTCTATTAAGTTTAGTCTTTCTAAACATGCATCAGCTATAAATGAATGCGTGGCTCCCGAGTCTATTAGAGCATATACAGGGATACTAGAAATAGATAGTATACCTGTTATCATATTATCATGCTCAAAATTGGAAGGAAAATACAGTATAGAGAATAGCTAAAACATGCACAAGAATACTAGAATAGCTAGTATACCTGCAATCACGTCAGAGTCCTCCACTGCATCCATAGCAAATACTCCTGCTTTCCCTTTTCTATTCTGGTCTAGGTTCATCTTTTGATTGGAGCCCTGGGCTGACGAAGCACGACAATCTGTTGCAAAGTGACCCGGCTGGCCGCACTTGTAGTCGACACCCTTTCCAAAAAGACACTCTCCTTTATGCAACCTCTGACACTTAGGGTAGGGTGGAGTAAAATTGGTCATCTGTCTTCATGTTGGTCCTAGATTCAATCTCTTGTTAAATGCTTGATTTCGATTCTGATTGTGATTTGGACCTTGCCATTTTCTTTTTCCATGATACCTCTATTCATGATGATTGCTTTGGTTCCCTACTCTCACACCGGCATAGGCTACTTCTTGAGCTTTCTTCACTACCTTCCTGTAGTTCAACAGCTCATGTGAACTAACAATCTGTTTGACATCAAAGTGTAGACCTCTCTCAAAACGCCGTACCTTTTAGAACTTAGTATCTACCAGATGTGGAGCATAACGTGACAGTTCCTCGAACTTCCTCTCATATTCAGTTATATCCATTTCACCCTATACCAAACGTAGAAACTCAGACTCCTTGTGATCTCTAAGGGCTTGGGGGAAAAATTTATCCCTGATCTCAATCTTAAATTTGTCCCAAGTCAGAGCTGCTAGCTGCTCTTCACTCTTCGTCCGAAATGTCGATTCCCACCAAAAACCAACTTTTCCGATTAACATAAACTCTACACAGCCTACCTTCTTATCCTTGGGGCAAGATATGTGCCTGAAAATCTTCTCGATGGACTGGAGCCACTCTTCTACTGCTAGTGCACCATCTCCGCCATCGAACGTAGGTGGGCAGTATTTCCTGAACTGTTCAGTCACTCGTACTGTAGAGTTAACTGGTTGTGGAGCTTGTCTCATCTCTTTTACCACATCAAGTAATTCCCTGATGATGTCGACTTGGGTTGATGGTGCCATAACCTTCATAAAATTTAAAAGTAATTCGTAAAGGTTGAACTAAGTGTACTAACATCGAAGAAGATAACTCGAAAAATGAAAATTGGAATCCAAACATCATTTCATTTAACACTCAACTTATTTTAATGAGGGTACTAGAGTAGGAAGGCATGTATGCCGAACATTTGTTTTAATATAATAAAATGTAGAGTTTACTCTAATTTCTATCTCTCTACTCTCTTTCGATTACACATGATTCAGCGTCCGAGAACTCTCCTAGCGCTGGATCAGCGTCTTCCTCTGGTTCTTCTTCTTCTGGGTCTTCTTCGGGTTCCTCCTCGGGAACTAACCCATCTTCTTGTTCAGGTTCGGGCTCGAGAGCTGGCTCATGTTCTGGCTCCTCTTCAGGTGCAATCCCAAAGCGGTTCTCAAAGTACATGGGCCAATATGTCACAAATCTCACGTAGAAGGTGTCATACTCCATTTCCACATTAGGAGACACTAGAGTATCTGCATATATGCTATGAGCTACCTCTGCATAATTGTTTCGAAAAGTCGAGAGTAAGTGATGGATCGACCATCGATTACAGGTCACGTAGCCGTGCTGTATGGCCCGCTCACGTACGACATTCAACTGCTCTACGTGTTGCACAATTGTCCAATCGAGTTTAGGCTTGAAGCAATCGTAATCTCTAACGGCTTGTGATAAGTGTGTAAAAACACACTTGTTCGGCACTTTTCTGGAATTAATTAGAATTGATATTGAGTATATTTCTATTCATAATTGTGTAATTTTCACTTTTGTAGGCTAAAACCCCGATTGGAAGAAGAACGAGGCGAAAAAGGAAGAAAATGGACTAAAAATGGACAAAAAGCTGAAGTTGGGGACTGAAATGCACAAGCCCAAAAGTTGGAGGACTTGAAGTTCAATGTATAAATGGCCTAACTGAAATGAAGGTCAAAAGTCAAGGACCAAATTGTACTAAATCAAAGTTGATGGACCATTTTGCCACTTTCCAAAAGTTTAGGGACTTGTTTGCAATTTTTTCCTAGGATATTTTGGGTTACTTTGTGGCTAAGCAAATCTAAAATATCTTTCCCATATATGCACAGTGGCTGACACGTTTTTTGTAGATAAAGGATATATAGGTTAGTTTATTTTATTTTTTTGATATCACAACTTAACTTAGTTTTAGTTTTAGTTTTTTCTCTCTAGGTTTTGTTCTTCATTTTCTTTTGCTTTTCTCTTTCTTTTCTTTTCTTGGTTGATCTTGGCTTATTCTGGGGGATTAAAAGTGGATAGCAAGGAGGATTAACACTTGAAGAAGCTTGGAAAATCAACTTGGAAGGATTCAAACTTGGCAACAAGGGTTGTATCTTGATACTTTTGTATTCTTCCATTTATTTTCCATATTTTGGCATGTATAATATTGTTAATCTTCTTTGTTATGATTTTATGATGATGAGTTAAGTATTTTTGTTGGAATTTATGGTAGAACTTAACCAAATGCTTCATTAATGTTGATTATATGTTAGAATTCTATTATGCATTGATTATCAAAATAATAGTGTATCAATCATCATGTTTAAAATGATTTCATTTTTGGTGACGCTTAGATGAAATTATTAGGTTTTACATCATTTTTGGTGACGCTTAAATGACTGTAATTAATTTTAATGTGATTGTTGCAAGATAGTTGCATTTAATAGACCAAAGTGTTCTATTCATCTAATTGACAACTAGATGAAATTATTAGGTAATTATTTGTGACTGTTGAATAATGATTGCATTAATTAGACCGAAATGATTGATATCATGGGTTTGTCTAGTATACTAGGCGCGTCTAGGTGATGTAGAAATACACACCTACCTCATGTGATCCGCTGAGTATTTTCACAGAAAATTATGCAATTGGTCAACTTTGTATCGACATAGAAATATGTGGTATGAATTGACTAATTAGGGTTAATATGCGCTCGAAAGAGGGTATTAGCTAAAACTGGAAAATCGGGTCTGGCTACTTATTTTGATGATTAGCATGTGCACGTAAATGAATTGACATTAATGAAGTATAGGTTAAGCGAAACATAAATTCCAACATCTTTTCAAAACCAAAACCTTTTTACTTTTTTATCTGCCTTTTTATTAGTTTTTAGTCTAACTGTAGTCTTTAGAATTTTAAAAGCATTTTTAAATCTGTGTGTGTGTCATCGTTAAAATTAAGACTGTTAAACATCGAATTGAATTCCACACTCTCTGAGGGATCGACTTGGACTCTTTAGGTCCATTTTTACTACTTGTTCTCGACCCGTGCGCTTGCGGCATAGAATCCACCCGAACAAGTTTTTGGCGCCGTTGCCGGGGAAGTGTTTAGATCAATTTGTCAGTTTAGTTGTCTTTTATTTTAACGAATTTTATTTTTGTTCTTTTTAATTTTTTCTCTCAAAATCCAAAACTGTGGTTGTCTTCTGATTTTCAAAACTCTGAACTCGTTGACTTTTTATGCATCGTTCGCGAAGTCTCGATTTAGCTGAATTTGATCCAGAAATCGAGGAGACTTTTCGAAAAAGACTGCGTGAACAGAACGAGTTGAGAAGACAACAGATTGAGATGGATCGACAAGGGATCCCTGTTGACCCTCTCATTCAGCCAGAACATGCCCCGAGGGATGATGTTCCGCCTGGTTTCATTAACCAAGCAGGAAGGATCCAGAATCCCATTGTTAACGAGGAAGATATGCTGTTTAGGGATTTCCTGAACCGTCCTGTAGTTGAGAATCAATCAGGAATCATTTATCCTCCTTTTGGGCATCTAAATTTTCAACTGAGGCCTGATGTAATTAATCTATTCTCCAACACCATATCATTTTATGGGAGAATAGATGAAAACCCTCATGCTCACGTGGCTCGATTTATGGAAATTGTTAGCAATTTCATTTATGAAGGAGTGAGTGAGGAGGCCATCAGAATGAGGTTATTCGTGCACACTCTGAAAGACAAGGCGAGAGAGTGGCTTGACACTCTACCGCCTAGGAGTATCACGAGCTGGGTAGAACTGGTCCAAAAATTTACAACTAAATTCTTTCCACCCGCTCGTGTTGCCAAACTCAAGCACGATATAACCACTTTTCAACAACTGGACTCGGAGACTTTTCATGAAGCTTGGGAGAGATTCAAGGACATGCTTAGAAAGTGCCCAAACAATGGGATTACTTTAGCCCAGCAAGTCCAATACTTCTATGCCGGTTTAACTCCTTCTCATCGCTCAAATGTCGACTCATCGTCAAACGGATCTGTCCAAAACAAAAGTATCCGAGAGGCGTATGATCTATTTGAGGTGATGAGTGAACAAAGTGCTATGTGGCCGGATAGACGTGCTAAAATAGGAGTTAGTGGAGCTCGAGACAGTGAAGCATATTCCTTAGTTTTATCTAAGATTGACTCCTTAGCACGTAAAGTAGAAGGGCTTTCGACATCTTCTTCCAGCTCGCATTCAGCTCACATGATACAATCACCGCCTGTTTGTGATTTATGTGGAGCTAACCACCCCAGTCCTAGTTGTCCTCTGATTGCCAGTAGTTCGGGACCCCCCGAGCAACTGGCATATACTCAAAATTTTCAACGCCCCGGGTTCAACCCTTATTCGCAGACTTATAACCCTGGTTGGCGTAGTCATCCTAACTTCTCTTATGGGAACAATCAAAATGTACTGAATCCTAAACCACAAGAGAAGAAGGAAGGTTGGGAAGAGGCCATTGCTAAATTAGCAAATCATCAGTTGCAATATCAAGAACGTAATGATGCCTCTTTGAAGAATCTGGAAAGGCAAGTGGGCCAGATTGCTAAACTTCTCTCTGAGAGGCCTCAAGGGGCTTTGCCAAGTGACACTGAGACTAATCCTCGAGAGAAGGCACAAGCTGTTACTACCAGAAGTGGGATACAGTTGTCTGATCCCACGGTAGTACGACCCACTACGCCTACTGCTGAGAAAGAGGTGGTACAGGAACCGACTGGTAATCCTGAACCAAGTACGACTGATGTAGTCGAGCCATCATCATCGACGGCTCCTACACCAGGTAAGACTTATGTACCACCTATCCCCTTCCCACAAAGGCTCCAGAAGCACAAGTTGGATGTACAGTTTGGTAAATTTTTGGAGGTCTTTAAGAAATTACACATTAACATCCCGTTTGCTGATGCTCTAGCTCAAATGCCGAGCTATTCGAAATTCATGAAAGATATCCTTTCTAACAAAAGGAAGCTTCAGGAGCATGAGACGGTGTTGTTAACTGAAGAGTGTAGTGCTATCCTCCAAAACAAGTTACCTCCAAAAATCAAGGATCCAGGCAGCTTTACTATTCCATGCGTCATTGATGATCTGAATATTAGTAAAGCGCTGTGTGATCTGGGAGCCAGTATTAACTTGATGCCATTGTCGATTTTTCGAAAGTTGGGATTGGGAGAAGTCAAGGCTACTACGGTATCCTTGCAATTGGCCGATCGTTCCATCACGTATCCTCGTGGTGTCGTGGAGGATGTGTTAGTGAAAGTTGACAAGTTCATCTTTCCAGCTGACTTCATTATCCTCGACATGGAGGAAGATCATGAGATCCCTATCATTTTAGGGCGGCCATTTCTTGCCACAGGTCGAGCTCTGATCGATGTGCAAGAAGGAAAACTCATCTTACGGGTACAAGATGAGCAAGTCACATTTAATATCTTGAAATCTGTCAAGTACCCGTCGGCAGCCGAAAATTGCTTTAGAGTTGATTTTATTGATGAATTGGTTGCCGAATCTTTATGTGGACGTTCTGAGGATCATCTCGAAAAATGCCTTATGAGTTCGTCACACATTAAGGATGGGGATCCAGATGTAGAAAGCATGGCAAGTTACTTAAATGCTATACCATCTCATGCATACATGCGACCCCCACATTTTGATGAATTGGACAAAACTTCTCCACCACCACTTCCATCACACCAAAAAGCACCTACGTTTGAATTGAAAACTCTTCCACCTCATCTGAGGTATGCTTATTTGGGTGAATCATCCACGCTTCCGGTTATCATTTCTAACTCCTTGAGTGATCTAGAAGTAGAGAAGCTACTTCGAGTTCTTCGGGAACATAAGGAAGCCATTGGGTGGACGATTGCTGATATTCGAGGAATTAGTCCGTCTTTTTGTATGCATAAGATACTGATGGAGAATGACTTTAAGCCATCAGTTGAGCATCAAAGGCGACTTAACCCGAATATGAAAGAAGTGGTGCGAGCAGAAGTTGTGAAATGGCTAGATGCAGGCATTATCTATCCCATCTCTGATAGTCCTTGGGTAAGTCCTGTTCAAGTCGTTCCAAAGAAGGGAGGTATCACAGTGGTAGAGAATGAAGACAATGAACTGATACCTACCCGACCTGTTACTGGTTGGAGAGTGTGCATTGACTACCGCAAGTTGAACACTGCGACTAGAAAGGATCATTTTCCTCTTCCTTTCATAGATCAGATGCTAGAGCGGTTGGCAGGGTATTCACATTACTGTTTTCTCGATGGTTATTCGGGCTACAATCAAATTCCTATAGCCCCGGAAGACCAAGAGAAAACCACTTTTACATGCCCGTACGGTACTTTTGCGTACAGGAGAATGCCCTTTGGCCTTTGTAATGCACCCGCAACTTTCCAACGCTGTATGATGGCAATTTTCTCAGACATGGTCGAGAAATGCATTGAGATCTTCATGGATGATTTCTCAGTATTTGGGCGTTCCTTTGATGGATGTCTGAATAATCTGGAGAGAGTGCTCCAACGCTGTGAAGATACCAATTTGGTACTCAACTGGGAAAAATGCCATTTTATGGTACAAGAAGGCATAGTTCTTGGCCATCGGATATCCCTGAAAGGAATTGAGGTGGACAAGGCAAAAATTCAAGTGATTGAAAAATTGCCTCCACCTACCACTGTCAGAGGGATTAGGAGTTTTCTTGGTCATGCTGGATTTTACAGGAGGTTCATTAAAGACTTTTCAAAAATCACAAAACCCCTGTGCTCCTTACTTGAGAAGAATATTACTTTTAATTTCTCTCAAGAGTGTCTCATTGCTTTCAATGCTTTGAAAGAGAAACTCATTACTGCTCCTATCATTGCAGCTCCTGATTGGAATCTTCCATTCGAGCTGATGTGCGATGCTAGTGATTATGCTATTGGTGCAGTTTTGGGACAGAGGCGAGACAAAATCCTGCATGTGATCTACTATGCTAGTAGAACTCTTACCGATGCGCAGTTGAACTATGCCACTACTGAGAAGGAAATGCTTGCAGTAGTATTTGCATTCGATAAATTCAGATCTTACCTCATTGGTTCAAAGGTCATCGTCTACACTGATCATTCGGCTATTAAATATCTGCTGGCTAAAAAAGATGCAAAGCCGAGATTGATCAGATGGGTACTCCTTTTGCTGGAGTTTGACCTCGAGATTCGAGATAAGAAGGGAACTGAAAATGTTGTAGCTGATCATTTATCTCGTCTCGAGCAACCCGACGATGTGTTGGAAGGAGATATTAATGAGGTATTTCCGGACGAACAACTACTGCAAATTTTGCAATTGTTGCAAGTATCTGATTTGCCATGGTATGCGGACCATGTCAATTATCTTGCAAGTGGTATCATACCCCCTGAGCTTTCATTTCAACAACGAAAAAGGTTCTTCGCTGATATTAAGCACTACTTTTGGGAAGATCCTTTGTTGTTTAAAAGGGGTCCGGATCAGATCATTCGGAGATGTGTACCTGAAAATGAAATGGAGAACATTCTTGATAGATGTCATTCTTCTCCATATGGTGGACACTTTGGTGCAGTGAAAACTGCAGCCAAAGTACTTCAATCTGGTTTTTACTGGCCCACGCTATTTAAAGACGCTCACACACTCGTCTCTAAATGCGACAGATGTCAACGTATAGGTAACATTTCCAGGCGAAATGAGATGCCGTTGACTTTGCTATTAGAGGTAGAGATTTTTGATGTGTGGGGCATTGACTTTATGGGGCCATTTCCATCGTCATTTTCAAACCGGTACATTCTGGTGGCTGTTGATTATGTGTCTAAGTGGGTTGAGGCTGTGGCTTTACCTACTAATGATTCTCGGGTAGTCGTGAACTTCTTAAAGAAAAACATTTTTTCTCGTTATGGCACTCCCCGAGTTATCATTAGTGACGGAGGCAAACATTTCTGTAATCGCCTTTTAGACTCACTGTTGGCCAAGTATGGGGTAAAACATCGTGTGGCTACACCCTATCACCCCCAAACGAGTGGCCAAGTTGAAATCTCAAACCGAGAGTTAAAGAGAATTCTCGAGTTGACAGTGAATGCTTCGCGGAAAGATTGGTCCAAGAAATTGGACGATGCGTTATGGGCATACCGCACTGCTTTTAAAACTCCTATCGGTATGTCACCATATCGCTTGCTATTTGGAAAAGCATGTCATCTACCTGTCGAACTCGAACACCGGGCATACTGGGCCATAAAAGCTTTAAACTTTGATGAAAAGTTGTCTGGTGCGAAGAGGTTGCTACAACTCAATGAACTGGATGAGATCCGCCTCGATGCTTATGAAAGTGCCCGTCTCTACAAAGAAAAGACAAAGAGATGGCATGATCAGAACATCGTTAAGCGGGAATTTTATGTTGGACAGCAAGTTCTTCTTTATAATTCTCGACTCCGGTTATTCCCTGGTAAGCTCCGCTCTAGATGGTCGGGACCTTATACCATCACACAAATTTTTCCACATGGAGCAATTGAGCTTTACTACAAAGACGGGAATTTCAAAGTCAATGGCCAGAGATTGAAGCCATATTTGGGAAATGACTTTGACAAAGAACAGTCCGCCGTTCGTCTGAATAATCCCGAATGATGTGAGCCCTATAGTCGAGCTAACGACTATAACCAAGCGCTTGTTGGGAGGCAACCCAAATTTTTTTATTGCTTTATTTCATGTTTTTAGTGTGTTTACTGCTTTTATTATTATTATATTTATGAACTAATGCCGCTATTTTTGTAGGCCATGTTTGCAGTTCCACTATGTCTCTGATTTTTCGCAGGTCTTGATTACATTGATGTAGAAAAAGGTCATTGGTCCGAGCTACTCAAGCGCATCACGAGTCCAGATGCTTGCATTGGTACCTTTCACATGGAATTCAGGGAAGTCTCTATTTTCCTTTCGCTTGTTCTTTACACATTGAGGGCAATGTGTTGATTAAGTTTGGGGGTATTGAGCCTTGCCGGCTATTGATGTTGAATTAAGTTGATATATAGCCTTGTCGGCTTTACTGTGTGCTATAATTGGCGATGTTGTATTGATGTGTTGGATAGCCTTGTCGGCTTTGCATTGGTTGATGTTTGAAATTGTTGTTGATTCATGAATCATGCGTAGCCATCCAAATATATGCTGTTATGCTGCCAAATTTTTTCTGAAAAATTGCCTTGTCCATGTGAGATTATGAGTTCCATTGAGCACATTGTCATGATTGATTGTTATCTGGATGTGGTAATGATTGTTTGATGGGGAAACTTTTTGAATTGGTAGAACTTAGGTTGTGAGTTACTGTTGAAAAATTATATCAACCTATATCCATTTCTCTTTCACTTTATCATGTTGTCAGATAAGTTTGGAGGTGATCCAGCCGGTGAATGATTTTGTTGAGAATTGTGTTGATTCCATGCATGATGTTGAAAAAAATTGGTGTGGAGTGTCTTTTGCCAAGTATAAGCTAAGTATTGACCATATGCTAGGAATCTAAGCCCCATGTGTTGCTTAAAAAGAACATTGCACTTTGTTAAATCTTACGTCTCGCTTCGTAGCCTTTTTGACTCGAGTTATTAAGTCCGTTGGGGTATCTCAAAACCTGGTACCCTTTGGTCTAAACAACCGGGGAGTTACCGACCCAAAGCTCGTTACAAGGGTCAAGAAGAAAGCTTAAGGGAGTGAGGTTGATCTTGAGTTTTCATTGAAAAATTTGATTTGGTGCAATTGTAATTGATCTTGGGCATAGATGACTAGTGGGTTTGACTTACTTGGTATAAACTTGATTGTGAAAGCACTCATTAGTGGAGAATCATCACATTTCTAGATGTTGAAAATGCCGGTTAGATCCAACCGAACTAGAGTGGAAAAAGAAAAGAGTGATTAGAGAGCGATCTTTAGATTTACACTTTGGGGGTAAACAAAAGAAATATCTATTTTGGGTGTGAATCTCAAGAGCGGGAAAGGATATACTTGACTACTGAGGGTCGGGTTGAAGCCAATCTACAGAATTTTTTCCATCTTGCTCATTGTTTCCTATTCTAGATGATGATTGAAAATGACTGTGCATTTACATACTGATCGAGCATTGGATGAGTTGATTTATTTTTTATAGCATTATTTGGAGCATGGTTGTGAATTGACATACAATTTTATAACTTTGTGATATTTTTGGCAAGCTGTCTAATATGTTGATCTTCATTGCATTTGCATGATTATGTTAGAAGTAATCTTACTCGAGACGAGCAAGAACTCAAGTTTGGGGGTGTGATAAGTGTGTAAAAACACACTTATTCGGCACTTTTCTGGAATTAATTAGAATTGATATTGAGTATATTTCTATTCATAATTGTGTAATTTTCACTTTTGTAGGCTAAAACCCCGATTGGAAGAAGAACGAGGCGAAAAAGGAAGAAAATGGACTAAAAATGGACAAAAAGCTGAAGTTGGGGACTGAAATGCACAAGCCCAAAAGTTGGAGGACTTGAAGTTCAATGTATAAATGGCCTAACTGAAATGAAGGTCAAAAGTCAAGGACCAAATTGTACTAAATCAAAGTTGATGGACCATTTTGCCACTTTCCAAAAGTTTAGGGACTTGTTTGCAATTTTTTCCTAGGATATTTTGGGTTACTTTGTGGCTAAGCAAATCTAAAATATCTTTCCCATATATGCACAGTGGCTGACACGTTTTTTGTAGATAAAGGATATATAGGTTAGTTTATTTTATTTTTTTGATATCACAACTTAACTTAGTTTTAGTTTTAGTTTTTTCTCTCTAGGTTTTGTTCTTCATTTTCTTTTGCTTTTCTCTTTCTTTTCTTTTCTTGGTTGATCTTGGCTTATTCTGGGGGATTAAAAGTGGATAGCAAGGAGGATTAACACTTGAAGAAGCTTGGAAAATCAACTTGGAAGGATTCAAACTTGGCAACAAGGGTTGTATCTTGATACTTTTGTATTCTTCCATTTATTTTCCATATTTTGGCATGTATAATATTGTTAATCTTCTTTGTTATGATTTTATGATGATGAGTTAAGTATTTTTGTTGGAATTTATGGTAGAACTTAACCAAATGCTTCATTAATGTTGATTATATGTTAGAATTCTATTATGCATTGATTATCAAAATAATAGTGTATCAATCATCATGTTTAAAATGATTTCATTTTTGGTGACGCTTAGATGAAATTATTAGGTTTTACATCATTTTTGGTGACGCTTAAATGACTGTAATTAATTTTAATGTGATTGTTGCAAGATAGTTGCATTTAATAGACCAAAGTGTTCTATTCATCTAATTGACAACTAGATGAAATTATTAGGTAATTATTTGTGACTGTTGAATAATGATTGCATTAATTAGACCGAAATGATTGATATCATGGGTTTGTCTAGTATACTAGGCGCGTCTAGGTGATGTAGAAATACACACCTACCTCATGTGATCCGCTGAGTATTTTCACAGAAAATTATGCAATTGGTCAACTTTGTATCGACATAGAAATATGTGGTATGAATTGACTAATTAGGGTTAATATGCGCTCGAAAGAGGGTATTAGCTAAAACTGGAAAATCGGGTCTGGCTACTTATTTTGATGATTAGCATGTGCACGTAAATGAATTGACATTAATGAAGTATAGGTTAAGCGAAACATAAATTCCAACATCTTTTCAAAACCAAAACCTTTTTACTTTTTTATCTGCCTTTTTATTAGTTTTTAGTCTAACTGTAGTCTTTAGAATTTTAAAAGCATTTTTAAATCTGTGTGTGTGTCATCGTTAAAATTAAGACTGTTAAACATCGAATTGAATTCCACACTCTCTGAGGGATCGACTTGGACTCTTTAGGTCCACTTTTACTACTTGTTCTCGACCCGTGCGCTTGCGGCATAGAATCCACCCGAACAGCTTGTTCTACGTCACTGAATGCATTTCTATGAATGGGTGCTATGTCCTAAACCAATTATGGAAAATCCATTTAGGTGGGGTTATTCATCTTTCTTAGTCAAAATTACAAGGACGTAAAAGTTTAAAAATTCTTTCAAATTATGCTCAAACTCGTTTTTCTTTCTTTCTTTCTTTCTTTCTTTCTTTCTTTCTAATTCGGATACACTTTCTTTATCTTTCTTCTAAATCTCATAAATCATTACAATAGGTATCCGAAATAAAATAACGATAAACTTCTCTACCTTCAGATTCGACGGATCGAATGATGGTAGTGGCAACTTCATTAATGATAATTAAACAATTTAGAATGTCTCTTTGAAAAAAAATTTATTTTTGAAAATTTTGCCAATGTACAGAAATGCAGACCAGCTCTGATACCAAGCTGTAACGCCCCGAGTTTCGTGAACCCGGATTGCCACGTCATCGTCTTTTGTAACTAATTTAACTAAAAGGCTTGCGAAAAATAACTAAATTTTAAAACATCATATTTATAATAGTAAAACCTTGTCGGCAACAAAATTCATTTGATTACTTAAAGAAAATCATTTAAACTTCAGAACTCAAGTTTGAAATAACGGGAACAACAAAATAAGTTCAAAATGCGTAAATTTCAAAAATAAATAACTTCGACTATTAATTTATGCCACCACTGGACATCACACTCGAACGTCTCCGAAATCTGTAAATATTGTTAAAATAACGGAATGAGTATTTCGAAGAAATACTCAGTAGACTCATCGTCGATAATTAATTTACAGAATAATTGAACACGTAATCATGCAATTCATATCGTGACATCATCATCATAGGCTCATTTTCTTAAAAATCATAGGGTGTGGGTAGTCCCGTCTTGTGCATTTAAACACATAAGTTATGCATAATATTCTTATCTTATCTCATAAGAGATACCCGTCTCTTCTCATGCATTAAAGCATATAAGTTATGACAAACATAACATTGTCATATACCTCATATGACATATTCTCATCTCATGCATTTAAGCATATAAATCACGTAAATTCACATAATACATGCCATTATAATTTAAACTAATTAATGGTGGGGAGTCTACCTCAAATTATCTCGAGTCTTGTAAAAAGTAGAGCGAGACGTAACCTCAATATCCTAATCGTCCGTACGTTTCATCTAGTCAAAATAGAAAAACAGGTTTTGAATTAGTATTCCGAAATTTAAAGTTTCAAAGCGATAAAATAAAGTTTAGGGACCTAATTGGATATTTATTAAAACTGAATTTGATAAATATAGGGGCTAAAAATAATATTTTCTAAGTAATGAGTTTAAATGTGGGAAATAAGGAACTCCGGGGACTGATTTAATAATTATTGGAACTTTGGGGACTTAAAATAATATAAATAAAGTTTAGGGGCTAAATTGAAATTTTATGAAACTGAAATTAAAAGTTTAAGGGCTAAAAGAAACTTTTAAGAAAATCAGGGACTTAATTGAAAATCAATTAAAACTGAAAATAAAATATAAGGATTGAAATGAAACCTTAAAAAACTTAGGGCTGATTTATTTAAAACAGAAGCTGTAAGGACTTAAATAAACACTTTTAAAACTTGGTGCTAGGGGATAATTTCTAAAAATTTAAAAATAAACAAAATCTATTTCTCTCTCTATCTCTCTCTCTCATTCTCTCATATTTCGAACCAGAGAGAGAAAGAGTTCTCGACGGGAAGGGGCTCTGCCCCTTCCTCCATCACAACCGCCGGTGAAGCGGCATCAACGCTACCGTCACGTGGTGGCACTGGCGTGATGGTGGGTGGCTGGGAGGGGTTTACGGGTCGAAGAACCGAAGCCTTGGAGGTTCGATTTCAAGCTTTTTGGTGGGACCCAGTTGAAAAATGGGTTGGGGATTAAGGTATGTTCATGGGTTTTTGGTTTGCTTGGGTTGTTGGGTGTAAAATTTGGGTTGAAATGATGGCTGTCGATTTTTGGGTGTTCGGTTTCTTGGTGTTTTGAATTTTGGCAGCTGCGTTGGATGCAGCTTGGATTCCTGTGGAGTTGGTGGTCTGGTTTTAGAGTGATGTTGGTTAGGAGATGGTGGTTGTTGGTGGTTTAGGCAGTGGTGGTTGTTGGTCTCGTGGGTGAGATGAAAATGGTGGCTGAACAGTTGAATGGTTGCAGCTTGTTTGGCTGGGTTGTGGCCTGCAAATTCTTGTGGAATCATCATGTTGATGATGCTAGAAATGGATGTTCTAGCATCATCGAGAGTTTCCAAATGCGAGAATGAATTAAGGTAAAATTTTTGAGGGAAATGATTCTCATCCTGTTTGACTACGTGAAATGTGAAGGAGGGAGAGGAATTGAGGGTGAATAAAATAGTGAATTTTAGGGCACAATTCCCTAGGTAACAAATTGGGCCAAATAGTTGGGCCAAGCATTTGGACTGTAGGGTTATCAAATTGGGTTTAGGTGGATTTGACTCAAAATCGAGATTTGGACTAACATAAATTTGGGCCCTAAATAATAAGCATTGCTCATATAACTGTTAAATTTAAATAAAAATAAAAATAAGAAATTCGATACGTTAAAGCATTCAGGATTGAATTTGATTTGAATGGATCAAAATTGATTTTATAACGGCTAGACGAATACGCTTTCATTTCAACGTTAGGGTTTAAAATTTAGCGACATGTTTTTCGAGAAAAAATAATTTTATATAATTTAAAATTCTTGGTCGCTACACAGCATTTAGGAAAACCTCCACCACTTTCTGTTTGACTGAATTACTGAAAAAGGTGGTGAGGTAGTCATAAATTTAAGGTAAATTGATACAGCCTGCAAAAAGTGGGATTTCATGGCCCTTATGGATAATTCTAAGGCCTAAAACATATATGACCTGGTCTTGATCAATATTTGGGCAATGAGGTCATATTTTCAAGCAAAAACGACCTTTTCGTAAAGAATAATGCTACTTGCAGTCGCTCACTGCAGCAGTCGCCCTATGTGACATACACATGTCAAGTGTGTATTTGATGCATTAAATGTGGTCAAAAACTACCACATTAATGCATCAAATAACTGCATGCCATGTATGTGCCGCATAGGGCGACTGGTGCAGTGAGCGACTGCAAGTAGCATTACTCTTTGACAAAGCCTTTGTAGTATATATAAAATTACATCATTTAAGGGTGAAATGCATGTCTTTATAATTTACCAGAAATTTAGGCTTTTTATGTTTGTTAAATTTTTTAAATTTTTGCTTTAGTTAAATTTTTTAATTTTCTTTATTCTATGATTGTACTTCTAGAATTAGTTTTCCAACATTTATTGTGCTTCATTTATAGTTTGATCTATATTTGTTTTGTTGGACCAGACTAGAATTGGGTTATATATACATTCTTAACTCTTAAGGGTGAGTGTATCCAAATAAAGAGATACATTCTGTATTGTTTAAATATGACTGAGAAAGGAGGCCTATTGAATCAGAAACTAACTCTTTTCAATGTTCCACTCGAACCCTTCGTTTGT
The DNA here is from genome assembly GCA_035079005.1 of Fraxinus americana. Classification (NCBI taxonomy): domain Eukaryota; kingdom Viridiplantae; phylum Streptophyta; class Magnoliopsida; order Lamiales; family Oleaceae; genus Fraxinus; species Fraxinus americana. The sequence goes on along the minus strand of CM068710.1, from coordinate 15,371,214 downwards.
AGTTTTTTGTTGGGTTGTATTGTCTGTCCAAATTCTCGTTATTTTGTGTAAAGTCTGGCTTTCAACTTGCAAAAAAATTAGAGGAACAATCTTCTTTCAGACTATGCTTGTGAATTATGCATCCTTGCTTGCGCCCTTTGTTCTTCAGACGGTCGGAAAAGGTTTGTAAGTTGGAGTTCTTGTCTCATTTCTGAACACAATATTTGTTTTAGTAGTGAACCTATATTCGAGGTACAAATTGTAATTGTTCTTGTTCTACAGCTATCAGGTTGGGGAGAGCATGAGGTTAGGGATGGAACCTAAGCGAGCTGCTGAGGACACCATATCAAGAATTGCGCGGAAATATCCTGATTTTGTAGGTGCTATATTTGCAGTCAACAAGAATGGCGTCCATGCGGGTGCATGCCATGGATGGATGTTTCAATACTCAGCAAGGAGTCCCGACATGGAAGAAGTAAAGGTTTATACAGTTGTCCCGGAAATTCCAACACCTTAAGGCTGTTGCTTCCCCAGTTTGGCCACAGGAAGTTACAGAAATATTATCGATAACATATTCCATATCTTTGAAGATTCTTTGTTTGTGTAAATTAAACAAGAGACTGACTTTAAGAAAACAGGGGATCGATACATCTTGTGTTCTGGTTGTTAAGGTTGTACTTTGTTCAGGACCTTTCACTATATTTATCAATAAATGTGTTATGAATACAGTTATTTGGCTTGGTTTTTATAGTTTAATAAAAGATTATTAAGTTTTGTACCAGTGAAATTTTAAAAATATTTGATAGGGGCAAGTACCAGAAATTTCTGCTAAAAATGTAGTGTTCGAACTCAACTTGTCGCCGCTGGTTTGCTTGTACGATTTGCAAGGTCGAGGCCATTAAAATCGAAAAATAATAAACTCAGACTAAGCCGTATTTGACAACTATTAATTGGGAAAAACAATGTTTTGAAATAGTGATTTTTAGGAGTGCAGTTAAAAAGTGGGAAAAAGTTTTGTATTTACATACAAAATATTTTATTGTGTGAATGTTTAGTTAAAAATGAATATTTAGAAAAAAAATTTTCAAATAATGGTTGTCAAATGGGCTAAGTTGAGTAAAAATGAATCTTGCCTGTTGAAAATGTTTTCAATTTTAACAGTTTATCATCCACATTATGTGTCTATTTGAGTCTCATTTTTGGCAAGGAATGCATTTTGTAATAATAGATCGATGGGGAATGTGTGGTTTAGAAATAGAGAATTGCTACATATACATCACATTGTACATAAGAGTATACACCCCCCTCACATGGGGGTGGGACCCACTTAAATAAAAAAATATTTTATCTAAGTGGGTCAAACCCCCATGTGAGTGAGAGGGGTGTAGACCATTATGTACATCTTATGATGTACAAGTAGAAATGGCCTAAAAAATAAAAAAAATTTTGAGTTTTGGCATCATATTATTTATTGGAGAATGTATAGCTGAAAAGAAAAGAAAGAAAAATTTAGGGAAAATTGCAACCGTGGTCCCAAACCTTTCGTTTTGTTGCAAATTACACCCAAACCTTTAATTTTTTGTGGCCGAAGTCTTAAAACCTTTATATGTAATTGCAGCGTCAATCCCAAACGTTTAATTCTGTCCATAAAACCGTCAGTCAACGTTTCAACAATAATTTTGACTCGAAAAAATTGCAGCGCTGGTCCCAAACATTTCATTTTGTTGCAGACACCCAAACCTTTAATTTTTGCGGCCGAAGTCCCAAACCTTTATATATAATTACAGTATTTGTCCATTTCACGCATTACATCCATAAAATCGTCAGTCAACGTTGAAATAATAATTTTAACTCAAATGACATCTTAATTGATGGGCAAAATTGTCAAAACAAGTTATCAAATAAAAAAATATTTTTTTTTCAAATCCTTCAATCTTTTCACAGTCAGCACATTCTTATCATCGATAACGATCTGATCATTTAATAATTCGATCCGATTTGTTATAATAATTGAATCAATAAATTATTTTTATGGCATGTTATTTGTCACTAAAATAAATAATGAGAAAATAAAAATAAATAAACTGCATTTGGTACTATAATTTATATGTATTATTAAATAATTTTTAGATTGATTAAAAATTAAAAATAATGTTAAAATAAGAAAATACATTTTTATGCCTAGGTTTCGTCTAAACTTGTTTAATTCGAAACCTTTACTCCTCACCATATATTACGCTTTTTAGAACACCGTATACAGGTGGATTGATCTTTTTATTTTATTTTTATTATGTTTTGAATTTGATGATTTTTTTATTCTAAACTTTTTTATTTTCTCATGTATTTATTTTAGTGACAAATAACATGTCATAAAAAAATGAAAAAATTACAGCGCTGATCCCAAACCGGCGGCGGCATGTTTAGACGAAACCTAGGCATAGATATTATTAAAAGGCATTTTATTATTTGAATATTATTTTTAATTTTTAATCAATTTAAAAATTATTTAATAATACATACAAATTATAGCACAAAATTATTGTTTCAACGTTGATTGAAATTTTTTTGGACGAAATGCATGAAATGGACCAACGCTATAATTATATATAAAGGTTTGGGACTTTGGCAGGAAAAATTAAAGGTTTGAGTGTAATCTGTAACAAAATGAAAGATTTGGGACCAGCGCTGCAATTTTTCGAGTCAAAATTACTGTTGAAACGTTGACTAACGTTGCAATTACATATAAAGATTTGGGACCGACGCTGCAATTACATATAAAGGTTTGGGACTTCGACCGCAAAAATTAAAGGTTTGGATGTAATCTGCAACAAAACAAAAGATTTGGGACCACAACTGCAATTTTCCCAAAAATTTATTTTGTAAATAATGGGGATCGAACAATGGTTAGATGTGAAGAGAAGTGGATTTTTTAACGATTTGCTTGCTTGAATGGCTTGAGTATCTTACTTAAAAAGAAATGGCCTAGAACCCTAGAACGAATGGCAATACCTGAACGTTATCTTCAACCATGTTCTAGAAGGTTGCAAGGATTCTCCGGAGATCCTATCGAAGCCCGAGGACAAATTATACTCAGTGTGGAGATATGTAAACCCCTTTGCCAAATGAGGATTTTGGCAGATTTCATTGTTGTGGACCTACCTTCAAACTATAATGTCATACTGGGAAGGCCCATATTGCATGAGCTGCAAGCTGCCTCAATATACCACTATTGCCTTAAGTTCCCGACACCAAGTGGTTCAGGCATGATACGCGGAAACCAGGAAGAGGCCAGAACCTGCAACGTTGAAAAGCCAATGCTCCCAGCAAGCAGGAGCCTCAAGGTTCAAAAGACCCATTACTGCCGACCTAACTAAGATCGCATTACAGCAAAACACTTCAGAAAAACGAACGACGACCTACTTTTGTTCGAGGAAAAAAAAAAAAGCAAACACGAACTCTAACCCTAAAGTTTTGGTAATCCCCGTGCTTCTATCCAAGTTCAACACCCCCAAAGTCTTGGTGGACACGAGGAGCTCTCTCAACATACTTTATATTAACACCCTGGAACAGATTGGAATTCCACTAGGTTTCTTGCAACCGTACCCACACATGATCATAGGGCTTGATGGCATACTTTCTGGGCCAAAGGAGTAATTAAACTCCCTATCGAGTTCGGGGAGCCCCCTCGTCGAGCTAAGTTAAGTGCGGAATTTGTGGTTCTACACTCAAAGTCCCCCTACGATGCTATCATGGGGCAACCACTACTATTTGACCTCAGGGCAATAGTATCAATGTACCATTACTCTATCAAATTTCCCACTCCTCATGGTGCAGGACAGGTTAAAGGAAACAGAGATGTCGCTGAAAGATGTCGAATAGTTGTCAGTTCAAACTACCTTTCGAAGATCTGCATGGCATGCACCAAAGGACCCTCAACGAGCTTGTTGGACCTACGGTTGAAAGTGCGAGGAGGGAAACTTGTGGAAGAATTGGATATCATTCAGGTCGGTACTGACGATCTCCCAAAAAAGCTCAAGATCGCCCATGAACTGCGACCTCCATTAAGGGACCGGATTATCAGCTTCCTTCGAGGAAACCTTGATGTCTTTTCTTGGGAACACTTCGATATGAAGGGAATTGACCCCAAAAATCATGTGCCATAGGTTGGGAGTTGACCCTTTGATTTGACCAAAGCAGAAATGACGCCGCCCTTAAATCCAGAACGATATGAAGCCCTAAATAAAGAAGCACAAAAACTACTTCATAATGGGTTTATTCAAGAAGCAAGGTATCCGAAGTGGATCGCCAATCCCATCTTAGTCAAGAAGAACAATGGTGACTAAAGGGTGTGCATTGAATTCACCGACCTGAACAAAGTTTGTCCTAAAAACAGTTTTCCACTGCCAAGGATAGATCAGATGGTAGATACCACCACTGGGCATGACTTACTCAGTTTTATGGATGCGTATTCAGGCTACAATCAGATACCAATGTACGAACATGATCAAGAACACATGACCTTTATCACTGATCGAGGTCTTTACTACTATAGGGTGATGCCATTTGGCCTCAAGAATGCTCGGGCAACATACCAACACTTGGTTAAGATTATGTTTGCCAAACAAATTGGTAAGACCATGGAAGTATATGTGGATGACATGTTGGCGAAGAGCACGGACACTAGAAACCACCCCCAACACCTTGTGGAAATGTTCGAAATTTTGAGGGCATACAGGATGAAGTTAAATTCCCAGAAATGTGCCTTTGGAGTGAGTTCGGGAAAATTTTTGGGATATATGGTGAACCGAAGAAGGATCGAAGCGAACCCAGAGAAGATAAGGGCCATTGTTGAAATGCGTCCCCCAGCTATGCCTAAGGAAGTTCAGAGCTTAACTGGGTGAGTAGCGACCCTTTACCATTTCGTGTCAAAATCAACGGACAAATGCAGACCTTTCTTCGATATATTAAGAAAGGGAAAGAAGTTTGAATGGACCTTGAATGGTAGTTCACATTCGACCAGTTACAATCCCACTTAGCACAGCTTCCGGTGTTATCGAAACCAAAAACGGAAGAAATATTGCTATTCTACCTAGCAGTGTTCGAACATGCTGTTAGTGCGGTACTGACCAGGGAGGAGATGGGAATACGACACCCCATCTATTATATAAGTAAAGCACTACACGAAGCTGAACTCCATTATTCCCCATTAGAGAAGTTGGCTTATGCGGTTATCACTGCAGCTCGAAAATTAAAGCCCTATTTCTTAGAACATCCAATTGAGGTTTTAACCAATCATCCGTTAAGGCAAGTGCTGCAAAAACCAGACACCTTCGGACGAATGCTAAAGTGGTCAGTTGAGCTCGATCAATTCGACATAAGATATAAGCCACGCACCTCCATAAAAGGTCAGGCTCTGGCTAACTTGATTGCTGAGTTCAGCTCAGACCCCCAAGAAGAACCAAATCCGAACATGCCTTAGAAATTCTTTGTGGATGGATCCTCTACAGACGAATGAGCTAGAGCCGGGATTGTGCTAATCAGTCTAAACTAACAAATGTTTTGTGAAGTACTGCCATTTGATTTTAATGCGTCCAACAATGAGGCTGAATATGAAGCCATCATCGCTGGCCTACAAATGGCCAAAGAAATGAGGATTAACCATCTGATAGCCTACAGCGACTCCCAACTGGTAATAAATCAAGTCAACGAAGTCTACCAAGCAAAAGAAGAAAGGATGAACAACTACATCCTGCTCGTCAAAAGGAAGCTGAATAATTTTAAGGATGTTCAGGTGGAACGAGTCTCACGAACTCAAAATGGACATGCAGACGCTCTAGCTCGGTTAGCAACCAGTGAAGGGGTCAAAAGGTATGATAGCATCCCAATATGAAGGATTTACCACCTCGCTATTCAGGAATCTGAGTCTATCCACATGACCATCGACCCCAAACCAACTTGGATGGACGAGATCATCATGTACCTACAAACAGGTGCATGCCCCGAAGACTCGTCATGGCAAGGAAATTGCGAATGAGGGCGGCGAGTTATATACTTATTAACGACGTCCTGTATAAACGAGGATATTCTGTGCCCTTACATAGGTGCCTGAACGAAGAAGAAGCACGCAACGCTATGGAAGAAGTACACTGGGGAATATGTGGAAACCATGCTAGAGGATAGTCATTAGTTCACAAAATCATGCGTCAATGATACTTTTGGCCGTCCATGAAAAAGGATACGTTGGAGTTTACCAGAAAATGTGAAAAATGTTAGCAATTCGCTCCCAACATCAAACTCCCACCTGGGGAGCTGAATTATGTGATGGCACCATGACCTTTTGCCAAATGGGGGGTCGATTTAATTGGTCCTATGTCAACTGGAAAGGGAGGCACCAAATTTGCAATTGTGGCGGTCGATTACTTCACCAAATGGGCTGAAGCTGAACCATTAGCCAAAATAACTAAGCACAAAACCATAGAGTTCATATGGAAGTCAATCGTATGCAGGTTCGGAATACCCCATTCCATTGTATCGGATAATGGGAAGCAATTCGACAATGCCCGCTTTACGAATTTTTGTACAGAACTCGGAATACAAAAGCATTTCTCCACACAAACCACCCTTAGGCTAATGGTCAAGTGGAAGCTATCAATAAGATCATCAAGCATACATTAAAAGCAAAGCTTGATAATCTTAAGGGAGGATGGGCAGAAGAACTCCCCGGTGTGCTATGATCTTATCGCACAACATCCAAAAACAGTACTAGAGAAACCCCATTTTCTTAGCCTTTGGGGTAGAGGTTGTCATCCCGCTTGAAGTCGAAATCCCTTCAGGTCAAACCTTGGCATATAGTAAAGATAAGAATGAACTAGTGCTGCAAGGTGAACTGGACTTGATAGAAGAAAAAAGGGACATGGCATAAATCAGAAACGAGGCGTACAAACAGCGCAATGCAAGGTACTACAATCAAAAAATGAAAAAACGAGAATTTGAAGTTGGCCACCTCGTATTAAGAAAGGTTTTTTTAGCAACAAAAGAACTCAACTTTGGATCCCTAGGACCCAACTGGGAAGGTCCTTATAAAGTGACTGAAGTATTACTTAGAGGAGCCTATGAGTTGGAAGATATGGAGGAAAGACCCCTACTACATCCTTGGAACGCAGAGCATCTCGAGAAATATTACCAATAAAGATGTAGTTGTATTACATACCGCGTGGTTCCCCATAAATAAAAGTATGTGTTATGTATGAAATGGCGTGACTACATCAAAGCCCTACTCATGAGTAGGCCGAACTGAGGTTGCATGTACTGCAATACTTAGTGAAAATTCCTAAAAAGGAATATCAAACCCTACTCATGAGTAGGCCAAACTGAGGTTGCATGTGCTGCAACACTTAGTAAAAAATTCTTAAAAAGGAATATCAAAGCCCTACTCATGAGTAGGCCGAAATGAGGTTGCATGTGCTACAACACTTAGTCAAAAATTCCTAAAAATGAATATCAAAGCCCTACCCATGAGTAGGCCGAACTGAGGTTGCATGTACTGTAACACTTAGTCAAAAATTCCTAAAAAAGAATATCAAAGCCCTACTCATGAGTAGGCCGAACTGAGAACTTTCTTAAAAGTAGAAAATCAAAATTAAGGTCGCTTGTGCCACTACGATTAATGTGCAATCCTAAAAAATGCATTAATTAGTAGGATGACCTAAAAGAAAAGTTGCACGCATTACAAACACTAAATCCAAAATTACTTGATAAATACGAAATCGAAAGTGAACTTTCATTCAAACAATAAAAAGTTACAAGATGTCGCTTGAAAAGTCTTAAAGCTTCGAAACTACAAGAGAGCTAAGAAACATAATAAAATCACTGAGCTGGAGGGTCTTGAGGTGCCACGTATACATGAGTTGCATCCTCTTCAGCAGGCATAATCCGAACTCCCATTGTCGAGGAAATTTCTTCTAGCTCTTTCTGCTGCTCCTTATATGCCTCCACCAAGAACTCAGTATCCTCGTCTTGTAACGACCCGACCTCACGTTGGAATCGTTATCTTACGTACTGTCCGTTCTGGGGTGGGCTTCTGCCCACTTATCCCCTTACGGCTTTTGAACGCGTCCCCCAGGATTCGAACCTAAGACCTCCATCATATGGGAGACTTAAGTTGAATCCTGGTACCAATTGGACAAGTGGGCAGAAGCCCACCTCAGAGCGAACAATACATAAGATAACGATTCCGGCGCGAGGTCAGGTCGTTACAAGTGCGGCTGCTCCTTATTAATATATTTAATAATCTCTCCTAAAGCCACCACATAGGCATCTTCAGTCAAGACGTCAAAAGTTGGGGAAGCCCTCCACTCTTCCACGGCCTTAGAAGCTTTTAGTTCTGCCTCTTTCACCCTCTTTACAGCCGCCAGCCTTAGCTATGGCAATATCTGCCTGTTCCTTCTTGCTCTCAGCTTGGGAACTCACCTTCTTTCCCCAAGACCTCAACGTCTGGACCTTATCCATTAATTTCAATTCCTTAGTCAAATTGGCATTGAGCTCTTCCCCCATCATATTCAGGTGATCCTCATAACTCTTCTACTTCTCAGCAAAGGATGCCATCTCCACCTCCACCTTCTCAAAAAGGGCGTTCGCCTTATCTCTAAACTCCAACACCTTCCCAAGCTCGACATTTGCCTAAAAAAGAAAGAAAAATTGGGTCAAAAGCGGTAGAAGATAAAGATAACCAATAAAACAATGACTAAAAGTTTGAAGATTTTACCTTTTTAGCCACTGACATCATATGGAGAATCGACCGGTGATTGTAAAGCTGAGCTGAGAAAATGTTCTCTCCAATGGGCATATTAGCCATGAATTGCTGTTGTCTATCGTTCCAATTCCTAGTCATGAAGACGGTCGATTCCCTCAGAGGAGTGGCTGGGTAAGGAGCTCGGAGATAATCCGAAGGACCTCAGGTCGACGCCTAAGTAAACCCTCAATACTTGGCCTCTGCAGATCGGGGCATCTGTCTTGTGACTCGAAGATGAGGTAAAAGTAGGAATAGCCAAAGGGGCGGGCTGAGGAGAATTTGGAGGGGCTATTGGAGTAAGTGTGGCCAATGATTCTTTGGATGACGATGCTTCATCAGTGGTTGCTCATCCTCGTCCTCCACCACCATAGGAGTTTCTGCAGGCACTTTCTTTTCTTTCCTTTTAGCAATTTCAGTCGCCTTTGCCGCTCTAAAATTCAGCATGTCTGGAGTTTGGCCTGAAGAGAAAAAGCGATAAAGTATCAACCTCAAAGCTGAAAGTAAAAGTCCAAGATTGAAATTGAATCTACTTAGGAGAAGTCGTGGGAGTAGAGGTAGAAGGTTGGTTAGACGATGATGTCGAAGGTACCGCGCGAAGTAAACCGACCTGGAACAAGTTCGTGTCAAAAATCACGAACTTGTAGGACTTTGCCTATTTGGAAGAGCTCGGATAGAATCTGCCTATCTTTGAAGGACAGAGCTCAAGTGATAAGGTCGGTAAACTGCGTAAGAAAGATTAGAAGTTAGGAAAAAAAACTGTCCACAAATAAAAATTAAAGGGGAAAGTAAAACATGTACAACTTACAAGAAAATGATAAAGAGTAGGGACTACATCCTCTCTATCCACCTTAGAGGGATAGAACTGCCAATCCCTAAGGACAAAGAAAAATTTCTCTTTCCACCCCTTAATTGACGAAGGGTATCTAAAACTAGTGGACACCCAGTTTTTGGCCTAACACAAGTGTACCACCACCCAGTGTTTTTCCCATCCTCCTTAAAGGTAAAAAGAAAGTTAAACTGGGACACGGTGAGTTCGGGATGGCCCAGTTGACTCCATAAAATTAGGGTCGCGATAAGGGTCCGCCAACCGTTAGGGCACAACTGGGTAGGGGCTATTCCCCAAGAAGAAAAGAATTGCCTAATGATTCTAGGGAAGGGTAACCTCAACCCAGCATGAAGAATCGCTGTGCTGAATGCTAGCACCCCAAGGGAGGATTGCTACCTTGGTCGAAAGAGGATGGTATCACTAACTCTACAGAACTAGGTATGCCATACTTGGCCCTAATACCAGCCAAAACACCCCCCGTAACTACTGACCTAAAGGAATCAGCTCCCCACTCCTGGCTATTACTTTCGCCCGCTATTCGCGACCTTTCCTCCCTTATTTTTCTTCTGCGTTCCAAGCACCTATGAGAATTGGATGGTGTTGGGAAGAAGGAGGAAATTGGAACAGGAGTTAATACTTCCTGGCAGGCTGAACTGGCGGATGAGGTATTGACGGATGAAAAGGAAGAGTTTTCTTGATTATTGCCCTAGGATTGCACCTAGGATTCATCCGAACTCATATTAAAAAATCTAGAAAAAAAATTATATATATATATATATATATATATATATATATATATATATATATATATATATATATATATATAACACCGAAATAATGAGGTATTCTTGGCGAAAAGGAATACCTGGACAAAGCTAACCTCACTCAGAAAAGAGGGCGAGAAGAAAAAATTTTAGAGAGCAAAAATTTTTAAGTTCAATGGAGCAAAAAGTGGAGAAATGAGAGGGAATGAAGCTATTTAAAGGGGCGGAATACCAAGGATCCAATCTAAACCGTTTGAATAAGGGCAATAAATGAATCAACGGCTGAAACTTAAAGCTTCCTAGGGAAGGAACCCATCTACCCACAGCTAGTAAATGAGTTGTGTTGTGACATGTGTACCCTGTATTTATTGAAGTAATCATTGCAGAAATTGGGAAAGGTGCCAATCAACCTTAAAGGTCAGTCCCTTATCTAGGTCGACACTGACCTGTGAGGTAATTGTTGACACCGACCTTCGAGGTGATTGATGTCAGATTGTTCTTTGCCTTAGTAGAACATATGTTGAGCTCGGTTGTGTGAGGTCAGCTCGGAGGACAGATACCTTCTACAAGAAGCTTGTGTAGCCTTCCAAGGCAAGGAAGAATGTAATGATTGAGAATCGCTGACAGGATATATGAACTCCCAATTACATGTAGACATCTAGAAATGTCTTACATCAGTGCCCACATTCCCTCCAATCAGAAGTGTTTACATCCTTCACTAAATAATGCATTAATTGCTGGGGGCCACTGTCAATTAATGCTCTGAAGTAATCTGATAAAACCCAGCTCGACAACCAATCTTATAGCACCAGCCACTATACTTTTTCTGATCAGAACCCCAGTGAAAAGATAGGAGATGCAACATGCATGGATATTTTCTCTATAAATAGGGATCCAAAGCCCAAAGAGAAGGGAGAATAAAAACGTGAATACGAACATACACCAATCCTTAACATATTTTCATATTTCAAATATCTCCTATAACTACGCGAAGAGAATTATTGTAATACCTTTTTGTAAACACTTGACTATATCAATGAGAAATTCACGTTTGCTTTCTTAAAGTTGGCTTGAATATTGTCTACACAAATTCAGACATCAGCAGTGTTCATCTTCCTTTTACTTTTTTTACATGTTCATTTTTTTGTTTTTTTTTTTCGTATTTTGTAATACCCCGAATTTCACATTACATTTGGCTAATATGATTCATGCATTTCATGCTTGATAATGTCAATTGCATTAAATTTCTTGATTGTTTTCTTTTAACTGATGCATTTGATAGTCGAGGTGCTAAGACTTTTATATGGTGTTAGTCTTCAGCTACTCGACCTAAGCGGTGAGTTTTACATTGAGTTATGGTAGAAAAATTAGGTTAAGTTAGGTATTGGAGATTGGTTTGCTAAGCAATGGGAATTTTACAAAATTTGGAATTAGTATCGATAAAGTTTTAAGCTTTCCGTTCGCTTGATCGAGATCATCATAAACCCTAGATGGGTAATTGACCTATTTAGGACATGAAGCATGAAGTAAAATAATCACTACACCGTAATATGGGTTTTATATGACGTTATAAATGTTGAGGTGCAAATTGTTGAAATCGACCGATAATCGGGTGTCAATCGGGTAAGTGATTAAATGAACAGTTAAGGAATTAAAGCTATAAAAGATTTTGGGATCTTAGGGCAGGTAGGATGGATTTTAAAGACATTAAAATAAGCTAAGGACACTTGATTTGTACGTACAAGGATAGAGGTAAAATCAGATTTCTACTACAAGGGACACCTCATGCTTAGCCACCTCCTACTTGTTGATTTGTCTTTGTAATGGTAGATTCCTTCACCCTTAAGCATTAGCAACGTCTAACACTTCTTTAAGACTTCAAATATGTTATATATTATCTTTAACTCTCATACAAACCGTCCAAGGATTGGTACAAGGTCAGAATGTAACTGGAAGAAGACACATCCTACTTAGCATGTGGTTTGTTGTCAAGTTAACCTCAAATTCCTTCAAACTTAAGTCTGCTAGCACGTCTTCTAAAGCCTTGTCACCTTATATTAATCACATAAGGATCCAAAGAAGGGAAAGGAAGAGTATGGCTGCAAGAAAACAGCTCATGCTTGGACACCTCATGGTTGGGAGACTTGTCATTTTACCAGCCAATTCCTTCAACATTAAGGCTTCCACCACATCTTCCAGCCCCTTGATACTTCATATAGGATAGATACATACCTTATAAGTCACATATGGATCCAAATATGATGAGGAAAAGTCAAATGTTGCTGCAGGAAGCCACCTCTTGCTTAATACATGTCAACCTGGCTGCATGAGGTAGTTTCTTAGTCTCTAAGCAAGATTCACGACCCCAACCCTTTAGGACTCTATAAATACCCCAAATTAAGGTATTGTATCCCATAAAGTTATCCCCAAATGAACCCAAGTGAAAAAGAAAGCAAGAGAGCCAAAGAGAGTTAGAAAACAGAAAGCTGGAATTTCTGGACAGCTGAAGCTGTTCACTGTTTTGAGGTATATCTTTATTGTTTTTGAGAGTTTTATAACCTCTTGAATCTCTGTACTTGATTGAGATCATTTTGGGGGTGTTTTCACATTTTATGATGGCAAAGATAGGGGCAATTAATTAGGAGAATCTGAGAGAACATAACCTGGGCAGAATGGGGGATTGATAGATTTGAAGGGTTTAACCTTTTATTTTAAGTAATCCCTTAGGTATAACTTATATTTGTTGATATAAATGTTTTTATACATGACTTAGAAGTATAGAAATGATCTTTAATACGTTGGAATCCAATTTTTGAAAGTCTTGTTCAAGTGAAACTCAAAATAGTCATGAGGAGAAAGATGTTTGATTTGGTGTTTGGAAAAGGAATGATTTCAAAGCTGTAAATTCTTCATTTGTGACTAATATATGGCATGATTCCTTTGCCTACATGTTATACAAATGTGGTAAAAATTTGGAAAGTTTTGGATAATGTTAAGGGGGTGAAAAAGGATTGGAAAAGTACTTGGACAGCAATGGAAAGCTGAAAACAGATTCTGACCATTTGTGTATTTAGCTTAGATTCAACCTTTACATGTCCATTAGTTGTATCTTAGGTATGAAAAATACATTTTAAGGATTTCTAGGTGGTTAAACAACGATTGAATGACGTTGACGTTTATAATGGGACCAGAGAAATAGTGTATTTTTGGGACTAGTTTGCAATGCAATCGATAACTTGAATTGTTAATGTCATCTAAAGTATTCTGGACGTAGTACGGGATTGTGTGTGCATTACGATTATCAAATTTAGAATTGTGTTTAATATTAAATGGTAATACAGGTGATTTGCTGACTTTAAGTGGGAAAGAGAATTGATTTACACCTTGTAGAAGCTCACACGCACAAGAACAAAAAGGTAAGTAAAAATCCATTTGCAACTACAGTGCAAAAATATAATATAGTAGTGTTGGAATATTTACATAATTTTGATAAGGAGCTTATTGTGTATCATTTGGCCGTTAGGATCATTGAGTATGTTACTCATGAGCATTTTCATGTGCATGCACGACATACACCCATTGTTGAAAATCTAGCATGCACAACCTGATTGTAAAATTGAGATTTTCTTATAAACTGTTATATTGACCACTACTAGGGCACCGATGCATGCTTATGTGATATGTTTTAGCACAACGGGTAATACTTCCTAGTTGATTACAAAGGTGGATAGAAGATGGACCTTTGGTAATCACGGGAGGGCAGACCACTCGATTGTGCATTTGTGATACTCTGATTATTTGCGTTGCTGGGTGGGATACTTCTTGGGTGATCATAGGGGCAGTTAGGGGATGTGCCTCTAGTGATCATAAGAGGATGATCCACTCACCGGTGTAGATGTCAGATTGGCTACTTGATTATTTATTATTGATATTGATATCGTACAGAGCTTTATCCGGTGCATAGTAGGTATGTCAAGGGCCTAATGAAAGATTTCAAATGAGATTATTTCGAGTCGACTTTGATGACTATCTGAACATGATACGTCTTTAGCATATTGTTGAAAGTAAATGGCATGGTGTCATATACTATTATCACTCATACGCATGACCTGCATGATTCTCGCTTACTAAACATTGACTTATGTAGTTCTTGCATTGTAGGTGAGCATGAAACTTCTTAAGAGATATGGCTGGCTGTGGAGCTCTTACGGGATTCCGAAGTTTTATGTACATGGATGACGACTTGTAGGGTTATTTTGTGAACTTCAGTTGTATTATATTTTGGGATCCTGTATGACTTTTGAGGTAGTATGTAAATACTTTTATAATCGCAGGATAAATATATTGGGTTATGATTTTATAATCTTTAGTTTTGGATATTGATTACGCCCAAAGTGTTACGCGGTGTTGTAGTATAGCTTTGGGGTGTCGTATCCACAGGGAGATGGAAAAGTGATTCAAGGGGTTCAATAACTTTGGGTTCTCGTGAATTTGATGAAGGGAATTTGTTTATTGCATTCAAATGTAAATGTCACCGGAAATAATGATGAAATTTAATATAATATGTAAAATAGTGAAGTTTCGGGGTTCCCTCAATTAGATTGGATCAATCAACATCAACAATTCATGCATTCTCTACTCAATTAGAAGTTTTTGTCCTAACTTTCTAATCGGATGATTTAAACGATACAAACCAATTTAATTGCACATGTAATCCTAGAATTTATGTTTCCCAAAACATAATCATACATCAATTTATTGAAATCGGACTTAAAGAGCGACTATATATCTCTAACATATAGCAGTAATTAAATCACACCAATAAATGATTTGAAAATCAAACTTGAACAAGTATTTTAATTATTCAATGGAAGAAACATGATTAAATCCATGAAAATCTGAATAAATGTTAAATCTAACTCAAATCTAATTCAAAATACGGGAAAACATAAACCCTAGAATTATTTAAACAATGAAAAACACATCCTAAATTCTAGATCTCCTTAACAATTATCACAATCATCTATTGAAATCAGATTATAAATCGTTCATATACATGTAGCATAAGAAAGTAAATAATCACACCAATAGATTTAATGAAATAACGATTCAACACATAGTTCAATTGTTCGATAGAAAAAGAACAAGATTGATTCTATGAAAAACTTAATACATGTTAAATCAATTTCAAAATTAATTCAATAAGATGAAAACCTAGATCTAGAAATGTTTAGCAAAATAAATACCAAAGAGCATGGATTAATGATGATGAAATTCCCGAATCCAATTGAGTTCCTCCCTTGCTTCACCTTTAGTTTAGTTCTTCATAGGTTTCTTGAGCCAAAATCAATGAATGAATGGTGTAGAATGGAGAATGATGATGAATGGAATGTTTTTGGGGTCCTTTTTTAGGCTTCTCACGGCCCAAACATTAAACAAACCCTACTTTGCGCGGCGCGGCGCGGCGCGGCGCCTAAGCGCCATGGGAGCGGCGCTTGAGCGCTTGAATTATGTCAAATTTTAGGTAAAATGGCGCCTGAGCGCTAGGTTGTGGTGCTTGGGCGCTGTTTCGCTGTTCTGAATTCTGCGCCTTTTTCAGTATTTTTGTCATAACTTTCTCTTCCGATCTCCGATTGAGGTGATTCAAGATGCGTTAAAAAGCTAACGCAAAGAGCTACAACTTTGATTCAGAGACCATCTTCAAATTCGATCGTTTTCTATGTCAAAAATCTGTCCCAATACCAGGCTGAAAACCGGTGTGAAACTTTTCAGCTTGAAAGTTGATATTTGATGATGTTTTGGCTATCTTTCACCCATTTGACTCATTTCTTCATCAAATTGATCTCTAAAACTCTTAAATCTTCATCACAAGGTTGGAAACAAGTTTGTAGTATTTGCACCTTAGTCCCTGAACTTTCACTTTATTCCAGTTTGGTCCTTTTTCGCTTGGTTCACCTCAATTTCGCTACATTCATCACTTTGTCCTACAAAACATAAATTGCATAGAATTAAGCTATATTCGAACATTTTAATCAACAATTGCTCATGTTTTGACAGTAAAATAAGTATGTAAAAACACACTTATCAAACTCCCCCAAACTTGAACTATTGTTTGTCCTCAAACAACAACATAACTCAACTCTAGAAACAACATGGTTTAACAATATGCCGTGTCTCAGGTTTGGAATTCGGTAATCAAACAAGTGAATAATTACAACGGTGTAAAAATTAAATCAGTCTCCACCTGTTACATGCATAACCTGACGTGTGTGTGTGAAAACTCATGTCAACATCTTAAGATTTGTGATTGGTTCAAGATTTGTCCCAAAGTAGTCCAATATATCATTTCCTCGCTCGAGAGATTCACACACCCCCAAACTTATGATTTTCACTCATTTTTCCCGGGGTGCATCCTAGGTTCAACTTTTCAATTCTATTCCTTACTCTCTCATAGTTTGAATAGACTTTACTCTTACAAGTTCACACTTCAACAAATCGAGATTCTCCTATATTTTTTATTGCTTCTACCATTGAGACTAAACTAAGTTGCTTGCTTCTCATCAAAGGTAAAGTTTTGTCAACGGGATGCCTGGGGCATAATCAATGTATTTGAAAGGAAATTTTTTTTTTTTTTCATATTTTTATATTTTTTTTTCATCTTTTTTTTTTTTTTCTTTAGTATCTTGTCATTTGCTTTCTGTATAACCCATGTATCGAGCTTTAGGCCGATAACTCCCAAGTCAGATGACCATAGGGCACCAGGTTTTAAATCACCTTCACAGGCTTAATCACCCGAGTTATACAGGCTCGAAAAGATACTTTTATGTATTCAAAGATTAGTGCAATGCCCCCTTTTCTTTCAGACATCCAGCTTCTAAAACAAGCCTCTAACTTAAAACTTTCACCTCGTTTTCATCTCAATAGGTTTCAGACAATCCACACAAGATTTTCATGCATGGAATCCCTATTTATCTCAGTGTTTCCCTGTAACAGTTCAATCATCTCCAAACTGACCTACAATTGGATTTATGGAATATGACACTAGAGGTTATTTGGTTGTATCACTAAGTTCCACTATCCGCTACATATTGAACCGCGTCACTAACTCAAAATGCTAACATAAGTGTCGTGCATAGAAAATGTCAAGTTGTACATAAACAAGTATAGACTAATCCGATAACACACCATTTTTATCATTCATAACTGATACCTATTCCAATAGTCACATAATAACCAGCACATTTGTTAAACAAATTCTCAATAATTTTGAAACTCCATGATATTACTTATGCAAATTCACAACAAAATCCAATAGAATCCTCCCCCCAACTAAATTTTGCATTGTCCACAATGCATAAACATGAAAGACAAATAAAGGGAACGATAAATATCACATAATAATGCAGTGAATCAACATAAATTTAAGAGCCGAAAGCACTCAATGGAATGGTAAAACAGAGAAAATGACAAAATTAACTAAAATAAAAATGCAAAAGTAAAAGGCAGAAGAAAAAGAATGAACTCCCCTTGGGTTGCCTCCCAAGCAGCGCCTTTGTTTATTGTCTTTGGCTCGAACCAATGTTTCCTCCTTAACCTGCATCAAGTAAGGGCGATCCCAAGTTTCCTTGTAGTGCACCGAACTCATTGGACATAACCATTGGTATAGCTCTTCCACCTCCATCTCGTACATGTGTGGGGTTACTAGGGAAAAATTCAAAATCTGGAGTGGAGGCATGTTCATCGACAACTGCATCCAATTCATCTAGTTCTAGTTCTTGCGGTGGTCCAAGAAACATATCATCAGCTACCTCCTGAGTGAGTGCATCAATCACGTATGCTTGGTCACACGCATCATCTTCCTCAACCTGCTTAGTGACATGAAAGATGTTAACTTCTAAGGTCATATTCCCAAAAGATAGTTTCATTAGACCGTTCCTACAATTTATAAGAGCATTAGCTGTAGCAAGGAATGGTCTACCAAGAATGATAGGAATCTTAGAATTAACATTTATATCCTCTTTTAAGTCTAAAATCAAGAAATCAACAGGATAGTAAAATTTATCGATTTGTACTAGGACATCCTCAACTACACCTCTTGGTATTATAGTGGACCGATCAGCCAATTGTAGACTTACAGATGTGGGTTTCATCTCACCTAAACCTAATGACAAGTAGATTGCATAAGGCATGATGTTGACACTAGCCCCTAGATCAAGAAGAGATTGTCTAATCTCATGGTTCCCAATGATGCACGAAACAGTAGGACAACCAGGATCCTTATACTTCGGTGGGGTCTTTTGTTCAATCACAGCACTCACTTGCTCAGTCAAGAAAGTGGTTTTCTTGACATTATGTTTCCTTTTGATAGTGCATAAATCCTTAAGGACTTTAGCATATGTAGGAATCTGTGAAATCACATGCAAAAAGGGCAAATTGATTTTTACCTGCTTTAGATGCTCTAAGACTTCACTATATTGACCAGCAGATTTTGAGGTGGACTTAAGAGCTAGTGGGAAAGGTGCTCTCACTGGATTTGTCATCACTTCCTTCCTAGGGCTACCCTTTTCAGGCTCACTAGACTCTTTTTCAATTTCCATAGGTTTAGAGGTTGGTTCTATGACTTTCCCTGACCTAGTGGTTATGGCATTTACCTCCCTAAGATTGTTTACATTAGATCCTGAGGTTTGTGCCATGTATTGCCCCTTAGGATTTGGTTGAGTTTGAGCTGGAAATTTCCCACGTTCCCCCACAGCCAAGGCATTGGTTAATTTAGACATATGACTCTTTATCTCCTTGTTTTCCTCAACTATCTGGCCAATCATAGTCTCAAACTTTTGGTTCATTTTACCCTGTGCCTCGATAAATGCATGTAAGGTGTCTTCTAAGGAATTCCTAGAGGTCGTGATTTGATGTGGAGGTGCATTGTAAGCTCGATTTTGTTGGGTGGATTGTTGGTTTTCAGATTTCCAACTAAAATTAGGGTGATTCCGCCACCCTAGGTTATAAGTTTCAGAGTAGGAGGTGTAGGGCCTTTGATATATGCCTAAAGCATTACAGTGTTCCTCATAAAGTCCCCTCATCTCAGCATAAGTGGCACACTCTTGCGCAGGGTGGTTACTTCCTCCACACACAAAACAAGGCTCTAAGGTCTCAGCACGGGAAACAGACCGAGTGGTTTTTGATTCCTTAGTACATAGGGCTTCTAGTTCTCTAGTGAGGGTTTCTACCTTAGCTCTAAGGTTGTCTTCTTCCCTAAGATGATAGATGCCTGCACTAGAAGGATTTCCTACGGCTCGTGACCTATTGGTGCTATCAGTGGCACTAGGGCTAGTCCAGGTATAAGCTTTCTCAGCTAAGTCATCTAAATATCCTATAGCCTCATCTGGATCTTTTTGTAGGAAATCACCATTACACATCATCTCAACAAACTGACGCTCTCTAGGTAACAACCCCTCATAAAAATAACTCACAACGCGCCAACTTTCATAACCATGGTGCGGACAGAGAGCTTGTAATTCTTTGTACCTTTCCCACGCTTGATATAAAGTTTCACTCTCCTTTTGGATAAAAGAAGAGATCTGTTTTTTCAAAGCAGTAGTTTTGTGGTGGGGAAAGTATTTGCCAAAGAATGCTTGAGTCATTTCAGCCCAAGTCCCAATCGAACGTGGTCTCAATGAATACAACCAGCTCTTAGCCTTTTCCTTAAGGGAAAATGGAAAGAATTTGAGCCTAATTGCATCCAGTGTACCATGTTGATTGTGGAAGGTAGCTACAACCTCCTCGAATTCCCTAACATGCACATATGGATTCTCATTTTCTAGTCCATGAAAAGTGGGAAGAAGTTGAATAATTCCCGGTTTAAGGTCCATACGTAGCATATTAGGTGGAAAAATAATGCATGACGGTATGGATGTGCGTGTGGGATGAAGATAATCATGTAAAGTCCTAAAGGGTGCATCATGCTCACTGTCAGACATTGTATTATGTGATGTGCTGTTCGTGTCAATAGATGCAGAATCAAAAATAGGGTTAAAGAGATATTCAAACTCTATGAGAGGTGTTTCCACAAATCTTCCTCGCTCGTCTCGATACCTGCTCATAAAACACGAGTAAAACAAAATTAAAATGCAAAATACTAAAGAAAATAATAAATTCAAATGAAAGATTGAAAAAGGAACGAAGTCACCCTTTTGCAATCGAATCCCTCAATTTGTTGTACCGTCTCCCCGGCAACGGCGCCAAAATTTGATTACGCCCAAAGTGTTACGCGGTGTTGTAGTATAGCTTTGGGGTGTCGTATCCACAGGGAGATGGAAAAGTGATTCAAGGGGTTCAATAACTTTGGGTTCTCGTGAATTTGATGAAGGGAATTTGTTTATTGCATTCAAATGTAAATGTCACCGGAAATAATGATGTAATTTAATATAATATGTAAAATAGTGAAGTTTCGGGGTTCCCTCAATTAGATTGGATCAATCAACATCAACAATTCATGCATTCTCTACTCAATTAGAAGTTTTTGTCCTAACTTTCTAATCGGATGATTTAAACGATACAAACCAATTTAATTGCACATGTAATCCTAGAATTTATGTTTCCCAAAACATAATCATACATCAATTTATTGAAATCGAGACTTAAAGAGCGACTATATATCTCTAACATATAGCAGTAATTAAATCACACCAATAAATGATTTGAAAATCAAACTTGAACAAGTATTTTAATTATTCAATGGAAGAAACATGATTAAATCCATGAAAATCTGAATAAATGTTAAATCTAACTCAAATCTAATTCAAAATACGGGAAAACATAAACCCTAGAATTATTTAAACAATGAAAAACACATCCTAAATTCTAGATCTCCTTAACAATTATCACAATCATCTATTGAAATCAGATTATAAATCGTTCATATACATGTAGCATAAGAAAGTAAATAATCACACCAATAGATTTAATGAAATAACGATTCAACACATAGTTCAATTGTTCGATAGAAAAAACAAGATTGATTCTATGAAAAACTTAATACATGTTAAATCAATTTCAAAATTAATTCAATAAGATGAAAACCTAGATCTAGAAATGTTTAGCAAAATAAATACCAAAGAGCATGGATTAATGATGATGAAATCCCCGAATCCAATTGAGTTCCTCCCTTACTTCACCTTTAGTTTAGTTCTTCATAGGTTTCTTGAGCCAAAATCAATGAATGAATGGTGTAGAATGGAGAATGATGATGAATGGAATGTTTTTGGGGTCCTTTTTTAGGCTTCTCACGGCCCAAACATTAAACAAACCCTACTTTGCGCGGCGCGGCGCCTAAGCGCCATGGGAGCGGCGCTTGAGCGCTTGAATTCTGTCAAATTTTAGGTAAAATGGCGCCTGAGCGCTAGGTTGTGGCGCTTGGGCGCTGTTTCGCTATTCTGAATTCTGCGCCTTCTTCAGTATTTTTGTCATAAATTTCTCTTCCGATCTCCGATTGAGGTGATTCAAGATGTGTTAAAAATCTAACTCAAAGAGCTACAACTTTGATGCAGAGACCATCTTCAAATTCGATCGTTTTCTATGTCAAAAATCCGTCCCAATACGAGGCTGAAAACCGGTGTGAAACTTTTCAGCTTGAAAGTTGATATTTGATGATGTTTTGGCTATCTTTCACCCATTTGACTCATTTCTTCATCCAATTGATCTCTGAAACTCTTAAATCTTCATCACAAGGTTGGAAACAAGTTTGTAGTATTTGCACCTTAGTCCCTGAACTTTCACTTTATTCCAGTTTGGTCCTTTTTCGCTTGGTTCACCTCAATTTCGCTACATTCATCACTTTGTCCTACAAAACATAAATTGCATAGAATTAAGCTATATTCGAACATTTTAATCAACAATTGCTCATGTTTTGACAGTAAAATAAGTATGTAAAAACACACTTATCAGATATACTTTCAGAAATGCCTTCATTTAAAAAAAAAAAAAAAAGATGTGGGTGAATTTGGATGTCTAGGTCAAGTCACTGACGGTATTTCCACACTAAGTTAGTATACTGTAGGAATGGGGTGTGACATATTTGTTTTAATTATTTTATGTGGAATAATAATGATTTTACCATTTTGTCCTCTTTAAATTTGGTCAAAACATATTTTCTTGGTTAACAAACGGTCATTTGGATCTCAAGTGCTAATTTTTCAAAGGGTTGGGACCACTGGTGGTACAAATTGAACGTCAAGGTAAAGTCTGCAAAAAAATCAAAGGTTTGGGACCGTTACTGCAAGTTTCCCAATTTCATATGTCATAAATTATAAAATTAATTGGTCACAATTTATTTCATGATTACAAATTATCAAATAAATTGGTTACAACTAATTTATCGATTACTAAGGCACAAATTATATGTCACAATTACAAATTTAATCACAAATCACACATTTTTTTTAGGCCACATATTATTTATTGGTCACAATTTATTAGTTTCATTAATCACAATTATCCAATAATTGATCACAACCGATATTCCTTCGACCCATTCCGCCTACCACCACTCCCATCAGCACCGATACCACTAAAAAACATCGATGTCACCTCACCACCACCACGGCTCCCCCTCAAATCACCATCACAACACCAACACTGCCTCCTAACGCACCACACACAGATCAACACCAGAGAGAGGAACATCAGCAGAAAATCATCCAATCGAGTAGCACCAGTGTGGATCTCCTCATCAAGGGAAAGGTCGGAGGTAGTCATGTCAATGAGGACACCACCAAGGCAGAGGTCGGAGAGTACATCGATGGTAGAAAGTGAAACATGTATTATAAGAAGGTAACGTGGATTTTCCTTGAGGGGGGAGATTACAAAATGGAAGTAATTTTCTCTCTTCAGCTAATTTTGAAATTTATTATAGATAATAATTAGTTTTATTTTAAAATGTATATTTTATATTGTTAAAATATAATTAATACTTGTTTTCTGGATAAAATTCTTAATTAATTACCTGATTTATGATAATCACATCTTAAAAACATGGTTTTGGGTAACGTCTGATTTTGTTATGAGATCACTTGTTAGAAGGATGGTAACTACTAAGTTGGTGCGTGTTTGACAAAAATCAATCATGCTACAAGTACACTAACTTTGACATCAAGTTTGACATTGTACCACATGGCGACATCACATTGGACAGTTTTTAAAAACAACACACTTTCCCGCCAAACACAATTTGAATTTACACATGGTGTCAAACTTGATGTCAAGAAAACAATGTACAAGAGGCTTTATTCGACAAAATTTATAATTACATATAAGTTACTCGAACTTTTTTATTCATATTTCTTGTACGATTCACGACTTTTACATACATTTTAAATTCACATTTTTTAGGATCCATGGCATATAAACACTTATAAGCTGCCATCTTGATTTGTATTCGACTACAGTAAACCTTCTATAAAATAAGAATGATGTGATCGAAAAAAATATTATTTTAGAGGGAGTGTTTGATAGCATGGAAAATGGGTGGAAAAGGAAAACATTTTCCAACTTTTCATGAATTGTGGTGTTTGATGGACAAATTTTGGCGTGGAAAATTTGGCTTTTATTTTCCCTAGACGCGCCTAACTCCTTGCGTGAGGTGAATTGATTTTCCCACCTTTTAGGTGGGAAAATTAATTCTGGGTCTGACTGCCTTTTTTTTTTTTTTTTTTGGGCAATGGAAACAAATTTCATGACCAAGTGTAAAAAAAAATTTCACTTTCATGGACAATTTTGATGCAAACGAAGGCCAAACGAATACTAAACTTTGATAAAAAAATGATTTTTTAGGAAACAATTTTTTTTTCGTTTTTTTTTTTTACTTTTTCGCAATGGAAACAAATTTTATAACCAATTGTGAAAAAAAATATCAATTTAATGAACAATTTTCATGTAAAACAAAGCTAAACGAATAGAAAATTTAAAAATTTTCCGGGTGGAAAATTATACCAATCAAACACACTTGAAATCATTTTCCCTACAAAATATTTTCTAAACAAATCTTTTCCCTGTAAAATATTTTCTTTCCACCCATTTTCCACCCTTGCAATCAAACGCACCCTTATAGTATCTTTATAACTTATACACTATAATACATGTAGGAAATTTTTAATAAAAAATTATTGAATGTGATAAACTATCTTGTGAAAATGAAGCGATGATGGAATCTTGTATTGATGAAGATATTATTCAAGGGGTACTCAATACACCTATCAATGGTGATCATGATCCGGATGATAGTTGTGTTTTACCAACTATTTTTTTTTTTTCAAAATAGACATCTCAAGTAGTCGTTACCTTAAATAATTACTTTGTACTGTCAAATATAGTATGTGCATTGCAAAAAGATAGGGTATGAAATTGAGTTTGGTTTGGGTGCAAAGAAAAACAAAATACTTTAAATGCATATTTTGAAAAATAGGTGAACTGAAAAAAAATGGCTATCAAATTAAAAGTTTGTCAATTTATATTAGTATGATTTTTCATGAATTTAAGTAGTTATTATTTTATACATTTATTGGATTTAATTATTTAAATGAGATTATTAATTTATCGAACATTTATTTATCGAGATTTTACGATATGCTGTTTAAATATATTATTAGTTATCGTGAAAATGTGCTCACAATAAAATGTACAGATAAAACCCTTCGATCAAGACTCTTTCATATTCATTTTCAACTCGACATTCTTAAAAATATATTTTTTTACATTTCTATATAATTTTTTCATACTTCATTGTAATATATTTTTTTTTTAAAAAAGAAAATTTCAAATAATGGTAAGTGTCAAACCGGTGAGTGCAGCTTAAACCGGTAAGTGTTAGGATATCCGATGTGAGTGCAGGGAGATCCGGTGATTGTTAGAATAGGCTCCAAATTCTGTAATTTCCCACCATTTTTTCATTCTTCGGTCTGATATTTATACTGTGTAAACATCTCATTTTCTCACTGAATTAATAAGAATCTTCATTCTTCTATTCTCCTTTTCTCTTGATACCTAACATGGGTTTCCCATGACTTTCCTTAATTTATAGGAAAATTGGTGAGATTTATCTGAGGAGCTTCAGAATCTGTATACACCTCTGCTAAATTATTCATGGAGAGAAAGGAAAATGGTTATTCGCTTGATGATTCTCACCCAACGGCACTGTTTAATGATGGCGGTGAAGACTCTGTTTTGAGCTCTTATTTTTTTATTGGATACTGTTGGAGAGATTGTTCTCACGCAGAATTCAGATGGATTGTCTTGGCAATTGGTTGAATATTTATGTAATGTAAGTTTATTATTTCTTTGAATTAAAAATTTAATGTTTCTATTGCTTTGCCCTTTATTATGAATGAATTTCTTGCCCTGCTGATCCTTTTATTTATTTATTTTTAAATGGAGAGATTCATCCATATTACTTATTATTTTATTATATATTCTTTATTATCACAGTGAAAAATCATCTAAATGGTTAAATGTTGATTCCTGTGATACTCTGTTTGATTTGTTTTATTAGGAAAATATGGGGCGATTTGACTTCTGTTGTCTTGCTTTTAATTCCCATTCTTGTTTCTGGTTATTGAAGATAATTGTTGTTTCGTTGTCCCATAAGGCTATTGAAAGATTTTGAAGAGAAAACACCCTTCTGAGAATCTGTCCAGAGCATTTTACCTTGCCAACTCATATGGAAAAACCTGATTGTATAGTTTCTGCATCTTTACCCTGGCATGGTCTCGCATCAGTACCTGAACACTGTCCCCTTCATAGTCCTGCAATTTTCTTCAATGAATGGCTGTTCTAGCATAAAATCCTGGTGGATTCGACCATTACTTCAGCCACCTAAGAATCTCATTAACAGCAATGTCAAAAGCGTTAGGAATCCATATTTTAAAGCCATACACTCATGAAACGTTGAGCATGTTTGGCTAAGCTTAAAAAGTTCCGTTGTAAGTAAATGAGTTTTAAACAGCTTTAATATACAAATAATTTTCGTATTTGTTAAAGATGGAAAGAAGGGAGTTACTTATTTCAAAGTGCTGAATCACTTGATCTAAAAGCTAAAGTTGTTAAGAGATGGTCACGTGTATAATATTTAATCTTATGTTCAACAATCCATCTCGCGTACACATGTACAATTTTTAATAAATGGGCAGTAACGAGACTTGAATTTAGGACCTTTGGTTGCTCTGGTATCATGTTGAACCACTTAATTTAAAGTTTAAGCTTTTAGAGAGGGCCACATACTTATCATTTAAATCTTATCTTTAAGACAAAGTAAGGTAAGATTTATTTTCAAAATAAGTAACTTTTTTAGTTAAAGTGAGGAAAAAGTAATATATCCAAATGTGTTTGGGAACATAAAGTTACTTAAAAGAAACTTTTACATTTTCTAACCTCACACAAACGTGCTGACAATCACTGAACTGGAAAATATGGAGGACTCAAGCCAAACTTTCAAACACTAGTCCCTTAACCCACTATTATACTTATTAGCAATCAAAGTCCTTCTGTTCATATGCAAACCTCCAAAGTCTCTTCCATAGTAGAGATTTGTTGACAGAAACTAAATCTCAACTTAGATTTTCCCCTCATTTCATTTTGAATTTAATAGTGTTACAGACTATCAAATAATTCTTTCTCATCCTCTTTGTGAATTTTCTCCAGTTTCTCAAACCTCTTAGGAATAGAAACTGGAATAGAGAAGGACAAAATATGTGGTGAAATTGGTCAACCTACATTATAGACAGATAATTTGTGTCCCACTTGCGACACCTGGTCAAATTTTTTTGACTATATGATTCCATACCTCCAGATTTAAGTGCCAACTCCAATGTATCTCCATATAAGCAGCTGGTAGAGTCCCTCACTTAGACTCCATAACCTCAGCAAGTTCAACCCGGTTTGCATTACCTTTAACAATGAATCAACTAAGGCCTCTCGAGCCTTTAAAATGAAACTGCATATACACTGTTCAAGGCACAGAATATTTTATAGATATGAAAAAAATCTGCTGTATTCAATTTTTTGAAATTTTCATGCACACGTGCCAAAAAGTGCAAGTTTATGTTGCCATATGCCTTATTGATATCCGGTTTCAAAAGTTCACCATTAACCCACATTGAGTCTGAAATCCACAAGTTCATTAGCCATCAGAAGAGCTTCCGAGATTTGTCAGTCACCCTTGGACGCTTTATGTGAATCAGAAAAATTATATTTTTAATTAATTTCTACAATCTGCATGAGACCACCGTTTAAATTTTCTTATACACTGTTGTCTTGAATCTATTATGTCCTCTATGATATTCATTTGGTGAAGCACTCTAAGAGAGTAATGTGTTGTTTTGGTAAAATTTTTGTTTATAAAATTCTTAACTTTCATAACATATGCCATTTCTCAACAATGTTAAAAGAAGGCCTTGGCGAAAACTCGTCACTCCCAGACTCCCGGTCAATCCACTTGAAGTAGCAAAGTTCACCACTTCCACCCTGGCCTCCAAACCACCTATGATCTTGGCAATAGAAGAGACAGCAGAGGCTCTTTTTGGATTTATAAGTTGTATTACAAGCTCTAATATCTATAATAAAATCTTGTCTCGGTGAAAAATGAAAATCTTGCATATTTATCTTTTTTCTTCTTTTATTTAAAAACTTTATTATTGAATCCTGTAGGAGACTCTTTTGTGGACTGTGGTAACCTAGTTATGAGTGCTGGCGAATATAATGTACGATGTCTTTCTTGTTACATTTCAATATTTTTCAGGTGTAAAACGTTAGACCTTAGGATTACATGTATTGCATGCGGATCATTCACAAATATTTTGCACCTATCTTAGTGGAGATTAACTGATGGCATTTCCTTTTAATTACATCAGGAAAAAGATGAATTATCTTGTTTGGGCCTGAGATTTGTTACAAAGAGTGGAACCGAAACTAAGTTTTCTGATGTTTATGTTGTTGAGTTCCTGTATGGGGTTTGGTGCGTGAGCCAGTTCATGGTGCTGGAGGTTGTATTTTGAGTCATTCATCTCAGGTTATAATTGTTCTCTAATTATTCTTACATTTCCACCTTTACAAAATAAAAAGGATTCCTTGGATAGTAAAGTTTTTACCTTCTACAGCAGATGTATCGGTGTACAGTGCATGCTGTCCAGAGGTCAAAGGCCCTCCCCTCTCTTTGGACTCCATCTGTATACACTTTTGGTCATAAGAACTTAGAGATCTGTAATACTTGGGTTAATCAGACCAATGCTTCGATGGATATGGATTCTAAGCAACCTAAGAATCTTTTGGTATATTTCACTTTCTTTACTAGCTGATTGTTTTTCAAATGATTTGTTGTAACATAAAAAGGAAATAAAATAGTAGAATTTTTTTTTTCAGACTTTGCTTGAGATTGACTAGGTTTTTGTTCACCCAAGGAGTGGGAAAGGAAATGGACATGGAATTTGGGAAGCATTAGCTCCAATATTTTCCAGGGCCAAAGTGAAAACAAAGGTAATTTGTAGCTTATTTACTGCTGCTTATTTATAATTTGGATATAAAATGCTTTTAGGATCTTTTACTATGTCTAGATGCTTTGATGCAAGATCATTTTCAAGCACGTTACTAATGATGTGGTAAAAAATATTTTCTTCAGATTGTTGGGCTATATGTTTATGTTAAATTCATCTTATCCTAAAAGTGTTTTCTCCAGATCTGGGAAGCACTGACATGCCACTGGAGCCGGAGTGTCAGTGTCCAACGTGCTCCGACACGTCCGACACAAACTCGACGCGTGTTGGATACGGCGGTGGCGTGTTTCATCTATTTATTATTTTTTTCATATTTGGGTAACGGCTACATTTCTAAATAGCCAAGGAAAGACGAAAGGGGAGAAACTAAGATGTGCCGATGGAAGAGGGCACTGCACTGGGGGAGTTAAGAGACAGCGCTGGTTCAAGAGAACCAACAGTGAATTGGTGTAAGGGCGGAAGAGACACGGCACCTTGGATTCTGGCACAAAAATGCGTAATCTGGACCTGCGGAAGAAAATGGTAAATGGAGGATAGAGAAGCATCTCATTGCTGTGAAGAAGGAGAAGATAGAGACGAGGAGGGTGATGACACTGACGGCCTAGTTCTAGAGGTTGAGGTAAAATAAATACAGATGTGTCCAACGCCATTCTCAAATGTGGAGTTCCCTATATGACTTGATTACTTGTTCTGTATCACATGTTTATCATCACTGTTAATGCTTCAGATTGTAAGCTTGTCACATTCTTAGTGTGAATTGGGTGGTGTTCCATTTCATACAACACAACAACGATTACTCTTTTATACTTGTCTACTTTTCATCAGGTGATTATGACAGATAGGGCAGGGCATGCACATGATGTAATGACCTCCATTACAAACAGGGAGCTTAGTTTCTATGATGGTGTTGTAGCTGTTGAAAGTAGTTGAACCTCTCCTCTTATGTTTTCAAATTATTAATTTTCATAGAACATTGTTGTCTTTTGATGAGAGCATTATTTTTCATGGTACTTATAATCTTAGTATATATATATTTTTTGTTTTCATGGTTATGTGTTCGCTTGATAATGGCAGAAATTGATTGCGTGCATGCTATCATGTTACCTTTATTAAAATGTGTAATTGTGGTATAAAGTGAAGTATCTTTCGCGCAACACATATGTTTCTTTGATTAGCCCAAGTTTGTTTGTTTTAAGTAACACCGCTTATTTACCATACCTTGTTTTTGTAAGGAATGAACGATAGTTTCAGTATGAACTTCCAAAGTTGAAGTTTATACTAGAAGGGATCTATAGTCTATCTAAAACCTCAAAAATTGCTTAATAATTGGTATCTGACACTGGCTGACCTGTTACAGTTTTGGGAAACATAGCTTTAAAGAACCTTGGTTGAAGACTGAGCAATGTTGATAAAGAAATCATCTTTATTTCATATTTCAACTTAAACCGTTGCCTCTCTGTTTTGGCAGGGAACTTTATACTGAGTGGGTGGCAGGTTTTGACCACTTATCATGGGATCAAAACACTAAACAATTACCATGAATTATCCTTAAATCTTTTTTTTTTTCTCATTATTTTTTGGACTTTTGATGAAGTTTTCAAGATGAGTTAAGACAAATAATTCTCTAGTTAAGACTCATTTGGCACAATGATTCTGGATTGCACCTTTTTCTTGACTTCAGGCATGTTTGAAACTCCACCCATCGCCATTTCTCTCTTCCTCTTTCCTTTTCTTTTTCTGCGTTCTATTATTCTTCTTTTGGTATGATTCTTATTGAGCCTTACGCTAAACTTCTGCAAGTATTTCTTGTTTATTGTACCTGTATATTTGTTTAAATGATCAGGAGTTGCATATGATTTTCATTAATTTCCAACTCCTGTCACTTATATGGGTTATGTTCGGTTTTGATTTGTGCTTGCTATCCGGAAACTGGACAGCACTTATTTTTTCAATGCAACCTAAGTTTTTGCATATGGGGGAGTATCAAAACATGGCTGGGCATGAGGAGATCGATGACAACAATAGCGAGTGCTTTGAAGTGGATCAAGAAAGAGGCACGTGGGACATCTTGGCAAAGCAAAGCAAAGAGAATTGCACTTGCTAGCACTATTTATCATATTTGGACGGCGAGGAATAACGTGCTTTTTGAGGATCTTAAGCCGAACTGTGAGAGCATTGTAAGATGAATAAAAACATATGTATACAAAGTTATGTTTTCTTTGTGTTCTCATGTTTTGGTTCATTTTGAGTCTTTAGCTTTGGGAGGTTAGAGTGTATCGTTTGTACATCTTTGCCTTTGTATAGTCCTGGTATGCCCAGAGTACTTGTAACATATTTTTGATCTATACAATTTACATTTACCGATAAAAAAAAAAAGGAACTATTCTTCATCATCTAGTAATTGATTTTTCTTCTCCAATTTCTTGGTTGTGGAGATATTCACACATCAGATATGAACTCTCAATAGGTTTCTCCCTTGTACGTTTCTTATCCAATATCATAATTTTGCAGAAGACACCTGTGGTGCATTAATTGAATTGGGTTCTATAAATTGGTACATTAGTTGGATTCTGTTCTACAAATCCGCATTTGAATCTTGAGTTCTACCCGAGAGCATGCAAACAGTAAAAAATCTTTCAATAGCTAAAAGAGAATGCTGCAATCTAACAGCTGCTTTAGCTGTCAGTTTACCATTTTGTTTCCATGTCCGAGAATAACCAAAAACTTTCGCTATTATTTCGGTATGGGATAATCCTTTTTCAGGTTTAGCTTTATCTGTAAATTCTAACAATTAACTGGCAACTAAATCATCCATATGCTCAAGTACCTAAAATATTGCCACCTATTATTATTCTTGGCTTAATATGTGCAGTTCACTGTCCATACATTGCATCATGGCAATGTATGGACGATGAACTCCACTACATCTGGAATACTAGTAGTTGGAGGCTTGTTTTCTTCAGTGGGCTTGCCTTCTTCGGTGGGCTTGCCTTCTTCGGGCGAGCGATAGTATTTTCGTAGTTTTTGAATCAGTTCCCTCAACAATTTTCTTCTGACTTTTTGTGTGATCATTATTTTTGCATATTCTTCGGACATGCCCTGAAAATATTGAGAATGCAAATGTCAGGAACTTGATTGTACCCTTCTCAAAATATCAAACATATTGCATATTATGACATGTGCAACATAATCTCTATATACGGCATTTAGCAATGGGATTATATTGCCACCATAAAATTTACTTGATACACTACATTATAATCACACCACAATTAAAACACGTTTTTAATAATACAGCACAACAAATTTATAGTTATAATCCTACCAAAAAATAATCCTTTTAGGTCACACTTCTCGTCTCTCTCAGCTTGTGGAAGAGGAGAGTGTCAAGTCTTTGATTTTGATAGCAGGAAACCGTAGCCTGGTGGAACTAGTAGCTCAAGAAGACAAGATGAATGACAATAAAACATGAAAATTATGTGAATGATGGTGAAGCTGACACTATTGAGGCAAAGAAGAAAGCTATATTGAGATTGCACTCCTCAACTCAGGATGATGGTGAATGTGCACAAATTGGCACTAATTGGGAGTTTTCTGTTTCCTCTCACTCCTGAACAGCATTCTCCCAACGAAAAACTAGAAATAAGATTAATGGTGATGAACTTGAAACGAAAAGATCCTCAATCAATTACTGTTTGGGCCGAAGGCAAGAAGAAGACATGATGATTATAGAGTCATTACATCTGCTGCTTATCATATTAGCTTTCTTCGCTTCAAGTCCTCAAAATCCATGCCAAATGAGGAATGAAGAAACCACTAGAAGAACTGACAACATTGATAGGATCGAATAAAGAACTTTTCATTAATGGTAGAAAGGAGAATTGGAGGGACAAGAAAGAAAAATTGGATTTAAGTTTGTGGAGAACAATAGATTGATTTATGCAAAAAAATATATATATTAAAATTCTATTTATGTAATTATACTTAATGCTATTTAATTAAATAAGTAAAATACTTAAAATTGTGGTGCAACTAACAAAATTCGTAGTGGTAATATAATTACCCATTAGCAATAGCAAAAAATTCTATATCAAATTGACGATTCCGTCCATCTATTGGAGACCTAAATACTAAGAAGTGAAAGTAAGCAACCAAATGTTCTGTTTCCTACTAAACTTCTAAGATTGTCTCACATTTGTCTATATACTGCATTTAGCAATAGCAAAAAATTCTATATCAAATTGACGATTCCGTCCATCTATTGGAGACCTAAATACTAAGAAGTGAAAGTAAGCAACCAAATGTTCTGTTTCCTACTAAACTTCTAAGGTTGTCTCACGTTTGTCTATATACTGCATTTAGCAATAGCCAAAAATTCTATAACAATTGACGATTCCGTCCATCTATTGGAGACCTAAATACTAAGAAGTGAAAGTAAGCAACCAAATGTTCTGTTTCCTACTAAACTTCTAAGGTTGTCTCACGTTTGTCATTCCAGATCATTTGCAAAATCAACGATTATGTTTGTTTCGTCTACTAAATCGTTAATTTTTAAATGGAAGAGATAGGGTAAAAAAACAGTAGCGGTTGAGATTTTTAACTCGGAAAATGATAAATTCAGCAGCAGAAATTGTAGGATAAATTCACCTGTTGTGAGATTGAATCCAGCATTCTGCGAATAAGAAGAATAAGAATCTAACATTCAATAGCATTATTGTATGAAAAATAACAAATGAGAGGAGTTGGAGTTCGATCACCTGGTGAGAGATCGGAATGGTCTGCGCGAGAGGGAAATGATATTTTTGAATCGGATTGATCCTATATATATACAGATACAGCGTGCACCATGCACGTGTAAAAACTAGCGATGCAATCAGGGGTGGGTCCATGGTGGGTCACGGACACACCAATTTTCTTGAACCAGCGGCACGTTCCCATGTAGTAATTCTCAATTTCTTACCTCATTGCCCAGCACGTTCCCGATGATTTTCGAGCCCTACCATTGCAGAAAGAGATTTATAAGGGGAAAGGTAATCGTATTCACATATAGAGACCAAACAAGCGAAGGGTAATTTATATTCACATAATAGGACAACCAATTTCCAACTAGACAAGTGACAGATCGCTCCGTCCCGTTGCCGTCCATTGAGCCCTTTAAGAGAAAAAAATTGTATTTTTGAATAGTGAATTTCGGAAAATGTTTGGTTAAAAATTAAGAAATTTTTTTTGTTTTACTTGTAATATTATTTTATTGGAGAATGTACGGTTGAAAATGAGTTTAAAAAAAATTAAAAATAAAATGAGGCTCAAACAAGAATTAAAAATTTAATTTTGGTTCGAATTGATCACTCAACTTGTTTGAACCCTATTTTTTTTTAGAGAAATAAATTTTGAAATTTTGATTTTTTTGAAGAATGTGTAATTAAAAAAATGTTTTATTTTTTATTTATGTATAAAATTAATTCATGGAAGAATGTGATTAAAAATTTTGTAGAAAAAATGAAGCTTAAACATAAGCAAATTTTGGTCACTCCATCCCTACCAATTCATTTGACTAACGAAAATGTGACATGAAAATCTAGTAATTCAACTTAAGTGCCACATCAAACTTTCTGTTTGACTTTGTCAATAGAGAATCATCAATTGTAGGAAATATTTAAGTTGAACGACTGACGGAAAACAAAAAAGAACTTCGATGACTTAGGGCCTGATCTCTTCGTATTTGAGTTTTTAGTTTTGAATTCATTTTAAATTTTGTGTTTTGAGTGTCCATTTTGAGATTGTTGAAAATATGTTCTTTTTGTCATTTTAAAAAATTGTTTTCAAAAATAAAAAAAATGAAAACGTGTTCTCTCTCTCTCTCTCGCCACTGGGCGGTCCTTGAGGGCTTGAGAGGTACGTGTTGGTTCCAAGGGTGATACGAGAGGATGCTTGGTGGTTACAGACAATTGTTTGGGACAAAAAAATGTTGTTTTGCGCTCTAGTGACCATGGGATGAGTTCGTCGAGGAGGTGTGGGTACTGGATTAGAGATCGGGATGGAGGTGGCAGGAGTCTCATGTGCAGAAGGTGTGTTAAGATAGCCATCCGAAGCAGCAAGGCAAACATGAGGCACTGGAGAAGGGTATGCAAAACTCGAAGGAGAGATAGTAGGAGCTGGCGCTTGGACGTGAGGTGGTGCATTTTTGAAAGGGAAAAAATGTTCATCAAAGGTGACATGACGTGAGAGATACAACTTACCTATGTGGAGGTCCAAACATTTGAAGGCATGTTGAGTGAGGGAGTACCCGAGGAAGACACAAGGTTAAGACTTTGGTTGGAGCTTGTGTGTTCAGTAAAGAACAAGCTAAGGGTAACATTGGCAACCAAAGGTCCACAATTTGTGATAGTTAGGGGTACGACCAAAGAGTGCTTCAAAGGGACATTTGCGGAAGAACAAAAGAGTGGGGAGACGATTGATGAGATAGACTGCAGTGGCTAGAGTATAGGTCCAATAAGTGGAGAGACTGAGGCATGATGGAGCAAGGTCATCCCTGTTTCAACAACATGACGATGATGACGCTCAACCATGCCGGTTTGTTGAGGGGTGCGTGGAGCAACAATGTAATGGCTAATACCGCGAGTAGTGAGAAAGGATCGTAGTTTGATGAATTCTTCACCGTTATCTAAGTACAAGTTTTTAAGTTTGCATGAAAATTGATTTTCAACCATGGTGGTTGATGTTACCAAAAATCGTACCTATAGGATTTCGAGCTTGACGACTGTTAAAGAGCACGAACTTGATCTTCTTCCGGTACCTGAAATAAAGGCGTTGAGGTGTGTCCTTGTTGCTCCTCCGATGCTTAAGTCAGAGAGAGAATAGAGAGAAAATTATATCCTGGAAATATGTGTGAAAAGCGTACCTGAATGATGAATGAGAATGATGTATTTATAGAGGTAAGTAGTATAAGTCAAGTAAGACTCATCTCCTTATTTTGAGGAGTGATTATATGGATAAGTGTTGGAATGTAGATAGGAGTCCAAACCTTCCTTATTTGAAGTGTTACCCAAGATATGACTCATTTACGACTTAGGATTCCTAAATAAGAGTGATTAGGTTGGGCTAGAGTCCTTGGTTGACTTGGTGTTTTGGAGTAAGGGACAATTTAACCCGAGGACTCCGCAATGACTGAGGTGGTATATTCTCGAGAACATATCCAGAAGACCTTTGCCACCAATCCATTAATAACAAAGGTGTGTATGCTCGAGCACATGGTCCATGGTAAAATCTCGAGACATAACCCCGACGACTACCGTTATGATTTTGGAGGCATTTTGGAGGGTCCATTCTTAAAGTATCTCCAAGACTATACAAGCTCGAGGACTTGGGTCCCATAATCGAAAAAGGAGAGCCTTGGCAGTCCTCGTGCTCGAGGTGTCGTAATAATGACCATATCATTGGCCCCCGTGCATCCATTACTAGAGCTCGAGAGTTAGGTGTGGAGGCATATGAGCTCGAGGACTCCCTAATCAATTACAACGATCTTGACAAAGTGTTGAGCTCGACGATAGCTCAATAATTAAGGTATTGACCTCGACCATGGCTCAATTAATTTAACTTTTTGACAAAGTGTTGAGCTCGACGATAGCTTAATAATTAAGGTATTGAGTTCGATGATTACTCATGTAATAATGAAGTCATGAGCTCGACGATAGCTTATGTAATAATTAAGTCATGAGCTCGATGATAGCTCAGGTAATAATTTATTCATGAGCTTGATGATAGCTTATGTAATAATTGAGTCATGAGCTCAATGATAGCTCATGTAATAATGAAGTCATGAGCTTGATGATAGCTCATACAATAATCAAGTCATGAGCTCGATGATAGCTCATACAATAATCAAGTCATGAGCTCGATGATAGCTCATGTAATAATTAAGTAATGAGCTCGATGATAGCTCATGTAATAATCAAGTCATGAGCTCGATGATAGCTCATGGAATAATGAAGTCATGAGCTCTTTGATAGCTCATGTAATAATGAAGTCATGAGCTCGATGATAGCTCATGTAATAATCAAGTCATGAGCTCTTTGATAGCTCATGTAATAACCAAGTCATGAGCTCGATGATAGCTCATGTAATAATGAAGTCATGAGCTCGATGATAGCTCATGCAATAATTAACTCATGAGCTCGATGATAGCTCAAGGAATAATAATGAAGTCATGAGCTCGATAATAGCTCATGTAATAATCAAGTCATGAGCTCGGTGATAGCTCATGCAATAATTAACTCATGAGCTCGATGATAGCTCATGCAATAATTAACTAATGAGCTCAATGATAGCTTATGTAATAATCAAGTTATAGCTCAATGATAGCTCATGCAATAATTAAGTAATGAGCTCGATGATAGCTCATGCAGTAATTACGTCATGAGCTCTTCGACAGCTCCTGTAATAATGAAGGCATGAGCTGGATGACAGCTCATGTAATAATCAAGGCATGAGCTCCATGATAGCTCGTGTAATAATGAAGTCATGAGCTCCATGATAGCTCGTGTAATAATGAAGTCATGGGCTTGACGATAGCTCATGTAATAATTAAGTCATGAGCTTGATGATAACTCAAGTAATAATTTAGTCATGAGCTCTTTGATAGCTCATGCAATAATTAACTCATGAGCTCGATGATAGCTCATGTAATAACAAGTCATGAGCTCGACAATAGCTCATGGAATAATCAAGTCATGAGCTCGATGATAGCTCATGCAATAATGAAGTCATGAGCTCGACAATAGCTCATGTAATAATGAAGGCATGAGCTCGACGATAGCTCATGTAATAATCAAGGCATGAGCTCCAGGATAGCTCATGTAATAATGAAGTCATGAGCTCGACGATAGCTCATGTAATAATGAAGTCATGAGCTCGAAGATAGCTCATGTAATAATGAAGTCATAAGATCTCTAATAGCTCATGTAATAATGAAGTCATGATCTCGATGATAGCTCATGGAATAATCAAGTCATGAGCTCGATGATAGCTCAAGTAATCAATTTAATCCTGAGCTCGAGGAAAGCCCATTTTATAATTAGGTCATGAGCTCTATGATAGCTCATGTAATAATTAAGTCATGAGCTCTTTGATAGCTCATGTAATCAATTTAATCCTGAGCTCAAGGAGAGCCCAGTTTATAATTGAGTCATGAACTCGAGGATAGCTCAATGAAGTTGATACAATCTCAAGCTCAAGCACCATTTGAGTACATTATCGTTCAAGATTATGTCTCTGGGAATGGTCATGCTCGAGCATCCTTTCGAAGTGTCTGCTCGTGATAGGTCTTTTTGGAGCTCATGCCCGTAGCATGTCTCGGAGGTACCTGTGCATGTCAGGGCTTTGAGGAGATCATGCCCGTAGCATGTCTCGAAGAGTGATCATGGCATGTTTTGAGGTGTTCGCTTGTATCTTGCCATGAGGGCCAGTTGGTGACGGGACTTTTGGTGAGATCATGCTCGTATCATGTCTCGAGGTGTGCTCATGGCATGTTTGAGGAGTTTGCTCGTACTATGCCATGAGGGCCCGCTGATTGCGGGACTTTTGGAGAGCATTCCTGTAGCATGTCTAGAGGTGTGCTCATGGCATGTTTGAGGAGTTTGTTCGCACTATGCCATGAGGGCCCGTTGGATGCGGGACTTTTGGAGAGCATGCCCGTAGCATGTCTTCGAGAAAAACACTTCGAAATTTTTTTGTTGGGTCTTCCCAATGGCTACTTCATATAAGTATGGGCTCCCAGGCTTTGATAAATGAACTACCAAAAGAAAAATGTGCAGGGCATGCAAGCCCAAAATAAAAGACAAAAATAAAAGCAAAATTAACTAAGTAGATAAGGTGAGGACTACTACTTGATTATACCTGCCTGGGTCTGTTATCTCCTCCTGAGCCTGATGTCCTTCCCTCGTTGTGATCATTCCTTGGACGTTTATTGTGCCGACATACATCTTCAAGAATCCTCTTCTAATCAGTGCTTCAATCTTTCGCTGCAATATTATACATTTCTCCGTTGTATGCCCATGATCCTGGTGGAAGTTATCGTACTTACTTTTATCTTTGGCCCCCGGGGGACATTGCAACCTTGCAGGCCATTTAAACTCTTTTATATCTTTTATCTCCATCAGTATGTTGGCCCTAGAGGTATTCAGACGGTTGAACGGCCTAGGTGGTACTTCCTGCCACTGCTTATCTCGAACATGATCTCGTCGTAGGTTTGGCTCGTGTGACCTCTTGAGTTGGGGCTCCTCAGAGCTCGGGCTAGCCTTCATTGTCTCCTTTATATTGATGTACTTTTCTCCTTGGGTAAAAAGTTCAGTCACAGACTTTGGGGATGTTTTAGACAAAGACATCTTGAAGGCCTCACACCTCACTGCATATGTTAGAGCCGAAACAGCCGCCGTGATGTGAAAGTCTGGTATTTGCAGCCTCTCATTGTTGAACCTCGTCATGAAGTTACGTAGGGTCTCATTCGGGCCTTGGCGGAGTTACATGAGGGTTGCCGCTGTCTTCCTGATACGCTTACTACTTGCGAAGAAGGCGGAGAACTTATCAGCAAGGTCAGAGAATGACGCTATGGAATTAGGCTCTAGTGTGGCAAACCAATCCCTGGCAGCATTGGTCAGTGTTTGAGGAAAGGCCTAGTGCATTACCGAATCTGGTGCAACCTCTAGGTTTATGACGTTCGTATAGACATTTAGGTGGTTGATGGGGTCAGTGGTTCCATCATACTCTTCATGCGGGGGAACTTGAACTTATCCGGGAGGGGATATGAGAGGACTTCTGGCGTAAAAGGAGTGCTAGGGATGAGCCCTGTCATTCCCTTGGTATTATTTTGTAGTCCGGCTGTGATCTCATCCTGTATGATTCGGGCTAGTTCTCCTAAGTCCATAGTAACCAATCTCGAGGCCGAGGCTACTGGGGATATGCCGAAGCCCCTGGATCCACCATTGTCGTGGGCTCACGGGTATCCCGAGCTCGAGCATTATTTATGAAATCTTCCTGTCGGACCGGTGTATGTTCTGGTGCCGGATCCTGGGTTGAATTTCTCTCAAGCAGTAGCTGGGTTAGCGTTGCAACTTGCTGGCGGAGCTCTTCGAATGCTCCAGCGGTAACAATTGCCGATTGAGGAGCTGGCACTGCTGACGACTCTCCTTTATGTATTGGACGCTCCGGGGCAGGGGGCTGGTCCGGAGCGAATAAACTTGCTGGAAGATAACCCGAACGTATATTCACCATGACTTTTAGTAGCATTTCCCACAGACAGCGCTAATGATGCTACCAAAAATCGCACCTGTAGGAGACGACGGTTAGAGAGCACGAACTTGATCTTCTTCCGGTACCTGAAATAAAGGCGTCGAGGTGTGTCATCGTCGCCCCTCCGATGCTTAAGTCAGAGAGAGAATGGAGAGAAAATTATATGCTGGAAATATGTGTGAAAAGCGTACCTGAATGATGAATGAGAATGATGTATTTATAGAGGTAGGTAGTGTAGTTCAAGTAGGACTCATCTCCTTATTTTGAGGAGTGATTATAGGGATAAATGTTGGAATGTAGATAGGAGTCCAAACCTTCCTTATTTGAAGTGTTACCCAAGATAGGACTCCTTTACGACTTAGGATTCCTAAATAAGAGTGATTAGGTTAGGCTAGAGTCCTTGGTTGACTTGGTGTTTTGGAGTAAAGGACAGTCTAACCCGAGGACTCTGCAATGACTGAGGTAGTATATTCTCGAGGATATATCCCGAGGACCTTTGCCACCAATCCATCAAAAACGAAGGTGTGTGTACTCGAGCACATGGTCCATGGTAAAATCCTGAGCACATAACCCCGACGACTACTATTGTGATTTTGGAGGCATTTTGGAGGGTCCATCCTTGAAGTATCTCGAGGACCATACAAGCTCGAGGTCCCATAATCAAAAAAGGAGAGCCTTGGCAGTCCTCGTGCTCGAGGTGTTGTAATAATGACCACATCAGTGGTGAATTGCACAAATGTGGACCTAACATCAGATTTATGCCGTAAAGGATAATACCAACAGTACTTAGTGAAATGATCAACAAGTAGTAGATAATATTGATAACCATCAATAGAAGAAATCAGTGGGTGGTGAGGTCCGCACACATTAGCATACAAAAATTCAAGAGGGACAGTACACTTGAGAGAAGTTGAACTAAAAGGAAGTTTGTGTAACTTATTGCATTGACAAGAAATACAAGACAACGTAGACTTAGAAAAGTCAACACGCAAATCATAACTTCGAAGTAACGATGACAAAATCTTTAAGTTGGATGCCCCAACCGATGATGCCAGTAATCAAAGGTGACCCGAGTTCCAGCTAAGCAAATTTGATTTGCGTGAGGCAAGAAAGGTCACAATGCCATAGGATACACACCATCTTCATACCTACCGCGCATGAACACTGCCCACGTCATCCGATCCTTCACAAGGTAAAAGAAAGGGTGAAACTTAATAATAACATTGTTGTCATGAGTGAATTTACGAACAGATATTAAGTTTTTGTGAATAAGAGGCACATGTAATGTTTTATTTAACAGAAGAGTGGGACGGAGAAGAAAGGCTTGTGGAACCAATGTGAGCAACTTGCAAACCTATACCATCCCCAAGAACCACCTCATCATGTCCCTCATATTCAGAATGAATAGATGGATTAGCCAAGTCAGAGGTGATGTTATGGGAAGCCACGGAGTCAAGAAGCCATTTGCCGTTTGTCGAAGTGGCACAGTTCGTAGTAGGGCGTGACTGCAATTTGGCACATGTTTTGGCAGTGTATCCAGACTGATCATAGATTTGGCAAATTACAGGGACTTCTTTGATCCAAACTTCTTGTTGTTGGAGTTTTGTTTGGATCGGGATTTGCTATTTTTGAACCGGCCCTTAGACAACTTCATTTGAGATTAATTTGTTGTGACGACTAGAGTGGAAGTATTGTTGTCCACATGTTTGATGTAATGCTCATGATCAAATAGCAAATCATGTAACTCAGCAAAAGAGAGAGCAGTATCTCTTGTACGAATGGGCACAACCATATCTCTGAATTTCGAACCAAGACCATTAAGCATGAGAGCGTCAAATCATCATCCGAAACTGGTGCATCAATAAGGAAGAGTTCATCAGCAATTACCTTGAACGCATGAAGAAATTCAGACACCGTGCGAGAACCCTGTTGAATAAGGGTTAGATCCTCCTTCAACTGCATAATCCGAATTCGAGATTTTCTTGCAAACATATGGGCTAGATGCTGCCAAGCATCACGACTCGTGGTGGTCATTGCGATGAGAGGCATCACAGTTTCAGAAATCGAGGAGAAGATCGCGTTGAGCAACAACTGGTCCTGCCGATACCAATGTGCATAGCGAGCCAAAGTAGGGAGAGAGGACTTCTCAGTGGGTGTGGAGGACACAGGAGAGTGCAATCCAAGTATACCATTAGATCATAACCAAATAAGATGGTTGTGAATATTGCACGCCAGGAAGGGTAATTTGATGCGGTAAGCTTGTAAGGAAGTTGGCTGGAGGTGTTGATGGTGACCAAGGGTAAGTCCAAGGAAGAGTTGGAACCTCCCGAAACAGAGTGGTGAGTGGAGTGGACGCTGGACGACATAGTGCAGAAGAGGATCGTTATTCCAGTGAGACAAGAAGACCCTCTGATACCATATAAGGATTGGACACACAATTTGGCAAGAAAACTTATGTATTCTCATTATAACTAGTCTATATATAATACAAGGCTGCGACTACTTAAGGAATATATATATATATATATATATAAACAGAAGGTAGAAAACAGAGTGATTACAAATCAATTTACAAAGAGATGGTTCTGGAATGAACGTAAATCATAGAATTGCAGTTATTATGCAGATTCCCTTATAGATTAAAGATACGGATGCTATATCTTCTCTATTGGCTATGGTTGCACCACTTAATGGTGCTGCTTAATACAGTTTTAATTTATGTGCAAAGAAACAATAAGGAAAGAGGCATAATGACCTCTATTCTGAATTTCTAACACCTTTAACTCCAATTCATATTAAACTACTAATATCATTCATATCATTTGATGCAAGGATGAAATTGTGTTCAATAGCTGAAGCACTAGGATGATTCCATTGATATCAATATACACCATTAAAATCTTTTGAAAATGTAACAATCTGATTCCTTAAAATCAGTTTCTTGATTCTTCAAACAATCAGAAAATTCTGTTGCAAGTTGGAGCCCCTTTTTACTGTTTTGATCAACTGAATTCAGTTGGAATCTTCAACCAAAAGGAGTCTTAGTTAGTTAGGTAGATAATAACTAACTTTGATACCCCTTTGTGCCTATAAATACCTGCATTAGGACTGAAGAAAGTGTGCAACTCGAGAATGAGAAAAATAGAAAGTGAGATAGAGTTGTGAACTCTTGAAAATCTGAAAAATGCTTTCTGATGTTTTTTAGAGGAGCTCGAGACTGAAAAGAAAGTGTGTAATTCTGTAGTAGGAAGTGGAGATTGGAGAGGAAAATTCTGAAATTCTTCCACTAATTCATATTGTATGAATGTAAAGTCTTGGAATAAACAGCTGAGGAAGTTACCTTCCTGTTTTCAACTATGCTCTCTGTTCAGTTTCTTCTGCTGGTTTATTTCTTGCTGGTTTCAATATGTGTTGCTGCTGCATCTGTTTTCTTGCACCTGTTCTCTGCAGGCATTTATGTTTCTGCTGGTTTTCTTTCCTGCTGTGTTGTGTTGCCTCTGTTCTGCTGGTTTAATCTGTATCTGTTTACTTCCTCTGCTGGTGCATTTTGTGCGCCTTGAAATTCTGCATTAACTTCAGGATATAAGGTAGCCATTCAGGCCCAACAGAAAATATCATGACGCACCAACTATATAAGAAAAGCAGATGTAACAGAAAAGAATGAGACACCATAACAAAAGTTGATTTACAAACAAAAATAATGATAAAGCAAAGAGCTTGTAATGGAATAAGATTAGTTTCCATGGTTGGGGATATAAAAGAGAGATGATTTACTTATGACAAACATCTAATCCTATTTTGCACCCAGTGTATTAAATGCATCATTGTGTTCTGGTACTCAAATTGGTCTACTCTTTTTGACTTTTTTTTTTTTTTGTTTTTTTTTTAAACTAGACTTCCCACGTCACAGTGTAACCAAGCGGGTAATGGCCAAGGTACAAATAGCATTATCCTTATTACTAAACCCACCATCCATCTCAATATATATCACTAGCAATTGCCCCGTCCCTCTCGAAAACCAGCACACAACAAACCAACCACCAAGCAATGAGCGATGCGTGCAAAGGCGAGGCTAATGCGCAAAAAAGCGTTTTCTTATTTTAATTTTTAATCAATCAAAAAAAATAATTAATAATTATAAATAATACTTAAATGTTTATTTGAGATAAAAAAAAATACTTAATGTTTATTTAAATAAATATTTTCAAATACTAAATAAGATTATATAATAATAGTATAAATTATATAATAGTTTTTGGACTTTTTTGTTCTAATTGAAATCTAAATTAACAAAACACGGCCCCTTCAAAATTGGAGGACCAGAAGTGTAATTTCCTTTTTTATAAAACACGGATTTCAGTTTCAAGTTGCTGGGATTTCAAGTGCAATTGAGCAATTCCTATCTTCACAAATGGATGAAGGGCAGCACAAATTTCAGTTTCAGGTTGCTGGGCCTTTTCCGGCAGCACAAATTTCCTCATCAATTTCCTACTCGCCTCTCCAT
Organism: Fraxinus americana; assembly: GCA_035079005.1. NCBI lineage: Eukaryota > Viridiplantae > Streptophyta > Magnoliopsida > Lamiales > Oleaceae > Fraxinus > Fraxinus americana. The sequence continues at coordinate 15,326,528 of CM068710.1, read as the reverse complement.
TCCGGCGCCCTCTTTTTCCTCCTCCCTTTTTCTCTTCCCACTTATCACAAGCACATTTCCATCCTCAATTTGCACTTTAATGTCGCCGGATTTCAACCCCGGCATGTCGACCAAGAAGACGTAAGAATTTGGGTACTCTTTCACGTCAGCCGGAGTCGCCGCCATGGCCTTGGCGTCTCGGACGTGGGTTCTGGTCAGCGCAGTGAGTGAAGGGCCTGTAAATTTTTAGGGATATGAATGTTTTAAGAATCATCTTGATTATTTGAGGCAACTGGTTGATGTTTTTTTTGAGGCAACTGGTTGATGCCAAAACCAGGAGAACGGGCTTGGCTTTGATGGAGAGGACGGAGTGGGAATCGAGGTCGTAGAAGCGGACAGCGAGGTTGGAGGAGAGTCTGGACTCTGGAGACGATGATATACGCAATTGGTATATGCCTATAGCTTTGATCCCATTCCCACATCGAAAGTTTTGTCCCTTGGCTGTAGAAAGAATGGCTATAAATAAATGGGCCGCTAAAAATTGTTGGCAAGTTTATCGATGGGCTCGTGAAAAGTTTGCAAGATTTTAAATTTTAAATAAAGAAATAATTGAAAAATAGTTAAAAAAAAAAAAGAAAAATAATTAATAATGTGTGCTAATATGTGTTTTAGCGCTTGTAATTGTGCTTAAGTGATCGAAATTGGCATCTTAGCTTTGCGTGTGCAATAGCACGCCTTGCTAAATAGTGTGCCCTTTAGAACACTGCTATCGAACGGCAACTCATATTTGCAAACATGACAAGAATTTCGATCACATATCACAAAAAATGGAACTTCAAATTTGAAATTGTCAAAAAAAAAGTGGGAAAAAAATTTAAATTAAGACTAAAAAGGATTAAAGAGGGGCAAAGCCGAAATGGATGTATTTGAAATTGTCAAAAAAAAATTGGGAAAAAAATTAAATTAAGACTAAAAATCATATGGATTAAAGATGGGCAGAGCCGAAATGGATGTATTTGAAATTGTCAAAAAAAAATTGGGAAAAAAAATTAAATTAAGACTAAAAATCATATGGATTAAAGACGGGCAGAGCCGAAATGGATGTTGAACGCAATGGCGCGCCATTTAGAACACTGCTATCAATCGGCAACTCATATCTGCAAACTGGACAAGAATTTCGATCACATATCACAAAAAATGAAACTTCATATTTGAAATTGTCAAAAAAAATTGGGAAAAATTAAATTAAGACTAAAAACCATATGGATTAAAGAGGGGTAGAGCCGAAATGGATGTAGAAACTTGAAATCGCATCAAATGCTAGTGGTTGGGTCTTCCAGCGAAGCTGGACTGTTTTATCCTTGAAATTCTGACGATTGTGTACAATTTTTTCTCGCTTTTTTGGAAGTTGGAGAAGGCGGTCCGCCCAGATGTGATTGCGGTTGCGGAGGAGTTGCGACGGATGGTGGAGTTGCCATTGACTTGTGAGAAAGCCCTAGTGGTCGATGAAGGTGAAGAGACTCATTGATATATGAGGTGAAGGGAAAACACCTTGTTTCTCTATTTACGTTTTGAGGTTTGTACGTATTAATTACGTTTTAAATTGTTTAACTAGTTTTAAATGGTATTTTTCAATTTTAGGGCTTTTTGACCGTATTGGGCCTAATTTCCTCATTATAAAACTGTCACTTCTCAATGGGCCAGTAATTCATTGATAATATTACACGAGCCACATTAATTGTTCTTACATTCTCATACTTGGCTCATGTAATATTGTTTTGTTATGTGCTATATAAAATAATGTGCATATCATAAGCTAAAATCCTTCGTACATTGGTCACTTAATATATCATCTTTAAGTAATGACTAATAAGAGTCATGACGGTTTTGCACAATCGTTTCGGCATAATTACTTCTATGTACTGCAATACTAGTCCTCACTTAACATGATACGTAATGAGAAGTTCGATAATTACATTCCAATGATATCTTTTAAAAAAAGATTATCCTCGTCAGTGTTCACATAATCCATTTATCTATACCAACTATTATGATATGAGTAATATTTTTATCAAAATAATATATAAACAAGCTCAAATTGTCAAATACATAAATTCCATAATGTCAATTATTATTTCCAATAATGCACATTCTTTTGACATGTTCATTAAATGTCTTTAGTGGCAATCCTTTCGTTGGTAGATCTCCAACCATAAGATTGGTGCTAATATGCTTGATTGACCCTTTTTATTTTTGAAGTTTTTAATGGCAAAGTACTTCAATTCCATATGTTTAGCATCTTTAAAGTACTTGTTGTTCTTTGAAAAGAAGACTTTTATAGAATTATCACAATAAAAGTTTCAGCAACTTGACAATACTGTCAACAATTCCAAACCATAAAATAAAGTTCTGCATCTAATTTTTCCTCGAACTCTGGCCTCAAAGTATGCCACAAACTCAGCTTCCATTGTGGATGCAACAATGTAGATGTTTTGCACTTTTCCATGATATAGCCCCTCTAGCCAGATAGCAAAATGTGGACTTCTAGTATCCACACATCTACCAAAGTCTGAATTTAAATATCCAATTACCTCCAAGTTATCAGATCTCCTATAAGTTAGCATGTAGTCTTTCGTTTCTTCCAAGTATCTCAATACTTTCTTTACAACTTTTCAATGATCAAGTCATGTATTACTTTGATACCACCTAGCATTCCACAGCAAAACTGATGTTGGTCTGGTGCAAGTTTGAGCATACATTAAGCTCCTCCACAAGAGATGCACAAGGAATAGTTGTCATTTGTTTGCGTTCTAATTCATTCTTAGGACATTACATGAGACTAAATTTGTTTTCTTTCTGAATTGGAACTACACTCGCTGAACAACTTTCAATCGTAAATTTCTCTAAAACTTTATTGATATATGCTTTTTGAGACAACCCTAACAATCTTGTGACCTATCTCCGGATATTTCAATTTTAATCACATAAGTTGCCTCTCTCATATCTTTCATTTCAATTTTTTTAGAGAGAAATTCCTTAGTCTCGTGTAATAGAATAAGATCATTAGTAACTAGTAAGATGTTATCAACATACAGAATCAAGAATATAAACTTGCTACCAATGACCTTTAGATATATGCATCGATCAACGATATTTTCCTTAAATCCAAATGAAGTAATGGTATCGTTGAACTTAAGATACCATTGACGAGAGCTTGTTTAAGTCCATGTATTGATTTCTTTAACTTACATACCATGTGCTCAGTTCCTTCAACTGAAAAACCTTCGGCTGACTCGTATAAACTTCTTCATCCAAATTTCCATTTGGAAATACAGTTTTCACATCCATTTGATGTAACTCTAAGTCATAATGAGCTACTAAACTCATTATAATTTTGAGTGAGTCTTTCTTAGAGACTGGCTAAAAGGTCTCCTTATAATCAATGCCATATTTCTATGTAAAACATTGGGCTACAAGTTTGGCTTTATATCATTTGATATTACCATTAGAATCGTGATTAGTCTTAAAGACTCATTTGCACCCAACTCTTTTATACAACTTAATTAATTCGATGAGATTCCAAACTTCATTATGTTTCATAGATTTCAACTCATCTTTCATAGCATCTAACCACTTATCAGAATTAGCACTCTAAATGGCATGTGAAAACGAACCTGGATCGTCATCAACAATTCCTAAGTCAAATTCAGACTCTTGTAGGTAAACTGTATAATCATCAAAAATAGCATGTCTATGTTTGTGGTGCTCAGGCTTGTGACAGAAATGGAATGCATCTTTCTTGTGTTCCTTATTGTGGACTTGGGCAAAAGACTCATTTATCTTTAGTGATTCTTCCTTAACCTTTGAGGTATTATAGTTCATAGGGAATAGACCGTACTTAGGAGGCAAAGAGTTTATGATAAACTGTATCGGGAAGTTCTCATCCACAGTCATCCCGAAGAGTCTTAAATTTGTTGCAATGTTACTCATTTCAGTAGCATGGTCATGCATGGTATGAGAACCATCAAATTTCATGGTAGTAAAGGTACCAATCAGTGTGCCGCAAGTGACTTATCAGCTATTTGGGAACGTTCTTCCATATACTTCATATATTTCTTAACAATCTCAGTTTTAGGGATAGTGGACTTAATATTCTTTGTTAAGGTCATCCGCAAAAATATTAAGCTTAATCTGTTTGATCTTTCCCAAGCCTTATGGAAAGATCTTTCATCAGCATTGCTCTTACCAGTGAGATTAGCACGTTTCTCAACTTGAAAGAACAAGTCTAAGTCGAAAAAACCCAAGTTGAACTGTACTTGTTCACACTAGTTAGAGAAATTGAGCTCATTAAACAGTAGTACAGATGAAGCATGTGAATGCAGAGAAACTGGAACATATACTACAAAATATCAAATGCTCTAATATTAATACTTTAAGTTTTGACTGTAAATTAATCAAAAAGTAAAATATGTTTTAGATGAAAAGGGTAGACGGCAACGAAACATTCGGGGCACTGTGTGTGGCGTTCAGGCTCTTCATCTCAAATCCAAATTGATTTCAAACACTTTGTACATCGCCAAATTTGGGCACCCAAGCTCCAAATCTTTGTCTCTAAACCTCCCAACCCATATTTTGACCTCTTTAACACCTCTTTCTACCAATCCACGAACATCCACAGGAATTTGAGATGCATATTAACAAATCTCCACATTGATACAATTTCCACTACAATGAACAAAACATAAAAAATTCTCCATCTGAAGACAAGTTCCTATGTAATAAATAAATCAATGGCTTTTCAACAAAAATATTAAATATATTCATTTTTTATTAATGGGTGATAAGAGAGAGAGAGAGAGAGAGAGAGAGAGAGAGAGAGAGAGAGAGAGAGAGAGAGAGAGAGAGAGAGAGAGAGAGTGAATTATTTTGAAAATAGAAATCCCATCTCCCTAAAAAAAAATATTTTTCTTACTTTTAAAGAACATATGGTCACGTGACCAAAAGTTGGAAAATATTTTTCGTGAAGCAAATTATCAATCAAACAGTACAAAAATAGGAAATTAAATGGAAACACACATTTTCCATTATTAATACGCACAATTAAACGCACCTTAAAGTTTTGGATCTTTAAGCATTAGAACACTAATATTTTAATTTACGAAACAAAGCTCAAGTTTCTGATGGTGTAATATTTTTAACGACTCAATTTAGCAGTAAAATGCTATTTTTTTCTCCTGAAGATGACTATTTTTCATTAAGTTTGAATTGATTAAAAATGAAGAAAACAAAAGAAATGATTGTCTTCTTTTTTTGCAGAATTGGGTATTAGATGATTCTTACCCCTGGTTGAAGGGGTTGATTTTTTTAGTCATGGTAATCGTATTTTTTATTTAATGTCGCCATCAAAATTTATTTTGGCCATCGAACTTTTCACTCAATATTATCATGATCACCAAACTTTATAAGCTAAATAAAAGTGTCGATTCAACCATTAAAAGGTCAAGATTTGAGTAAAATGATTGTCGTACCCTAGTTTCAATTTAAAACAAAAAAAATGGCATAAAACCTCCGTATTTTAAACATTTTGTGCGAAAATTCCCATACCTTCAAATTTGCCGTTAAAACTGTAAAAATGTTAAAATTAAAACAGATTTAGGAGGGTTTTGAAATAGATTAAGTAAAATAATAAAATTTAAAGGTTTGAGATTGTGAGTGGTACATAAAAAAATTTGGGTATAATTTGTAAAATAATAAAAAGTTTGGATACTAAAATTACAATTATTACTTTTTAATTTTGACATTTTTTACTGTTTTTAACGGCAAACTTGACGATAGAGAAGTTTTTCGCACAAAATTTTTCAAATATGGGAGTTTTCTGCAATTTTCAATAGGTAGGGAGAACGTTTCTTGGGAGTTTTATGCTATTAATCCATTTTTAATGAAACATAAAAGTTTTTGAATCGATAGACCTTATAGTTTTATTTGTTTTTTCTCAATTAAGATTTGAATTTGTATTTGTTAACACATTGAAGACAAAAATTGATGGCAATATGAAGAAAACAATCACAATGTAAGAACACAAAAAAAAAATCATGTTGAAAACACCACAAACAAAGGAGGAAAATTTCATCAATAAAAGAGAAAATGCAATAAATTTTGTGTTCTAAATTGTATTCTATTGCTATTCAAAGCCAAAATCATGTGGATTATATATATGACCTAAAATAATATGTTGTAGATGAAAAGAGCAGGCGGCAACAAAACACTCAGGCACTGCGTGTATGGCGTTCAGGATCTTCATTTCAAATCCAAATTGATTTCAAACACCATGTACAGCGCAAAATCCGGGCACCCAAGCTCCAAATCTTCGTCTCGAAACCTCCCAAACCATATTTTGACCTTTTTAACACCTCTTTCGACCAATCCTCGAACATCCATCGGAATTTGAGATGCACACTAACAAATTTCCACTACAATGAACAAAACTTAAAAAATTCTCCATTTAAAGACAAGTTCCTACGTAATGAATAAATCAATGGCTGTTCGACAAAAAACTTAACTCCAATAAAAATCTCCTCCTCTTCCACAAAATCCAATTAGAACAAACTTAATCAACTGAATCCAAGTACCGCTCAACAGAATTACCTCGGGTACCAAAATTGCTCGAATGATCACCACGAGTAATAAAATCACAAATAACTCAACAATAATTACCAAACACGACAGAAACATACCTTGTAATAAAATCAAGACAATAAACCGCTTCTGTCGAAGGTTATTTATTAGACTCAATACCTTCAACCACATTTAAAGTATAAGCCACTAAATCAACTTCCTCTTACCTTTGTAGATGCCTAATATATCTTCTGAGTCTGTCTCTAGCAATTGAATACAAATGTCATTGCTGGTGGTGGCGTTAAAGTAGCATTACCAATAACTTCTGAACTAAACTGAAATATATTCTTCAACATAGACCCTAAATCGAAGTCCGACGATACTGTACCAAACTGAATATCCACCAAAGTTCTTAATTTATGCCAATTGGTCTCCAATGATTCTCAAGAACCACGCAAGACATACAACCGAGACGTTCCATGTCCCTGCAACACAACTCGTATACTTTTATTAATCTTTAGGACTCCACCTTCACTAGTGTACTTGTACCCTTTTGAATCAAGAGTATTCAAGGAGATAAGTTTTTTCTTCGAATCTGGAACATGTTTCACCTCATCAAGTGTTGTAAATATCTTAATTTTGACTCTTACAATACCAACTATCTTACAAGGTACACTTTTACCTATTATCACAACACCTTTTCGACTTGCTTCATATGTTGAAAACAAATTCTGATCGAGACATATGAAATGTACAAGTTGCATCAAGAATCCAATTCTTGTTAGGTTTGGAGTCGCCATAAAAAAAACTAAAAGATCTCCATCATTGTAGCAATTTTCTGCAATATTTGTTTCACCTGAAGTTGCTAGCTGTTTTCCCTTTTAATTTGAAACTAATTTTTTCTTATTCTGCAACTTATGACAATTCTTCTTTATGTGTCTCTTCTTCTTGCAGTAGGTACAAACTTTATTACAAGAATTAGATTTCGATCTCCCCTGACCATTAACAACAAGGCCTTTTTCTTATACTTCGGATCTAATAAGATGTTTCATTTTCTCCTTTGAGAATAGAGCATCATATACTTCATTAATGGTAAGAGTATCACGAATGTATAATATCACGTCTCTAAATTACATATATGAAGCAGGTAAGAACACAACAAAATTAGGCCCAAATCTTCTTCATCGTACTTAACCTTCAAAGTCTACAAATTAGCGACAATTTCTTTAAAGGCAGCAAGGTGTTCTTCAAGTGATGTACCTTATATCATGCGATGAGAATACGAACGCTGTTTCAGATGCAATTTGTTGGTTAGACTTTTTTGTCATGCATAATTGCTCTAATATCAACCATAATGCAACAAAGATTTTCTCCTTCAAAACATCCTGAAAAATATGATTCGAGAGATGAAAATAAAGATGTGATGGAGCATTTCAATCATTACATTGTTTCTCCTCCAACGACCAATTTTCGAGTATCTTGTCAAATCTCGACAGAGCATCGTCCAAATCCATCTGAGCAAGCACTGCTCACATTTTTTACCAACCACAATGTAAATCTATTGTTGCAATTCAAAAGCGGAATATCATACTTCAACTTCATGCTTGCCATCAAACCTCACTCTCATATCACTTGTTAGTAAATTGAAGACGATATGAAGAAAGCAATCACAATTACACAAGAACATAGAGAATTAACATGAAAAACACTATGGGCAAAGGATAAGAATTTTATTAATGAGGGGAGAAATTACAATAAAATATGTGTTTTGAATTGTATTCTAATGCTATTTAAAGCCTAAATCACGACGACTATATATAAGACCCAAAAGAATACGTTTTAGAAGCAAAGATAATCAAAAATCGTTTCAAAAAATGGAAACAGAGTTTTTTCAGATAATACTACCACTTGAGTGGCGGCCTTCCTTATGCTAGGTAAGCGGCGAGTGTCACTCGAACGGTAGGCGAGCACCAGTGGCGGGTGCTTCATGTATAGCTCTCAGGCGCTTCGTTTCCAATCCAACTTGATTCCAAACACCTCGTATGATGCCTATGTGCCCAGAATAAGTGGGCGCCAATCTCTCTCCCGAAACCTCCTAAACCATATTTTGACATCTTGACACCTCTTTCAACCAATTCATGGACTTTCAACGAAATTTGAATCACATATTATTAGTGTTTGAAATAATGGTGGTCGTGGTGACAACAATGACGAATAATGGTACCATAATGTTTGATGGGTAGAGTAGGTACATTTGGTTTGGGGAATGAAGGAAGCAAGTGTGGATTTACCTTAGTTTTTCTTTTCATTTTATTTACTTGTTATTGAGATCCCCGTGTGAGAAAAAATTCTTTAAAAGTGATTTTCTAAAAATTGATTTTTTTTAGAGAATATGTAGTTAAAAGGTATGAAACAATTATAAAAAGTTCGAAAAAAAATATTTTTTCAAAAAATATATATTTTTAAAAGCATGCATGATTGAAAATGAGCGTAGAGAAAAAATATTTTCAAAAAAGCACTCCCAAACATGCACTTAATTCTATTCTTTTATTTTAATTCAAATTGTTTCTAATTTTTTTAATTTTAAAACAAAATAAGGATATAATGATCATTTTTTTCAAAAATTTTAATGGCCTAACTTACATTTTTCCATTAAAAAGGACCTTATACGCAAACATGTGAAAGCATTGAAACTCTATGCTAGAAAATAGAAATAAAAGATTTGAGACCCCATCGTCAAAATGTTCAACGCTTAGGACCCCCAATCCTATTATCTGAACTTTATAAGAATCAAATTAAAGTTCAATGACTACGATGACACTAAGTGGAAAGTACGGTGGTCACGATTGAAATTACCCCATTTTAAGCTAATCATATTTTATTTTTAATCACCATTTTACTTGATACATAAATTTTATTTACTTTTTAACCATATATTCTTTGGATCCATCGATTTATAATCTCAAAAATCTTTGTAAAACTGGGCTTAATTATTTAACCTTCGATGTACTTAAAAAACACATCAATTGATATGGTGACATTTTTGTACATAAAAGATCAAAATTGTACGTGGTATATGCCATTTTGTAATAAACTGATTCCTCTTTTGAATGCACTATACAAGATTAAAGGACAAATTATTAAAATAGGAAAGAAACAGGGGGTGAATTGAAAACTATTGATTTTTGGTAAACATTTATAAATTACAACATAATTAAGTTCTTAAAAAAAAAAAAATACGCCAATTATACTCTACGTAATCTTTTAGCAAAATATTTTGACAAATTACAAAATATTTAATTTCTTTAAAATAATTATAACTTACACTCTATTTATTCTGTTACAATGTTTGTAAGTTTTAAAATTATAACTTACAAAATATAAAATATAATCATATTACTTTCCGTGTTGTTTGTATGTGTAATTCATATTACAAATTGTCTAATAATTATATTACATTCCTACATTTTTAATTTGTTAATTCTCAAATTTATGTGGTATGTAATTTTTTGTAAGGATTAAAACTTACACTTTGTGTAAATACTTCTAGTGTGTTAATCCTCGTTAAGGCACATCTAACTTTTTAAAAATTAAACATCACGAGAAAAGCCCACCTCCCTTGCCTCCCTCCACCACTATTCACCACCAGCAACGTCAAAAAACTTAAGTTAAGTGACACCACCCCACTAGGCCACTACCACCGGAAACTACCTCCAACACATTTTTGTAAAATACAAGTAAATTCACAATTTTGTTAATGAAGTATTTGCTAAAAAGAAAGATGAGAAAATCAATAAACGAGAAAAAAAATTCAAGCATATAGAACAATAATTATTTTCAAAGATAACATTCCATTTACAAATAATTAAGACACGAAAATCAATCCAGATTTAGTAGCAATATTGGTTGTGCCACTACACCAAAAAAAAAGGCTTTTGCAACGGCCAAAAAACGCTGCAAAAGACTTTTTGCAGCGTTTTCCAAGTGTTGCGCAGGTCAATGTTGCCGTTGAGGGAAGACTTTTTGCAGCGTTTATTCACCGTTGCGAAAAACTCTTTTGCAGCGTTTTTTAAACGTTGCGGTAGACCTTTTTGCAGCGTTTTTTCAACGTTGTGGTAGACCCTTTTGCAGCGTTTTTAAAACGTTGCGATAGACTCTTTTGCAGCGTTTTTTCAACGTTGCGGTAGACCCTTTTGCAGCATTTTTTAAACGTTGCGATAGACCCTTTTGCAGCGTTTGTTAAACGTTGCGGTAGACTTTTTTTTTTTTTTTTTTTTACAGTTATGGTAATTGAATAATTGACCCACAAAATTAAAATAACACTTTGTGAACACATTTTGAAATTGCATAAAAATTGATAATTTCATTATAAATTTTTGAATCAATACAAAATTCGAATGTGATACAATACAACCTATCTAAAAAGAAGTAAGATAAACAATACGATTGTTTCATCCATCATTCCACTAACTAGATTGCTGGAAGAAGTAAGATAAACAATACAATTATATTTGTGTTTGAACCCAAACTCTATTAGTAGAAACTAGTAATATGCCACCAACTTCATCTTTAGATGAATCGCTCTCCTCAATTACTTCAAGGGAGTCATCACTTTGCCTTCATCATCATGCTATTTCTGGTATTATCATCATCACTTGAGCACCACCCTTGCCACCTCCATCATACTTTCGATTTTCGTAGTAGTATCATCCCCACCGCTACTGCAAGTTATCCAAGTAGATTGAGGTGGAGGGTCTATATTAACCAAGGGAAATCCTTGAAGAGAAAAGTCTGATGAGTTGGGAAGTAACTTCTGGATCGAAGAAGATATAGGAGGAGAAGATACTTTAACATGTGGAATCATTAAAGGAAGCTGCAATCAAAATTGATGAAAAATCACTTCACCAAGTGTTGTATAGAATATTATTATAATTACATGCTTCTTTTTTGCTAAACACACTCATCTCGGCCTCATGAACTTCTGCAGGAATTTGCAGCAAGTGTACACCCTTGTTAAGACCAGCAAGGAGCTTTTCCCTTCTTTCAAACCAAAATTTACAAGCAAGTGCACACCCCTGTTAACTCCTTTAGACTTTAGTTAATGACCTAATAATTGGCTTCATAAGTTTCATCATGTCAAAGAATTTTGACAGCTTAGACACAAATCACAATGCATTATTGTTGGTGAAAAGAATCTTACTAAAGTAAATCATGGTGACAAATAAAAGCTCTTTCTCACCAGATGAGTATTAATCATACCAAAGTATAAATAATGGCTCATGTACATAACTATTAAAATGTCCAACTCTTTGCAGCATGGATATCCATGTCTTGAGTATAGAAGCAATCATTCCCATGTTGAATAAATTCAGAGCCTATGAGAAGACCAGTAGAGTATATGTCATAGAGGAATGCAACAAAAATAGTATTATAAATGGAAGAATAGAAGAGGAAACAAAAGAATGGGAACTTGGAGACATTGTGCTGATATTAGCATGGAAAATGCCCCTACTTTATTACAAAAAACAGTACATAAGCTTGTAATTTTATGTCAGTGTCCTCCAGGGAATGAAAGGAAACCTACACACGGAAACAAGTAATGTTACTTATCAGAAGCTTCTCTCCTGAAATATAACATTATCACAGCTCCTCAAAGTATTGCCCAGTCGTTAGTATGTAGACACATGATTCTATTCTACACTTACTTCAAGGAGCGTAAAATCTCAGCATCCTCTGGAGCTTTTTCCACTATATATCGAATTAGTTGCTCAACTTGAGCTCTTTCCCGCAAACTGCAAGATGGTTCAGCATAAAATTAGTTAATGATGGTTAATAGCTACTGTACATTCTGTCAAAATGAAAATGAAAGGAGATTATGTTTTCTCGCATAAGACATGCTCCAAGTTGAAAGCACGAAAAGTAATTAGTCCAACAACAAGCTAAAAATTGTTCTCAAGACCGAATTTTGACAGGGAAATTTATTAAAGGGACGACACACCCAAATAGTGGAATATAAAGAATTAAAAACAATTATCTTTAAAATTTTAGCATGATGAGAGAATCAGGAGCTTACAAATCCAAAAGACGGCCATTAAGAGATTTACATTCTTGAATTATCTCATCCTCATCCAGAAGTTCCTCGAGTGTAAAATTTTCTCTAACTAAAATGGTCTCCACCTGAAATAAAAAATATCCTTTCACTTAATAAATTACTCAGAAAACATCCAACGTGATATTTATGAAACATATCAAACATGTTCAAGAAAGGTCTTAAAGAAAACAAACAAGATGGTGAAAATAATACATGATCTCAGCATAATCACCACGAAATAACAAAAAGGAGCACACACATATGCATAACAATTACCATTTGATCCACACGAATGCGGATCTGAGAGGAGTCGATTGATGGTCAATAAAGGGGAGGCCAGGATAAGTTTATAACGAATGCAGATATAGAAACGAAACCCTATTTTCTCTGATTTTGTTCTATTTTCTTCTTTACAGAAGTCAACTGGTTTATCTTCAATATATGTTGAGATCTGACCCGAGTATGGGTAATCGGCCTTCACGAGCATACGATTTCAAAGCGGTATCAATCACCGCATCAACAAGTTCCTCCTCATTCACCACAAATCTAATCGGGCACGCACTACCCAACACCGTAACACCGCAGCAACATATTTCGTATGAGGAAGGGAAGAACGGTGATGAGGAGGGGAAGAACGGCCAGAGTAGGCGGTAGTGAGGAGGGGAAGAAACCATGGCGAAACCTGCATCAATCAATAGGTTCAAGTTTCAACCTTGTAATGTATTTTGATTGCTCAATTTCTAGATAAAGTGCTGCCTTTGGAACATCTTCTTCCCTCAGTTTATGCCCTTTCAAATTTTCTGCCTCATACACCAACTCCTCCGCCTTCCTTCCATAATTATACAGCAATATACTCATACTAAAATTGGTGGCAACTGCGACCACAAGGAGAAACATAGTTTACTTTGATTCCATATTGCCCGAGTTCGGCACAAAGAACACCAGTGGAACTGTGGAAACACTTGCTGAGAAAAATTTTTGGAAAAAATTTCAAAATAAAAATGAAGTGAATATTGAAGAATTTGTAAATTGCAGGAGGTTATTTTGGTCTTTTTCATCTCTATATATATTGTACAGTGCATATGATTTGTATTCATTCATTCATTTTGGCAATAACAGATTTTCCCACCAATCTCTCTCTCTCTACATGGTATCAGAGACTTGAAGCTTTGCTGCGATGGCGTCACAAGGATCTTCTGTTGGATATTTGATTGGAGAAGAAGCCAATTCAATTACCAGTTGCTTGATTACAGATCCAAGCAGTCCCTATTACCTCCATTATGGTGATAACACTAGTATGCAACTCATATCAATTGTACTTACGGAGGACAATTATGCGACGTGGAGTCGCGCTATTGTCGTGGCCCTCAGTGTGAAGAATAAAGAAGGATTTATTGATGGAACCATAACTGAGCCAAGTTCGATGATCTGATGTATAGCGCTTGGAGGAGATGAAATCACGTGGTCTCATCATGGATCATTAATTCCATTCCAGAGGAGTTCTATCCAAGTGTGATGCACAAGAATTCAGCTAGAGATATATGGATCGAATTGAAAGATCTTTATAGTCAAGGTAATGGTCCTCGAATTTACGCGTTAAAGAAGTTGATCTCTACCATTTCACAGGAGAATAATTCAGTTAATTCCTATTTAAAGGATTATGGGAGGAACATGATAACTATAGACCAAACATTAGTGGATCTGATTATAAACAGAAAGATCAAGTTATGCAATTCCTAATGGGACCAGATGAACACTATTCTGGAGTAAGGAGTCAGATCCCGTTGATGGATCCTCTGCCTTCTCTTAACAAGTTTTTTGCACTCATTTTACAAGATGAAAGGCAAAATGAGGTTATCACTAAAAGACAACAGAATTTTGAGGCATCTTCCTTTACTAACAATGTTGTACAATGTTCTAATGGAAGCCAAATGAATGTTAGATTCATTCAAAATCAGAGAAAGGACAGGCCTATTTACAGTTACTGTGGCATGCTCGAACACATTAAGGGAAAATGTTACAAGCTGGTAAGATATCCGCTTGGACATCGATTTGCTAAAGGTAAAACTGTAGTGGCAAATGCTGTTGGACAATCCTCTGATGGTATTCAACCTAGTGTTATGGAATCTCTCTCAAATCTCACAATTACTCCGGATCAATGCAAGCAGGTTCTAACAATGTTGTTACCTCAGTTGAAAGGACAGATAATTAATGGTCCTCGAATACAAACACAATCATAGCCTCAGGATGCACCAACCACTGGTTACTCTGTACCAGATGCCTTTTTCAGGCAATCACTCTTGTTCTAACAATAAAAGTGGTGCAGCAAAATGGATTATAGATACTGGTGCTTTAGAACATATGGTATACTCCATTTGGCATTTGACTACCATATCTCATAAGGTTAAAGCAGCTGTTAGATTACCTAAAGGTGACACTGCTGAGGCTACACATGTTGGAACAGTCAGATTGTCTCATAACTTGGTTTTGATAGAAGTATTGGTGGTGCCTTATTTTACATTCAATTTGATTTTACCTAAAAAGTTAACTTTTAGACATAATTGTTTCCTGATATTTTTACATCAATATTATTTTGTCCAGGATCTTTTAACATGGAGGACGATTGGAGTGGGCCAACTTGAAGATGGACTGTATGCTTTCCAACATTCTGCTCAGCAACTTCATGATTAACCTTCAATCAATTGTCTCCATTCTGATTCTCAACACACTGTTATTCCCGGTAACAACTTTCATGATTTTTCTAATTCCAATTGCGATTTGATCTCAATTTACAATGTAATAAAGCAAGATATTTTTCTTGTAATTCCATAAGTAATCTCAATTTGAACACTGATATTGATCTATGACATTGTCGTATGTGACACCTTCCTATTTCCAAACTAACTATCTTACATAATTTGATTCCAACCATTACATTCAACAAACATTTACATTGCACAATTTGTCCAATAGCCAAACAGTATAGACTATCTTTTCCAAGTAGTGAAACTAGAGATTTCAAAAGATTTGATATCATCCATTGTGATATATGGAAACCTTATTCAGTTCCCTCATTAGATGGCTCTAGATACTTTCTAACCATTGTTGATGACCACACTAGAATGATTTGGACCTACCTAATGAGAGAAAAATCTCAAACTAGATCTGTCATTTACTCTTTTTATCACATGATCCAAACTCACTTTGACTACAAAATAAAAATTCTCAGATCTGATAATTGATCTGAATTCCACATGAATGATTTTTTCCAGTATAATGGCATTATTCACCAACTCAGCTATGTTGAAACCACTCAGCAAAATAGGGTGGTGGAGAGAAAGCACCAATATCTTCTAAACATAGCTAGAGCTATCAAGTTTCAAGACAATTTGTCTCATAAGTTTTGGAGGGGAAACCATTCCACTGCTACATACCTGATCAATAGAACCCTTACCTTAATCTTTGAAAATAAAATGCCATATGAAATGCTTCATCAAACATCATCATCATATTCACACCTTAAAGTTTTTGGATGCCTTTGCTATGCTTCAAGCCTCAAAAGAAATCATACCAAGATTGATCCTAGAGCTGTTCCATGTATCTTTATTGGCTACCCCTATGGCATGAAAGCATTCAAACTATATAATCTACTAAACAATACCGTCTTTGCTTCTAGAGATGTTATCTTTCATGAAAATATATTTCCCTTTTATTATCCCAAATTCCTTGCCTTTTTAACAAAGTCTGATGCATGCTTACCATTTGATTTATCTCTCTTTCCAGTTCCAACTAATGATTCACCACCTGATATGTGAATTCCAAGTTCTGGTAATGACTTCATCCTACTGCTCTCCTGCTAGTTCAATTCCAGATTCATCTGATTATCCTCAAACAAACACTCATGAATCCATTTCAATACCTATTTCCACTCCAACTCTAGCTTTGCCCATCAGACAATCAAATAGACCTAAAAGAGCCCCAGTCCCTATCTTCAAGATTACCACTACAGTCTTGCATCTCAAGTGACTACTCTACAATCAAAATCCATGGTGAAAGGTCACAATGCTGGCAAGCAATATCCTATATTTGAGTACCTGGACTATGGCAGACTGTCTCTTACTCACAAAAGATATTCACTGGCCTTATCTACTACAGTTGAGCTTAGATCATATGAAGAGGCTGCTAAGTATCCAGATTGGTGCAAGGCAATAGAAACCAAATATCAAGCATTGGTTTCAAACAACACTTAGATGGTTACTTTTCTTCCTGCACATAAGAAGCCTGTAGCTTGCAAATGGGTTTTCAAAGTTAAACTAAACTTTGATGGGACTGAGGAGCAGAAGAAAGTTAGGCTTGTTGCAAAGGGATTCATATAACAAGCTGACCTTGATTATGAAGAGACCTTATTCCATGTTGCTAAGCTAGTAACCGTGAAGTCCTTGTTGGCTATTGCTGCTCATAAGTGCTGGTATCTTCATCAATTAGACACCAACAATGCATTCCTCCATGGTGAACTTGATGATGAGATGTACATGTTGATACCTAAAGGGTATGAGCAGCAGGGAGAGTTTGGGGAACAACTAGTCTGTAGATTGAACAAGTCTATTTGTGGACTTCAAACATGTATCTAGGAAATGGAACACTAAGATAACTTCATACATTGTTTCACAAGGTTTTGAACAATCAAAATCTGATTATTCTTTATTTAGCATACATGAAAAAACATCCTTCGCTGCTTTGCTCATTTGTGTGGATGATATTATCATAGGAGGTAATGATTTATCCTACATTGAACAATTTAAGAAAAAACTGGATGAGCAAAGAATTGGGGGTTTTGAAGTATTTTATTGGACTTGAGATAGCCAGGACATCAAATGGAATTTTTGTAAATTAAAGGAAATATGCCTTAGATATGTTGATTGATGCAGGATATCTTGGAGCCAAGCCTGCAAAATATCCCTTACCATAGAATTTGAAGCTGAGTAAGGATCAAGGGGAACTTATTGAAGATGCAAGTACATACAGGAGATTGATAGGAAGGATCCTATATCTGACCATAACCAAACCTGACCTATCATATGCTGTTCAGGTTCTTAGCCAATTTCTCCAAGATACTTGAAGGGTACACCAGGTACATCATATGCCCATTATGTACTAAGATACTTGAAGGGTACACCAGCATAAGGCCTATTGTTTGAAAGCAAATCAGACCTAGTACTTAAGCCTTTTGTGATGTTGATTGGGTGGCTTGCCCAGATACTAGAAGATCAATCACTGGTTATTGTATCTTTCTAGGGAATTCGTTGGTGTCATGGAGATCAAAGAAGCAGCATACTGTCTCTAGATCATCAACAGAAGCAGAGCACAGATCCATGGCTACTACTGTTTGTGAATTAAGCTGGTTGAGAAACATACTTGGAGACCTTGGTATCAAACATGATCCAGTAGCCTTATTGTTCTGACAGTCAATCAGCTATCCATATTACCGGTAACCCGGTTTTCCATGAGAGGACAAAACATACAGAGATTAAATGTCACATTGTGAGAGATAAGGTTCAAGGTGGAAAAGTTAAAATGCTACACATTGTAATATTTTTATGTTAATATAAATTAATGGAGAATTGAATGAAATCTCATTATAGTACTATATAAAGAGGTGTTTTCCTCCTTGCACAACTTATTTTCTCTCTTTGTTTTAAAGAGTTTTGTTTTTTGTAGTTTAGATAATTATTTTCTACTTCGATGATAGAATTGTGAGCATTCTCAGTTTGCCTAAAATATTACGAGATGTTAGTCAGCTACTATCAATCGTTGTATCTTGAGAGACAGACACCATCAATCCTTGTGCATCACAGTAGGGGCGAATTTATGTTGAGGAAACTGTGTGCAATATATGCCTCATTTTCTTTCAATACTGCTACTACATCAACAACCATATTTTATGTTATTTATTATTACTCTATTTGTTGTAATCTTTCTTGCCATTATTTTTGCCATTATTTTATTTATATAATTTCAGCAGTATTTTTAATTTTCTTTTGTATTTTTCATAACATTTTAAAATAAATTCTTCTAAAAAGACAAAGGAGGTGCAGGATTTCAAATAAATATTATTGTGAAAATAATAATCTCCCACAAAATTTATAAAATCATAAAAACTAGAAATTACAATACAGATAAGTTATGTCTAGGAGGTTAGATTTTAAGTGTGACCATTTGTGACCCCTTCAGCCAGCCTGAGAACTGAATATTTTCGAAAGAAGATAGACTTGTTGAGATTGGGTTTAGACCCCTCTAGTCTTCTATGGAAATTATGTGTTGAGTGCTATTCGATTATTGGAAAAATAGCTTAATTTTTGTAGTGTTTGAAAATAAGCATGTTTTTCATTTAAGAAATTAGCATATTTTCGGTATTGAGTAAACAACATAATTTGTAAATGATTTTGAAAAAAAATAGTATATTTTTCGTAATTGTGAAAACATCGTAGTTTTTTTAAAATTTATTTGAAAAATAGCATAATTTCCTATTTCTGTAATTAATGCACTTTATTTGATATTTTAGAAAAAATGACAAGTGAGACAGTAATTGTTGACACAACCAATGATGTGGCTTGTGGGCCTACTTTTGTTGTGAACCCCCAACAATATCAACATCTATTACTCGTGGAGAGCAACTGGATAAATTCAATGGACTAAACTTCAAGAGGCGACCCCAAAGAGATGCTATTTTATCTTACCAACCTTGGCCTTGCAAAGTTGACTGAGAATCCACTGAAACTGAAGGAGGATTAGATAGACAGCCAAATTATCATTGCAATAGTTGCTTGAAAACATTCTAAATACTCGTATCAGAATTATGTCAAGAATGGGCTCAATGATTCTTTCTTTATACAATGTCTATAGTGTAAAAGAGACGACAAAGGAGCTCCGAGAGCCTCTTGATCAGAAGTACAAAACTGAGGATACTGGAGCCAAGAAACTTGTGGTAGGTCGCTTCTTAAATTTAAGATGATCGACTCCAAAACTATGGCCAGTTAAGTTCAAGAGCTCCAAGTGATCTTACATGAGATCTTTGCTCAGGGGATGTCACTGAGTGAATATTTTCAGGTGGTTGCTATTATTGAGAAGCTGTCACCTGGATGGAAATATTTCAAGAACTACCATAAGCACAAGTGAAAGGAGATGATGTTGAAGATTTGATTGTTAGACTTCGCATTGAGGAAGACACCAGATGATTTGATAAGTGAGGAGTATACCAACATGAGACCAAGGCCAATGTTGTAGAGGAAGCCGAATAACAAAGGTTTCAAAATGGGACCTAAAGGGGATATCTCGAAGAAGAAATTTCAAGGAAAGTACTTCAATTGTGACAAGATGGGTCACAAGTCAAACGAATATAGGTTGCCTAAGAAAAACAGAAACAAATAAGAAAATATTATCAATGACATTACCCATGATGCCTTTGATATTTGCTTGTCAGCTATGATATCTAAAGTGAATCTAGTCAGGATCCAATCCAAGAGAATGGTGGATTGACAATGATATAACCCGACATGTATGTTTTGACAAGGGGATGTTCACTTCACTTGATGAAATTGAATATGAAGAAATGCTCTTCATGCGAAATTCTGCTACTTTTAAGATCAAAGCCCAAGTGATCATGAAGATGACATTTGGAAAAGATCTCTAATCAACATGCTATATGTGCCGAAAATTTGAAAGAACTTATGCTATAGTTCCCTACTTAACAAGCATGATTTCTGCATGGTTTTGGAGTATGATAAAATCTTTTTTCTCTATAAAAATGAAGTTGAAAATCAACTCAACAAGAAAATTACGGTGTTAAGAACTGATCGAGGCTGTGAGTATGAATCACAGTTTAGTGAGTTATGTATTCAAAATGGTATAGTCCATGAAACTACGACATCTTATTCCCCTCAGCTAAATGATATTGCTGAGTGAAAGAATCATACTTTAAAAGAGATGATGAATGCAATTTGCAGCATAACATATGGGGAGAAACTGTTTTATCAGCAAATTATATTTTAAATAAGGTATCTCGAAAAAAGAAAGACAAGACTCCATATAAATTATGCAAAAGGAAGGAAGCCCTATTATAAATTCTTTTGAATGTGGGTATGTCTTGCTAATGTGGCAGTACCTACACCTAAAAAGGTGAAAATCGGTCGAAAAACAGTTGATTGCATTTTCATTGACTATGCACATAATAGTAGTGTATATCGCTTTTTTTATGGACGAGTCTAAAATTTCAAACATACGCAAGAACACGATAATGGAACCAATAAATGCATAATTTTTTGAACATGTATTTCTTCATAAGTCCAAGAAGGACGAAGCTTGTCAAAACAAACATTTAAGACTATTAGAGAAAAATATTGTGGACCAAGAACACGAAAAAAATGAAGAGGTTCAAGATGAATCTAAACGTAGTAAAAGAGCAAGGACAAAAAAATCTTTTGATCAGAATTTTTTAACATATCTCTTATAAAGTAAACCTCAAACTTTTATTAAGATAGTAAGCTTTACTAAAGGACCTTTTTCGAAATAGGCCATTAAGAGCAAAATTGATATCATACTGCAAAATCACACTTGGGAGTTAGTGGATCTTCTCCATTAGTGTAATCATCTAGGATTCAAGTAGATTTTCAAGAGGAAGTTGAAAGCAGATGGATCAATTGATAAATACAAAGCGAGGCTTGTAATTAAAGATTATAGACAACGAAAATATCTAGACTACTTTGATACTTATTCTCTTAGGACAAGAATAAATCTCATAGGGATGGTACTAGCAATTAATGTCATGCACAACCTTGAAATACATTAGCCTTTTCTAAATGGAGATTTTGATGAAGAAATTTAAATAAAACAGCATGACGGTTTTCTGCACCCAAACAAGAAAGGAAATTTTGTAAACTAGTAAAATCCTTGTATGGTTTAAAACAAGCACCGAAATAATATCATGAAAAATTAGAACTATGATAGCAAGTGGATTTAAAATCGAAAATGCAAAAAATATGTTTATATCAAAGACACTAAGAATGGATATGTTATTCTTTATCTATACGTTGACGATGGACTACATGGGCCCTAGATGAATGGAGGATGCCACATGCGCCACCTGGAGTGACAGGCCCTGTCACACAAAATCGTAAATGACATGCTCATTGTTGGTAGTAATCATAGGATAATCAAATCTAACAAAGATATGTTGAATTCAAGATTTGACATGAAAAATAAGGGACATGCTGATGTTATCTTAGGAATAAAGATCTCTAAAATATCAAATGAGCTTATCTTAAATCGGTCATATCATATTGAAAATATTCTTGAAAATTTAGTAAAGATGATACTAGTGTTGCAAGAACACAACAGATATAAATGTACGTCTACCCAAGAATAAAGGAATGAGTATTTCTCAAACAGAATGTTCGAGAGTGATTGGTAGTTTAATGTACTTAATAAATTGTACAAGATTTGACTTAACCTATGTAGTACGTAAGATAAGTCGATATACGAGTAATCTTAGAGCTACAATTGGTAGGCCATTGTGAGAGTACTGAGACTTCACTATACAAGATATCTAGTTGTCCTAGAAGGACATAGTGATGCAAACCGGACATCAGACATAAAAGACTCAAGGTCTATAGTGGATATGTGTTTACACTAGGACGTAAGCCGTATCTTGAAAATCCTCGAAACATATTTTTATAGTCGGATATACAAGGTCTATAATGGATATGTGTTTACACTAGGAAGTGAGCTGTATCTTGAAAATCCTTGAAACATATTTTTATAGTCGGATATGCAATGGACTCGAAATTTATCGCACTGGATAAATGTAGGGAAGAATCAGAATGGCTAAGCTATTTCTTAGAGGATATTCCAAGGTGACCAAAGCATGTACTTGTAATATGGCATACATTGTGATAGTTAGCTTGCAATTGGTAATTCAAGATATATTCATCGAAAACATAATAGAATTAGGCAACTAATCTAAACCAAATGTTTAAATAGAGAGTGAGTTGAGAAATCATCGAGGGGAATAGGACTAAAGCCCTTGAAAGAATAGATCCATACAATGAAAACTCAATCTAATTGACTGGAGATCATAAAGTCTAGATTTAAAGGGAGAACCTAATTGTAAAATCATGTTGGATCACTGTGAGAACTCATTCCAATGCATTCATATGATGAAAATAGTGATACCCGTAAAGAATAAGCTAAGATTTTAATGATCCATATGTATCGGAATATTCGAGCAAAGTAATGTGGGTTACTTAATTAAGAGATCACCTATATGAGAAAGAAGTGGTTCAAATGAGATTATAAGGGCTTCATTCCTTATAAAGTCTCACATGATCGGGAGATGTTCATAGCTAAAATGAACATAACTATGAGAACTGAGTTGTGTTACGATAAAGCCTATGTTGGAGTGTGCCATTGTTTACACAAATATCATAATTGCTCAAGGACATCACGTCTATTAATCAGTTAGTAAAGTAAACGTACTTACATAATGAAAGGTTCAAAGGACACCTACCTATCCTACGCAGATTTCGACTGTTGAATTCTATCACCATATATGTTTGTCATAGCTGTTAATTTCATTCATGTTGGGAATTGTTGAAAAAAAAAAGTGAAGTGGATAAAAATTGTAACGACAAATGTAATATTTTTGAATTCCCTAATTAATTTTCAAATCGAATTGGTGGTTAAAAACCCTAATAGCTATTGTAACATTTTATATTAGTACAAATTAATGGAGAATTGAAATACCCCTTCTAATCCTAATAGATAAGGAAGTGTTCCTCTTCTTATTCCACACACAAAACTTTGAGAGGTCTCTCATCTCGCTAATTTTCCTCATAACTCTTTGTTTTCAAGAGTTCTGTTTTTTTGTAGTTTAGATAATTATTTTCTAGCTCAGTAATAGAATTATGAACATTCTTAGTTAGCCTAATGTAGTGACGAAGTGCTAGTCAGCTACTTTCAACCGCTGTATCATGAAAGACATATGCCATCAATCCTCGTGGACCACAGTGGGGGGGTGGGGGAGGGAGAATATGTTATAAGGAAATTGTGTGCAATATAAGCCTCGATTTTTCCAATACCGCTACTACATCAACAACCATATTTTCTCTAATTTATTATTACTCTGTTTGTTGTAATATTTCTTTCCATTATTTTATTTATATAATTTTAGAAGCATTTCTAATTTTTTTTCCTACAACAATAATGCTCCCTTTCTTACATTAAATTATCACTGCTGCAACATGTTTAACTCAATAGAATGAGATAAGGACATTTACCTGGAAAACTTTTTATTCTATCATAATCCACACATTCATGTATAAATATACCTAAAACCAATTGTTGGGTTTTGATACCCAATGAATCTCGGGCGATGATGTAAATGTTGGATTAATTATTACCAACAACCAAGTGCAAAGGCTCAACCTGAAAACAACGTGGGCCGTTGGGAGCAACTTAAATAATTAATGTTGCTCATGGCCCATTTAACCTCTTTTATTGGTCCAACTAAAGTCTAACATAACCTATATATATATATATGATTTTTTCCCCTAGTCATTTAGTGGGTGATTTGTGTGAAAAGAGAAGAAAGAAACCGTGTGGAAGAAGAGAGAAAACCGACAGCCTCTTTTGGTGGAAAAAAGGTGTCTTCCATTGATTTTTGGTCTCGTTTTTTGCCTTCTTTAATTTTTTTTCTTTTTACCTTTGTAGCTACAAATCTTCACCATTATCTTGTCCTTTATGGGTGAGATTGAGGAGCAACTAAGGTAAATAAATTGGTTGTGGGCTGGATCCGTGAAGATTGGTGTTTGGTAGAGAAAGGTAACATGAAACTGAGCCCGAAAAATACCGTTTTGACAACCCTTAGAGCAAGCTTTCATGACAATTGATATCAGAGCTTCGAGATGGTGGATTTGAAAATTTGACCAAAAATCATTCAGGAAAGCGACAAAATAAAGTAGAAAAACTGATCGAAAAACTGTGAAAAAATCGAACATGTTTTCGGGATTTTCGGCAAATCTAGAGGCCTGGTGGTGAAATGGAGATCACTGGCGTGACATACAGGTAGAGGCACTCTTGGGTGGTCAGCGCATGAGGTTGTGAAGGCACGTGGAACCACGTGTAGAGAGTGTTGGCCGTGAGTGGAGGCGCGTGAGAAGGAATTCGACGACGGTTTCTTCTGACAGTTTGTTCCTGACAATTTTCTTGACATTTTGATGTTGTTAGTTTTCTATTTCAAGTTATACAATGAAGATTCGATCGTATTCGATTGATTTTTACGATTGTTGGTGATCCTAAAATGATAAATTTGCATCTCTCAGTATTTACAGACTGAGATTGGTCCGTTCTGGTATATTGGCTTATCCCAATTTAAATTTCACCATTACCGTGTCATTATGTGGGGTGACATTAGGATTGAGGTTACCGTGTGGGTTAACATTGCTCGTGCTAGAAATTTAGGAATTATTTGCTCTATGTGAAGTGTTGATTTTTTTTAATCACAATTTGCTAATTGCTTTTGTACTTTAACTGTTGTTTAATCACTGTGTGAGACTGCATTGGGTGAAAATTTGAATTTTTTGTTGACATACCTTCGCGTTGCATTGTTTATTCTATTAGAACACCTAGACTTGACCTATTTGAACATTCTATTGATCTAAGATTGAGAATCTTATGAAACTCTGGGAATCTAGAACGGTATATATTGTTGTCTTATGATTACTTTGTGTGACCTATTTGAACATTTTGGTTGTTGTGATTTTCAAAATGTCTTCACATTTTGAAGTTGGAGTTTTCCATGGGAAATGAGATTTTTCAATTTGGTAACAAAAGATGAAAGAAATTTTTGTTAAACAAAAAGTTTCAAAAGCCATAGATGGCAAATTTCCTACAAATTTGACAGAAGCGCAAAAAAAGGAATATGATGAATTTGCTTACACTTTAATTATTTTACATTTATCTGACATTGTTTTTAGAAAAGTTGGAAAACTTTATTCTACAAATGAATTTTGGCAAACGTTAGAGGACTTATATTTACTTAAGTCCGCTACTAACAAGTTGCACTTGCTTGAAAGATTTTTCAGTTTTAAAATGGATTATTCAAAAGATCTTAATGACAATCTAGATATTTCCAACAACCTTGTTCAAGATATCGTTATCCGTGATTAAAATGTGTCTGATACGTATAAGGCCATTATTTCGCTGAATTCTATGCCTGATTCATATAAGGAGGTTAAGAGTGCAATTATGAATAGTAGAGATAATGGCCAGAGTAGCAATCACGCGTCGAGGCTAGTGCGTGATACGCGCAAAGTGATCTGAGGCGTTGATGACATAAACCGTTTGAATTCTACGGTTTCGATCCATCATAGGATCGGACGCCTCAGATTAACTAGGCTTTGATCTAAAGGCTGGGATTCATTTCTTCTTTGTATAAAAACCAAAATCCTGCCATTTGAGACTTTACCTTTGCAAAATATTCTTCGAAATCTCTCAAGTTCTCTAATCTCTAGAAAGTTTTTCAGCAGTCTAGTTCTCCGACGAGTCTATAGAGTGGTAGTCACAGTGCTAGGTTTGGAGAAGAGTCCGTGTCTAGGGGGTCGGGAAATGTATATAGTATGAGTGAGGTGGGTTGGGGGTTGCCAAAATTTCATCGTCCATAACTTCTTCCAAACTATCAGAACTTAGGGAAACATACTGCATACCTCATTATGTAGAGTTGTTAGTTCCCGAGGCCCACAAATGAGCCAATTTTCCTTGGCTAGGATGTGTGGCCATAAGTGAATTCCTATTGAAAGCAGGAGTACGTCTGCCTCTACACCTCTTCTTTAGGGGGTATGGAGAACTTCATGTTGTCCCGCACCCAGATGTACCAACTAGTTGGGGCCTACTTCCTCTGGAAGGAGGTCTCTTTAGAAGAGGACATGCCTCTGCATGTCTTTCAAACAATTTTCCAAGTCCCGGTAGTTGGGAAGGACGATTCTAAGGGTTGGTACTACATCATCCCTTGGGGGGCTCATATTCCCTTAGTAGTGGGGCTCCCTACCTCCATCATTGGGTGGAAGGAGTCCTTTTTCTGGGTGAAGGGTAGGTGGCAGATAGTCGAGGAAGATACTGTCCCAGCTTATACTATACCGACCCAGTACTACAAAGCCCGTGGACGTCTCGCCCTTTAACTTGTAATATATGTCCAACCACTTTGTACTGATTCTTGTTTGCTTTGTCTGTAGATTTTAGATTCGCGTTACGAACTTGATGAAGTTGAATGGGACGTCATCGAAGACATTTACAAACGATCTCCGAAGCTTCGCCCACTTGATCAACCTAAGCCGTTACTTTATTAACTTCGGACTAATGGCCTCTAAAGGTAATAGGCTCCTTCAATTTGGAATTATTTTTATGTTATTTTTGCTGGTTTCTGACTAGTTTGATGTTTGCAGATAAGTTTATGAAGAAGGCGTACCCCACCCCTGATATGGCCACATACTGAAGGCCACTGCCATTATGGGTGCCAAAGCTCTGAAGCCCTCTTCCTCTAGGGCTAAACAAGTGATGTGGAGGCTGGAATGCCTCAGCAAAGACCATTTTGAGAAGGAAAATGATGAGGAGGCTCACAAGAAGGTCCAAGAGGCTTCCAACAGAGGAAAATGGAAAGTAGAGGAGCCTCAGAACAAGAGGAAGCTCATCCACGTAAGTGGGGCTTCTACCAACTTTAGGACCACTGTGTCCCACTCTGAAAAAGATGATCTTCAACAGCCGAAGCTCTTGGAGTCTTCAATCAAAGCTGCTAAAGTGGAGCAAGTTCAGAGGGCCAATGAAGCGACTAGGAAGGAAGCACCTTCAGCTTCTGAGGCCCCTAAAATGGGTTTAGTTGTGAGGACCCCAGTCAAGTTTAGGAACTTCTTGGCTGGGAGGGATGATAAAATTGCCCCAGCAGTTTTGGCAATGTTGCCGTCCGAGGTTCTGAGTGCCATAGAGAATTTCAACAAGTTCGGACGGAGAGGTAGTAAGATTATGTGTCCACCTGTGACGTGGTGGACCTCACTGCTGCTTTGGGGAGCCAAAGTACGAGGGCTTTTTGGTGGCCTTTGAGTGTTATCTGACATTTAAAGAAGGAACTGTAACGCCCCAAATTTTCATCGGCTAAAACTTTGGGGTGTTATCGATATCGTTTCTTAATGCGGAATCATTTAAGTAAAAATTCGACATCTAAATTTATTTAAAGCATTCAAATATCAATTTAAACATAATGTCAATAAAATCTAAACATTTAATGGAAATAAAGAAAGCACGACATGTCGTAACATAATTTATTGTCAAATGTCTTTCTTAAAAATTTATTACTTGGCAACCCGCACACCGCACAGCCACCATCCACGTAGACAGATCCGACCTGAAAACATTTAATTTTGAAGGAATGAGTAATTTGACTCAGTAGGATACGTGCGTCCAAAACAATACGATAATTCCTTAAACATAAACTTATAACATTTCATACCATCATTTCATCAAGAGCTATCGGAGATCAATCAAAAGCTCTAACATTTTGGGAAAACCCCGAAGGAAATCCCACATTTCATTTCATTTGAGAAAACCCGAAGGTGATCCCACATTTCATTTCGTCAAGACCCGTAGGTCAATTAGCATTCCATGGAATAAATCATGTAAAAGAAATCATAATACTGAAAGGACATAACCACTTGCACGTAGTATCCTACTGAGTCAAATTACTCATTCCTTCAAAATTCAATGTTTTCAGGTCGGATCGGTCTACGTGGATGGTGGTTGTGCGGTGTGCGGGTTGCCAAGTAATAAATTTTCAAGAAAGACATTTGACAATAAATTATGTTACGACATGTCGTGCTTTCTTTATTTCCATTAAATGTTTAGATTTTATTGACATTATGTTTAAATTGATATTTGAATGCTTTAAATAAATTTAGATGTCGAATTTTTACTTAAATGATTTCGCACTAAGAAACGATATCGATAACACCCCAAAGTTTTAGCCGATGAAAATTTGGGGCGTTACAGAATGGTATCAGAGCCGTTTGCCAGTCGGAAATCGGGAACTAAGTGCTATGCGGGACAAAGTGCTACGCCATAGGATGGGGGCCACGTCTTGAACTCGTAGGAGCCACCTCTAGAATCCTAACGCCTGGCAACAGATCCTCAGATGGATCAAGCGCGACGAGGACGTCGCGAGTCTAACGAGGGGTGATTGTAATACCCCAGACCAAGAAAGTTTAAGAGATTTGATAAGTACTACTCATACCAACAAGGTGCACTTTCTTTTCCGGAAGTCCATCTTTGGAAACTCCACAGTTAAGCGTGCTTGGCTTGGAGCAATTCTACGATGGGTGACCCCCCTGGGAAGTTTTCTCGGGGAGCGTGCGAGTGAGGACAAAGCATGCTGAAAAGACCCATGTTGGTACAGTGAGGATAGTACGTCGTCGATCTAACGGCCGGGACAGCCCGTTAAGTGGGACCTTTCAACTAAACCATCTCTAGGTTGCTAGCCTTCATCTTCACTAGTCCAAAAAATTTTGAATCCTACGTAGCTTAGACGGAGGAGCTTCATCATCCGACGATATACATGACTCAGGCTCAGATTCGTGGTCGACTTCTAGTTCAGGGCCTAGCTCGAACCCTGGCTCATGCTCTGGCTCTGGTCCTGGTGCATACTCCGGCTCGTCCCCTGACTCCGAATCAGATTCATAATACGGCTCCTCTTCTGGGTCTTCCTGTAGGTCCTCATCTGGTTCAAGTTCAGGTTCGAGAGTGGAAATCCACCTATCTAGGAAGGTTTCACAGTACAGCTCGAATCCAATCATCCATGGGTGCTCCTGAGGATTACCCTCTAGTATTTCATCCCTAACCACAATGCCCATGTCTCCCCACTGAGGTGGCAGTGTGTGGATAAGATTATTAACAGCTTGAAGGGGTGCACCCTCATGTCCTACGCCCCTTGTCGCAGCCCACCTAGCGAAGACTTCCTCCACATGTTCAATAAGTGTGTGAGTTGGGTTTCTCTCGTAGTTCTCGTAGGCTTGGATAACCGTTGCCCTATGGTTTAGAACAACCCTACTAGCCGTTGTCTTCCTAGCGGTCTCTACAATTCTAACCATGTCTGTCACATACAAGCAAAGTCCAATTATGCTTAATATCTTATTAGCGATAACGTTTCGTCCTCGTATAATTCATGATAAAGTAAAATGTTACATTTCTATCAAGGTTGACTAAAAGTGTGCGAGGACAAATTCATAAATGGAAGCAATATATTTATCATCATGCTCATAATTTATGCTAGAATATAACATTTCATTTCATTTCAAACATTTCTTGAATTAAATATGAGAATGTATGTGCTCAAAATTTAAATAAGCATTTTACATACCTTCGGTCCGTCGGATGGTAGGTGGTTGGTGAATGCTAGGTGCCAAGAACTTTATTAAAATCCCTGTTTCTTAAAAATGTTTATCGAAATTTTCATTTCTTGCTAATGAGCTTACATATACAAATAGAACATGCTGAAACTTGTACTTAGATTCATCTGTATGGATAATGGTAGCATATAAATAATGTCAATAACTAAAACATATATTTTGGGATTTAACGACTACATTTTTTTTGTAGAATGTTTGAAATATTATTTTTCGCTTCGTCGATTTGAATAATACGCAACTGAAAGGTTTCCAGATGAGGAGGTGGGTCACAATGGACCGCTTAAATCCCAAGCTCTTCTTAGACAGTTTAGGTCTTTTTGACAAAACCTTTCAATTTTGCGACTACGCAAATCAAGAAGCCCCAAACAATAAATCGAAAGTGAAATCTCTCAAAATGTGAAATTCCCTTTTTTTTAATCACAAAAAGCTTAAATGCATAAATATTTATCACGTGTGAAATTTAAACCATGAGCATTGAACTATAAACAATTTAAATTCTAAACTACTATTGTTCAAAATTTAAACGAACATTTATCTTCAAGTAAAAGAAAAATATTTACTCTTATTTTTTGGTTCAACGTACTGTTTTCAAAACATCACTTCAAAAAGAGTTAAAACATGTAAATGTGTAATGGTGTAAAACATGGGCAATAACCAAAATTACAATTTAACTCTAACTATCATCAATTTAAAATCCATCCAAAATATTATTGTTAAAAATCAATTTAATAGTCAAAACACATACATTTAATATCAGGCTTTTAAGAAAATAAAATTTATCATTTTTTTTTTTTTTTTTTTTTTGAATGTATTCATTGATACAGAGGCTCAAAATAAGAAACAGTGAGGGAAAACACTAGCATCTTTATTTATTTATTTATTATTATTATTATTATTTTTTTTTTTACAACCCAATAGTGAGTATGGACCTTTAATGCTCATGAAAATATGTGGTGATTAGCACATGGACCTATAAGGATAATGTTAAATAATGTAAAACAATAATAATTTTCTATTGTTCACATAAACTTTTCAAGAATTAGGAGATAAGACACAAATCTATGTGGATACACCCCTATACAATCATATAAAATCACAAACCAATTAAATAATCATTTAATCATTGATTCCTTCCCAATGCTTACTGCATCTTCTTGGAACTTCCATTTTTTTTTTACGTATTCTACCAGGACACATAAAAAAATTTCAAACTTAAAATAAATTTATAAATGTTTTTTTTTTTTTATAACAATTTTCCCTATGCTATGTCACTGTTCATCCGTGAACGGTGACCTCCAATTTTTTTTTTTTTTTTCAAAGTCTACAGAATCGATTTTAAAACTCTTTGCTCTAATACCATACTGTAACGACCCAAATTTTCATCGGCTAAAACTTTGGGGTGTTATCGATATCGTTTCTTAATGCGGAATCATTTAAGTAAAAATTCGACATCTAAATTTATTTAAAGCATTCAAATATCAATTTAAACATAATGTCAATAAAATCTAAACATTTAATGGAAATAAAGAAAGCACGACATGTCGTAACATAATTTATTGTCAAATGTCTTTCTTGAAAATTTATTACTTGGCAACCCGCACACCGCACAACCACCATCCACGTAGACCGATCCGACCTGAAAACATTTAATTTTGAAGGAATGAGTAATTTGACTCAGTAGGATACGTGCGTCCAAAACAATAAGATAATTCCTTAAACATAAACTTATAACATTTCATACCATCATTTCATCAAGAGCTATCGGAGATCAATCGAAAGCTCTAACATTTTGGGAAAACTCCGAAGGAAATCCCACATTTCATTTCATTTGAGAAAACCCGAAGGTGATCCCACATTTCATTTCGTCAAGACCCGTAGGTCAATTAGCATTCCATGGAATAAATCATGTAAAAGAAATCATAATATTGAAAGGACATAACCACTTGCACGTAGTATCCTACCTTATCAATGAATGTTGAAGACACAATGACATTTAAGATCTTTGTTTCTGTAACTCTGTCTACTGCTTCGTTGAAATAATAATATTGTGTGGTGCTAGAAAAACATGTTGCACTCACGTATATATATATATATATATATATATATATATATATATATATATATATATATATATATATATATATATATATATATATATTGGACAGTCCTCTAAAAAGGGTAGAGCCCCATAAGACCACACGTTTTCTTCCACGAAATTGGCTCAATCTAGTGACTGTCTATACATTATATTGTCTCAATCACAGAAATTTACCAATTTCAAGGCAATGACTGACCAAATCACTGTTACAATTTACGTGTCCTTCCAAACTGTAAAAGAGTATACAATTCACACCTTTTTCATTCCCAATGCAATCATATCAAATCAATTTATCATGGCCAAATAAAATATTATTTTCCTTTTCCATAAGAGGGCACGTGCATGTCATCATTCAAATTTCCCAAGATTTAAGGCATTAAAATATTGTTAAAAGAAAATAAATTAATTAGCAACTTTCCTTTTCCTACACACGTGTTTGACCCAATCCCTTTCTCTCTTCAACTAATAAATTGATAAAATGGACTAAATAGTGCTCCATCAATGCTACACGTGTCATTTTATGTTAACTCATTAACTTAATTGATTAGCAATTTAACAATAATGTCTTTTGACCTCGATAACTTGGGCATTGATTATCCGAATTACTTTTTCTCGAACACAATATACATAACTAATTATGAGTTATCTAACGACTCCAATATTGATATATTTATCATCACTTTATCAATATCTAAATATTTGACCCAATAGAATTTAATATACGTCACTTTAGTCCACCAACTTTCAAAATACGAAATATAATAGATGGAATAAATAATTCTAAATTCTAAAATTTCGGGGTGTTACAGGAACATAGCCTCTGTTGAAAGTGTTGCTGCTACCCAAGCTGAACTGAAGAAGGTGAAATCCGAGGCTGAGGCAATGAAGGCCCAGAAGGTTGAAGATGAGGCCAAGCTATCCTCTGCATTGGATGAAATTGAAGCCTTAAAGAAAAAAGTGCATGAGTCTCAGTGTGAGGTGGCTTCCTTAACAAAGAAGGTTGAAACTTCTCACAACCATCAGAAGCTCACTATCGAAGTTCTGGAGAAGGTCAACCTCAAACCCCCTGGGTGCAAGGATGTGAACCAATTCATGGAGAGCCAAATCAAATACTATGTGGATGAGGCTAAGAGAACTGAGGCTGAGGCTGAGGCTGAGTAGCTAGGTGCTGAGTTCTTATGCTGAGGTGGTTGGAAGGGTGGAGGAGCTCTATCTGAATCTTGGCGCCTCTGAGCTTAGAGCTGAATTTGTTGAAGAGGTGCCTCAGACCCAAGCTAAGGAAATTGATGTGGTTGAGGTTCTGGATAACGAGGCTCCAGAAGAAGTACCTCAGACAGTTGATGCTCCTGCTACTGAAGCGCATGCTCCCCCACCTCTCCAGCAGTAGCTTAGGTAATTTATTTGTTTAAATCTTTGTAATGCCTCGAGCCTCCTTATGTAACTATCTTTTTATTCAATGAATGAAAAGTTTTTCTCATCTTGTACTGTCTATAACTTCGTTATTTTTCTTCCTAGTAAGAGGACTTCGACAATCGACTAACCATAACTAACTGCACTTTGAACTTCAACTGAATTGAACTCTAACTAGGATTTAGCTCTGAACTTTTAACTGAATTGTGTTTAATTTCTTAAGCCTTGAGCCTAATCTGATTGAACTTTGAACTTTAAATGAACTGGAGTACTTAAATAACTTGAAGGTTTTAACTTAACTGTAATTTGTCATCCACCTCGTCAATATTTACACGCCTCGAATTTTTATTCTGAGGCGGTATGTCTACACTGTGGGTGGTTCACCCATGTAAAGGTTTTTCCTTTGACGTTCAGCTTCGTCAAAGAGAGACATGTGATGTGCGGCTCAGATTACGAACGAAATGGTCCCTTTGGGGACTCAATCCTCTCCTCCGAGGTACCCATGCTTCTTTACATGGTGGATGGGTCACCCATGTAAAGGCTTCTCCCTTGACGTTCAGTCTCATCAAAGGAAGGCATGTGATGTACTCGGAGTGCAAACGAGGTCGTCCTTTTGGAGAATTAATCCTCTCCTCCTACCCGCTCACGCTTCTTTATATGGTGAATGGTTCATCCATGTAAATGCTTCTCCTTTGATGTTCAGTCTCGTCAAAGGGAGGCATGTTATGTACGCCTCGAAGTGCAAACAATGTGGTCCCTTTAGGAAATCAATCATCTCCTCCAAGGTTCCCAAGCTTCACAACTTTATTGAAACAAAGCTTTTATTTATTTGTAAAGGCTGGGAAAAAACTTCCAGTTGTGGATTACATTCATTGATAATACATCCTTACATGTTCAACATTTTATGGATGAGGTTGAACATTTCCATCCATGTCTTTGATCTAGTAGGTACCAGGTCGGATCTCCTCTTTGATGCGGTAGGGTCTTTCCCAGTTTGGTCCCAGATGCCTATCCGGAAGGACCTATTCTTCACCTTAGCATTATAATACCGGGTCATTTTCCTTTGATAAGCTGCCAACTTCAGCTGAGAATCATCCCTTTTTTTCTTCAAGAAAATCGAGCTCGCATCTCCTGAGCTTGTCATTTGATATCTCACTGAAGTGCGAGGGGTAGGAAATCCTAACTCTACCTGGCTCATTGCCTCGGTACCATAGGTCATTGAGAAAGGAGTCTCACCAATTGCGGTCCTACTTGTAGTTCGAATTGCTCACAGCACCTGGGGCAACTCATCCACCCTGGTACCTTTGGCCGTGTCAAGTTTTTTCTTCAAAGTGTGCTTTATGGTTTTGTTCACGGCCTCGACTTACCCATGAGCTTGGGGATAATGAGAGGTTGAAAAATGCTTCCTGATCCCCAACTCATCACAAAGACCTCTCACCTTTTTGTTGTCAAAATACTTCCCATTATCTGAGACGATTGAATGGAGGATGCCAAACTGGCATATTATATTCTTCCACAGAAACTTGGAAGTGTTAGCTTCGGTGATCTTTGCCAGAGATTCGGCATCTACCCACTTTGTGAAGTAATCAATGGTAACAATGGCAAAATTAGCATTTCCTCTACACTGGGTAAAGGGCCAATGAGGTCTATGCCCCACTTGCTGAATGGCCAAGGGCTGGACACTGCAGTAAACTTCTGAAAAGATTGTCTTTGGACATGGGAGAATCGTTGGCATTTATCACATTCGAACAAATTGGACGGCGTCCTTTTTCAAGGTGGGACAATAGTACCCCTGCCTTAGTGCTTTTCTTGCTAAAGCGAGTCCTCCTGAGTGGTAGCAATAAACACCTTCATGGATCTCGCGGAGTATGTAGTTAGCTTTCTCTCCTCCCACACACCGAAGAAGGGGCAAAGTGAAACCGTGCTTGTAGAGAATATCATCAATTAGCACAAAATGTGCGGACATCCTCCTTAGCTTATAGGTCTCTTCTCTATTTTGTGGTAAAATCTAGTCTTTGAGATAAGCTATAAGGGGTTGCATCCAGGTTGGAGTTCATTCTACCCACATCACTTTTTTTGTAAAGGTGGATGGCCTTAAGATGTGCTCGATCGACACCACCGTTAACAACTCAGAATCCTTACTACTAGCCGCTTAGACAAAGCATCGACGTGGGCATTTTCAATGCGTGGGATTTAAGCTAGTTCAAACTTCTCAAAAGAGGGGAGCAAGCTCATTACCAGTTTGAGGTAGGCTACCACGGCCTTATCTCTAGCTACAAAATTACCATTAACTTGGCCTACAATAAGTTGGGAATCATCGTTAATAAACAGCCTCTTCACTTGCATTTTCTTGGCCAGCCTCAAGCAGGCAAGGAGGACCTCATATACAGCTGCATTGTTGGTGGCCTTAAATCTAAATCTCATAGTGCTATTCAACTTGTGCCCCTCGGGGCTCACCAGTACCATGCCGCGCACGACCCTGTTTCTCTTGACGAGCCGTCCACAAACAGGTTTCAAGTGGGAGTCTCGACGATCTCCATTGTTACGTCCACTTCGGGGACATTGGTGAATTCTCCTACAAAATCTGCTAGGACCTGGCCCTTGATGGCGGTTCTTACCTTGAAGAGGAACTCAAACTCACTCAATTCCACGGCCTTTTTGAGCAACCTTCCCAAGGCATCAATTTTTACAATACTTGCCTGAACGGGAAGTTTGTCAACACATGGATGGTGTGAGCTTGGAAATAGGGCCTCAACTTCTGGGATGTGGTTATCAATGGCAAATTCAATTTCTCCATATTCGGGTAACGTATTTCAGGTGCTAGTAATGCTTTGTTAATATAGTAAACAGACAGTTGGGTCGAGCCCTCTTCTCTTACAAGCACAACACTTATGGTCTCATTGGAGACGACCAAGTAAAGTTGTAGAGCTTCTTCCAGCTTGGGCTTCGATAGGAAGGGGCCTGCCCTAGGTACTTTTTCAACCCCTGGAAAGCCTCTTCACAGTCCTCGGTCCACCAGAACTTCTCTCCTTCCTTCCTTCAAAACCTTAAAGAAAGGGAGGCATTTTTCAGTAACCTTTGAGATGAAGTGACTTAATGTGGCCACCCGACTGGTTAAACTTTGTACTTCCTTCGGCTTCTAAGGGGACCTCATCTCAATTAGTGCATGTATTTTCTCGACGTTTGCCTCTATACCCCTCTGGTTGACCATGTACCACAAGAATTTGCTTGATGCGACTCCATACGTACACTTGAGGGGATTCAACCTCATGTGGTACTGGTACATCTATAAGATTTAAACTGCACCATTGAGGTGGGTTATGTGGTCATCAACCTTCAAACTTTTGACAAGCATATCATACATAGACATGCATTGTGTTGCCGAGTAGGTCTGCGAACATCTTGTTCATGAGCATTTGGTAAGTAGCTTCGACGTTTTTTTAGCCCGAATGGAATCATCTTGTAACAGTAGAGCCCCATATCCATTATGAAGGAGGTATGCTCCTTATCACCTGGATACATGGCCCTTTTGTTGTAGCTGGAGTAGGCATCCATGAAGCTCAGATACTCGTGCCCAGCGGTGGAGTCTACCATCTGATATATCCTCGGGAGTGGGAAATTATCTTTAGGACGTGCCTTGTTAAGGTCAGAGAAGTCGATACATACCCTCCACTTTCCATTATACTTCTTCACTAACACTGAGTTGGAGACCTACTTCTGGTAAAGGGCCTCCTAGATGAAGCCATTTTTGATCAATTTTTTACTTCCTCCTTCAAGGCCTCATATCGTTCCGAATTCTTGGCTCTTCTTTTCTGCCTATGCGGGGCAACTTTGGGATCAATTTTCAAGTTGTGGTAGCTGACCCCGGGGTCAAAGCCTATCATATCCTCATGTCTCCAAGCAAAAAATCCTGATTCTCACATAAAAATTTCTTGAACTTTTCCTTAAATTCTGGAGCCTGGCCCTTGCCCATCTGTAACAGCTTGGTGGGATCCGATGGGTCTACAGGGAAGTTCTCTAGCTCCTCCATTGGGGCTGTTTGGGATTCGATTTCGATAATGCAGGGGTCGATCTCATCAAGTGTAGGCATCTCCGTGGGAATGTCCATGTTCACGTTGCCAATTACCATGTTCATGTCCCTAGGTTCGGCCTTCCTTACGGAGTTTAGATGGCATTTTCGGGCTCCTCTTTGGTCACCTTTCACTATTGCCACCCCTTGGTCGGTTAGGAATTTCATGCATAGCTGGTAAATGAAAGTGATGGCCCCAAGATCCTTTAATGCAGGCCTTCCCAATACTCCATGGTAAGCGGACCTACTATCAATATCAAGAATTCCATGAAATTTAATGTTGATAAGGGTGATTCTCCCATTTCTATGGCAAGTGTGATCTTGTCCTTCAGGATTATGCTATCTCCAGTGAAACCATAAAAAGGGGTGGTGATGGGAGTCAACTCGTGGTCCAAAATCATTTTGTCGAATGTAGCTCCAAAAAGGATATTGACAGAACTGCCATTATCCACCAACATTCGATTAAGCCCATTCCGGGCCACCATGGCCCTTACAACAAGGGCGTCATAATGGAGGCAGTGGACACTTTCTGAATCTTTATGTGTGAACACAATGGGATGTGATTGATTCATTCGGGAACAATTGTCCACTATGTAGCTGGTTAATGGAAGACTCATTGCCTCCTGAGCTTAGTTTCTTTGGGAGTTCCTTTTTTTCCACCAACTCAAAGGCCTCCAAAGATGGTATCGATTTCATGGATGTGAGCGTTTTCCACTCGATTTTGGTGGTCTCTTTGTTGTTGCCCATCCCTTGTTCTGTCCTCTTTATACTCTCTTCTCAATCTGGAGGATACCTTCCGATGGTGGGATGTGGCCTCATCTAGCCTAGGCGGCTAATCACACCTCGATGGGGGCCTATTCCTCTGTCGAGAGTTGTCCCAATTGTCGTTTCGAGAATTCGATCCCCTTGGATGTTAGACAATATCTCTACATTTCGCAGTGTTGTGGTTGTAGGAATGATGGTATGTACAGTACTCTTGGGGGTTCGGTCTGCCTAGAGGTCTCGAACTTTGTCGTCGGCCTCGTCCTCTACGGGGGGCCTGCTGCGTTGGTTCAATCAATTGAGGATTTGTTGCTGGTACGTCCTCGTAGGCCAATGTGGGCACGACGTTCAAGGTGGCAGTGGAAAGTGCTTGGCCTGAATTGGGGGCAACCTCATTACCAGATTGATTCCACTGGTGGTCCATCAGGTGGGAAGTAGGTCTTCTTCCACGCTATCTTTGTTGAGTTGGAGACCCTTACTAGCCCTGTTTATATGATCTATCAACTCCTCGTTGATAATTTATCGTCTCATCATTTCCAGCAGGGCATCGTAGGTCTTGGGATCCTGATTTTATACATCTCTCCAAAATAGGGTGTTCATATTCAGGCATCCTTTTAGCGTCGATAGGGCCTCACGGTCAGTAACTTGAACACAATATGGCATTGCACCCATAAAATAAGAAGCTCTTTAGAGTCTCACTAGGTTGTTGCCTCATGTCCTATAGGTGCTGAATGGGGGCCTCTCCTTCTTTGCTCACTGCAAATCTCTTCAAGTAAGTGGTTTTGAATTCTGGCCAACTCCTGATGCTCCCAGATGCTCTGATGTAGTAACCACTTCAATTCGCAAATTTTCCAAGTCTTTGATCAACTCCTTCTGAATAGTAGGTAATGATGCCAACTTTCCCATCGACTTTCTACTTAGAGCATCGGCAACAACATTAGCCTTACCTGGATGATAATGAATTGTGCAGTCGTAATCCTTTACTAGCTCTAACCATCACCTCTATCTCATATTCAGTTCCTTCTGTGTGAAGAAATATTTGAGACTCTTATGATCTGTGTAAATGTCGCACTTTCCTCAATATAAGTAATGGCGCCATATCGTTAATGCATGAACTACCGCTACAAGTTCTAGATCATGCGTCGGGTAGTTCTGTTCATGTTGCTTCAATTGCCTTGATGCATAAGCAATCACTTTTCTGTGTTGCATTAACACACATCTCAAACCTTGTTTGGATGCATCACTATATATAACAAACCCTTCTGAACCTTCGGGTATGGTTAACACCGGTGCTTTAATCAATCGTTGCTTTAGCTCCTGAAAGCTTTGCTCACACTTATCTGTCCATAGAAACTTTACCCCTTTCCTTGTCAATTGCGTCATTGGTCCAGATATTTTGGAGAATCCTTCAATAAATCTCCAATAGTACCCGACCAATCCTAGAAAACTCCGAACTTCACCAGCATTAGTCGGTGTCTTCCAGTTAGTTACCGCTTCCACTTTTACTGGATCTACTTCAATTCATTGGGCAATAACTACATGACCGAGGAACCCAACTCGCTTAAGCCAAAATTCACACTTTTTAAATTTTGCATATAACTTTTCTTTGCGCAGTATTTCTAACGCTATTCTAAGATGTTCCTCATGCTGATCTGTACTTTTAGAGTATATCAAAATGACATCGATGAAGACTATGACAAATTGATCTAAATACTTGTGAAAAACACGATTCATTAAATCCATGAATATTGCGGGAGCATTTGTCAATCCGAATGGCATGACTGTGAACTCATAATGTCCATAACGAGTTCTGAAAGCCGTCTTGGGTATATCACTAGCCTTAACCTTCAATTGATGATATCCAGATCATAAGTCGATCTTGGAAAATACTTTAGCCCCTTTTAATTGATCAAACAAATCCTCAATTCTCGGGAGAGGATACTTATTCTTGATGGTCAAACGGTTCACATCTCGATAGTCGATATACATCCTCAAACTTCCATCTTTCTTCTTTACAAATAACACTGGTGCGCCCCAAGGAGATACACTTGATCGGATAAAGTCATTGTCCAACAATTCTTGTAACTGAACTTTCAACTCTTGAAGTTCCTTTGGAGCTATTCTGTACAGAGCTTTAGATACTGGTGCCGCTCCAGGAACCAGATCTATGGTAAACTCTACTTGTCTATCCGGTGGGATACCAGGTAGATCTTCAGGAAATACATCTATAAATTCTTGTACCACTGGTACATCCTCAATCTTTATCGTCGCTTGTTTTTCTCCTGAGATGTTCACTAGTAACCCTTGAGATGTTTCTTCTCTCAACATTCTTTCGACTTGCAAGGTAGATAGCAGTTGGAGATTGAGTTTGGTCTTTATTCCAGGGAAAGAAAATTGTTCTTCTCCTGCTTTTTGAAAAGACACTTCCTTTTTCTCTACAACGAATGGTTGCATAATTATGTCTCAACCAATCCATACCCAAAATCACATCAAAGTCTTTCATCTCTATCAGATACAAATTAGCTTCTAATGTTTTTCCCTCAATTTCAAGATTCGCCGACTTGGCTAACTTATCAGTGGTCAATGTTTCGCCCGAAGGAACGCTAATTTCTAGTGTACTCTCTGACTTATCACAACTAATACTAGCTTTAGTAATGAAAGACGTTGATACAAAAGAGTGAGTAGCTCCCGAATCAAACAGTACATAAGCAGGGGTATTGGATATAAGTAAAATACCTGCTATTACGTTTTAGTTCTCCTCTGCATCCTTCTGAGTGAGCGTAAAGACTCGTGCTTTGCCCTTCTTGTTCTGATCATTGTTATCATCCTTCTTCTGAGCAAAGGTGGGACAATCCCTAGCAATATGCCCTGGTTTACCACATCGAAAATAGGCATTCTTCCCGAACAAAGATTCACCACGATGATGTTTACCACACTTAGGGCACGATGCTACTACAGGTTCTATGGCCTTACTAGCACCAGGTTTGATATTGGTTTTCTTATTTTGCCACTTGCCCTTTTCTTTTTCTTGACCATTCCACTTTCTTTTCCCAACTTGTCCTTTATCCTGCTAGCCGAACAATTGACTGTGTTGCTCTGCATTAGCCTTTTGATACCAAATAGCGTGAGCTCGTTCTAACATTTCACGGTATGATGTAAAACGATGTGACATAAGAATCATGCTTATGTCTGGGTTTAACCCTTGCTCAAACCTTCGAGTCTTCTTAATTTCCGTATCAACCAGGTGTGGAGCAAACCTTGAGAGTTGATCAAACTTTCGCTCGTAATCAGTCAAGGACATATTACCTTGCTTAAGCTCAAGGAATTCGCTTTCCTTGAAATCTGTTAGAGATTGAGGAAAATACTTATCCATCACTTCCTCCTTGAACTGCTCCCAAGTTAACGCCAATTACTGCTCCGGGGTCCTAGTTCGAGACATCGAATCCCACCAGTGACTTACATCATCGGTAAACATAAACTCTACACACTGGACTTTTTGAGCATTAGTACAGTTTATAAGCCGAAAAATTCGTTCCAACTTACGAAGCCATTCCTCAACTACCAGTGGACCAGATGCTCCATCGAAAGTATGGGGGCTTATGCCTTCGAAATAACTCAACGATCGAGGCATGGGTTGGGTGAGCTACAGGAGCTGGTGGTAAGGGTGGGGCTTGATTCTGATTCTGCCTGTTAAGATCTTGAACCGCTTGCAGGAGGTCCCTTATCAAGTTGTTCTGATTTGGT
Source organism: Fraxinus americana (assembly GCA_035079005.1). Lineage (NCBI taxonomy): Eukaryota > Viridiplantae > Streptophyta > Magnoliopsida > Lamiales > Oleaceae > Fraxinus > Fraxinus americana. Next base: position 15,284,262 of record CM068710.1, on the reverse strand, counting down.
CGAGACATTTCCTTTGAGATAAGAATAATATATCTCATTAATTTCATCTACTAGTACCAGAATACTAAGAAAAATAGAGAATTATTTCTCAACTTCATCAGAATTATATACATGTATTTTTTTTCAATACTAGTACATACTTCGCATGTGATTGTCAAGGTCTATAGATTCATCTACCTCAAAATCTAGGTAAGCTTGAATATCTATCTCTTATTGACTAATATGATTCCTTTCCCTAGAATTTATCTTTCCTTGCCATATGCAGTCCACAACCTTAAGTTCTAACCCAATACATGTCTTTTGAATAATACTTTTTCTTTTCATAGTACATTTATCTTTGCATATAAGATATACATAAAGAAAAATGTAAAACGTAGCGAAACATGAAAAATATAACTATAGAATCATAACATTTTCATAACAAGAATTTAAACGTTGCTTAGTTAAACATACCTGAGTCGTAGGATGAGGTCGACTAATGGATGCAAGATGCTATGGAGAGCCGTAAATATTTTATCATCCCATTTTAACTTTCGTACTTGTACTTAAAATACACATTCATAAATTTTTTTTCAAAAAAAAAAATGTCGAGTCTACAGAATCGACTAAACCTGGGGCTCTGATACCACGCTGTAACGCCCCGACCCGCATGGATCGAAACATCACTAAATTAACTGTACTTTAGCTGTTGACTTAATAGAATTAACCTTACCCTTAGCGGAAAGCTTAAACATTTAATTTATGAAATTTAAATCAACATAATTTGTTAAAAGAAAATAATTCAATACTATAAACAAAACAATTCAAAAATGTCTTTAGAATATCTTCCGTGCATGCATCCACAATTGACGTCAAATTTTAGGCAAAACTTTAAAAATAATGTTGCTGTTTTTTTTTTCTATCTCATATGGGTAGTGACAAAATAAATTCGTTTGCATAACTATCGACCTCGAAACTTCGTGAGCCTTTAATACAAGGTAGAAAACTCTTTATAATATGACATATCCAAAAATTGGGCTCCATCGGCAACAGATAGGGCATTAAAATATTTTTCGAAACCCCACAGCAACTCGGGTTGGGAGGAAACCCATCACAGTTCACTTAAAATATCATGTAAAATTTTACACAAATCGAACTGACATGAATTTAGCTATATCCAGTAGCCAGCCCTTGAGACTATCATATCCAATTTCTTTTGTCCAAAAACATCAAGTAACGGGTGAGATATAAATTTTTGAAGCCAAGAGCAGAAACTGAAAAACAGCAACACTCACCCATGCAATTTACTTAACATGACGTATAAAATTCTACTAACATCAGATTGACATGATTTCAAGTTCATTCAGTAGCTAACATGTAAGTTTATCCAATGCCATTGATTTTGTCTAAAAGTTCCAAATAATGAGTGAGTTATGATTGTTTGAAATCAACTATAGAAACTGGAAACCCAGCAACACTTTCTAGTGCAGTTTACTCTAAGTGACCTATAAAATTTTACTGACATTGGATTGACTTGATTCTAGGTTTATTTCGTAGCTAACCTATGAGGCTATCAAAAGCCACTGGTTTCATTGAAAAATTCCAAGTAACGACTAAGTTACGGATTTTTGAAGTCAAGTCAGAAATGAAATTTCTAGAAAAACAGCAACGTTACTTTGCTAACATTTTTTTTTTTAAATATAAACCAGCGACTTGTAAGATAATTTCCATAATGCATAACTTATTCATAAAGAAATGTGTTTAGAACAGTTCCATAAACAGCATTTCATAGGAAACAAATTATTTAAAGTAAACATTTTCGTAGTAAAATTGAAAACGTTAAATCACCGGCCTCTCCATAGCATGTTGCTTCATTCTTTACCATCATCCACGTCCCAATCAAATCAACCTATAGAGAGGGAATTAACCTATGAGTTTGAAACTCAATAGATGTCATTGGTGCGTTTCATTAACAAATTATAAAATTTTCGAACTGCAGATTCATACCGTCGCACGTAGATGGATTTCCGACAAAATCCAATTTCTGTAGAGTTATGAATTAACATAACGCATAGAGCCGGAGAACGATCATTCAACTATAGTAGTGTCGTAACACCGTAACCGAAGGCACCAATTCATTCAAACTTTTAACGAAAATCATAGTTTGAAAACGAAACAAACACTTGTACCTCTACCTACCTTTGTTAAAAGCTTTTGAAAGTATAATGTTGGATAATTGTTGTTGCTTCCCGACGGTATCAGAACTTTTAGAAATATGCTCCTCTCCTATTCTTTTGAAAATCTTTTTCCTTGATCAAAGTGTGCACTTTCTCCTTCGCACCCTTACTATTCCTTCAAACTTTACTTAATATAAAGATTTTTTTTAGAGAAAATAAGTGTAATCTCGGATTTGAGGAAATGTATAGTTAAAAAATGCTTTTCCTCTTCTTGTAACCTCCCTTTTTAATGGAAAACTAAATGAAAAAGTTATATTATTATTAATCTTGTTAAATTGAGTCTTTAACTAGGAATTTGAAGAGTTTTAAGCCCAACAAATAATTTTATAAAATACTTCATAAAAACATCTGAATGATGATTCGAACCTGGGTGGCCAATAGGAAATACCATGCAGATGACCATTGTGACAACCCAGTTATTCATTAAATCTTTGAAATCAAATTTACTTAAACTTAATGTCTTAAAGTATTGGGCTTATAAATAACTTATGGCTTGTACTTTCATAATCTTAAATGGGCCAAGCTTCCATAGCTTATTTCTTAAATGGGCTACACCAACCAAATTAAGACTATAAAATCTGGGACATTACATACTTGGTGGGGGTATTTATAGTGTTACAAATGGAATGGTGACCCTTGGATCAAATTACACATGACCTCATCTCCTCAGCCGAAGCATCAAATCGTATTCATCAAGTTGACCTTCATAGCCTTTCAGAGTAATTAATGTTCTTACATTCACAAGACAAGACACAAAAACACTTTTTACAAAGGTCACGTTAATTATTCAAATAAAGATCTTCATCATGACCAAATCTTTGCATGTAGGCCGTTACCAGCTGAAGGGCCTAGGATCCAAGAAGGTGCCTCACACGTACTGGGGCCTCAACTGGCAAAAGGGCCTCCAATAATGGGCATCGGTCTACATAGAAGGAGGTGGGGTGGTTCAGTTTGATCGGGTTCTACAGCCACGTGGCAGTTCCAAGTAACGGGTCGTAATGGTGCATAAAATGATTTTTGAGCTATTGTCATTCATTACTAAAGATCAAAGTGTTCTACCTTTACACATGATCTCGAAAGCCTAATCTTTAATCTTGTTTCGAAGTTTCTTTCCCGTCGGCTCTTAAACTCTTGATCTTGATCTTTTTGACGTTTGGCTTAATGCTTGACTTCGATCTTGACCTTCTTCAAAAGCCCGATTGATAGTCTTTATTTTGATATTTTAAGCTCTCATCTCGAATGATTTAACTTGAATGCTTGACTTTCACTTTGATCTTCATTTCGGATCCGATTTATGATGTGTTGATTTTGGCACTGCTTGATTGATTTTAATATTGAACTATCATCACTTAAAATCAATTGTTAGAAACAATATTAATCTTGTTTGTTATTATCTGAAATAAACCATATGTCAACAGTGTATTTACAATAGAAAAAAATTGTGGTTGTGAATATATATATATATATATATATATATATATATATATATATATATATATATATATATATATATATATATATATATATATATAACCATTCTTAAGGAAATAATGACTAATTTAAAATAATAAAATTTAACATTTATTATTTTTGGAATAATTCCTCAAGTACAGAAATTATTCACAGATTTTTTACAGAAATTTGAAATTTGTGAATCCCGTTCCTCAATCTGTGTTTTCCTTCCTCCCTTGATTGAATCCCTTCCCCTCATTTCAAATTCCTGTGTATTTTCTGTGAGTATTCCCTGTACTCATAGCATGATTCTTATTTTTGTCATTCTTATATGTGTAACATATGTTCCAATAATGGTTAGATAAAATGTACCAAGCACCCGGTGTGTTTCGGCAAACCAGTGAGGGTAGTTATCACAGATTTTTGTCCCGCATTGGAATCAACTCACTTCGACCTAAGTGGAACAACATTTGGATCCATGGCCATCCCGAGTGAAGAAAATAAACTTCGCGATGCAGGAGTACTACAAATTCAATATGGAAGGTAAGTTGATGGCCGAACGCCACTAACAATGATGCCAGAAAACTTTAAAAAAGGCCAACATTTTATTTCAAACATGTTTCAAAAACTAAAAATACTCTTGGTTTCTCTAGAAAGGTTTCGAAAACTGGAGGGAAAAAAAGGCTTAGAAAAAAAGGTTCTTTTTTTTTTTGAAAAAAATATTATTTAAAAGAAACTTTGAATAAAAATACACAAATTGGAATAATGGTCTTTAACTAGGAATACACTCGACAGTGGGCTCTAATCGTTTTATAAAAAGGATGACTAATAATTTTGACCTTTTTTTCCAACTATACAATGAATAATTTTTCAAGTTTTGCTAGCCCGACATCTTTGTTGATATCATATGTTGTGACACATCCTTGAAGTCTAAAATGGATTTCAAAGTATAGTTTTATTCTAATTTTTAAGGGTTTTGTTTTATATATATATATATATATATATAGATTAAGATTTTACATAATGAATTACATAATGTCACGTAACAATCTACCATATGTCAGTTTAAAACACAATTAACTTTTTCATCCAATATTTTCCTTCCATATCATTTTTCGGTAATTATTTATGTACATTTTTTTTATATAAAAGTAGCAAATATCAATTTTTAATAGAGCAATGCTACATGTACAACCATGGTTGACAACTTTTGTTGATAATCATGAGTTGACAAAATCTATATCATTAATTTCAAAAACCATTTTTTAAATCAATCACATAAATTTTGACAACACATGAATTGTCAACAAAAGTTATCAACAATATTGTATAATTAATGTGCCATATCATAATGCATCAATTAATATCTTGATTTGACAGTTTGACTGATTCTTTAATTTTTAATATTTGGTTAATGATAAATATTTTTTGAAAATAAATTAATGAACTATAATAGTTATCTTATTTTTCTTAGAAATGTTGTTTTGTGTCTTTTCTTTTCTTAAAGTAAAGCGTTTCGGTTCTCGTTTGGTCTATGCATAAACTAAATTACTTATAAATATCAAGCATTATTCTCAATTAAAAAAAAAGATTTATTCTCGTAGCATTTAAAAGTTTAAACTGTTAATATCACGACTCCGCCTCGATCTTTTTTGTGGTAGGGTTGCGTGTGATTATTTGGGGAAGACCATCATGTTCCACGTGGATCCCGGGTACAATCACAAGTATTTCGTGGCGGTGATTGAGTTCGAAGAAGGAGATGGAGATCTTGCTAGGGTTGATCTGCTGCAAGCGTCAAGTGAACCTCACGAATGGTGGGAGATGAATCAATCATGGGGTGCAGTATGGCACTTAACTTGTTAAATATAGAATATAATAAGGAATATTTTCCATTATAATATTTCCTTTTAGTGTAGGATTACTTTCCTTAGTCGTTGATTGTGTAATCTTTCATTTTATGTTTTTTTCATTTTACAGTTATTTATAACGCTATAAATAGGGTCTTCTACGTTGTAATATTTATAAGACCATAATAATACAATTTATATTTTTTGACATGGTATTAGAGCTTTATATTTCTTGACATGGTATAAGAGCATGTTTAACTTGGTCTTAGGTTAAACATGCAAAAAAAAAAGGTTCTTTTTCCTACCAACAATGTCGTTCCAGGCAGCTTTGGGAGTTTATATATTCAATTGGTTGAAAAAAAATTGGTGTTTATAGATACAGTCAACAATGGCGGCTTCCTTGGATATATAGCAGCAGTCGGCATCTTCTGGGGAAGAATACCGAAGGCATGGGCTAAATCTGACTCTATCTTCCTCCTCCGACCGGCAGCAAGATTTACAATAATAAGTCCACTATTCTTCTGACTCTACTATTTCCTAAATTTTCAATATTTCTATCATGTTTTACAAAAAAAAAAAGGTTTTTTTTCTTGGGAATTTTCTTATATTAAACTTTGGAGGGTCGGTCCCTTGAACTTTACCGAAACTCCCCCTGCCTCTTAAACAAACTAGAGATTTTTTTTTTTTATGTTAAAATTTGGAGGGTCGGTCCCTTGAACTTTACCGACACTCCCCCGCCTCTTAAACAAACTAGAGGTTTTTTTTTATGTTAAAATTTGGAGGGTCGGTACCTTAAACTTTACCGGCACTGCCGCTACCTCTTAAACAACCTAGAGGTTTTTTTTACAATTGGAGGGTCGGTACCTTGAACTTTACCGGCACTCCCCCTGCCTCTTAAACTAACTAGAGGTTCTTTTTATAATTTGGAGGGTCGGTACCTTGAAATTTTACCTGCACTCCCTCTGCCTCTTAAACTAACTAGATGTTTTTTTTACGTTAACAAAAAAAAAATGTCCATCACATATTTTTTTTCCAGCATACAAGAAGTTGCTTATCTCCATCAACAATGACCAAGACCTCAAGTGCTTGGAGTTCTTCAATTTGGAAGATTTGATTGGATCGATATCTTCAAACTCAATATTCTACCCGATATTGAGTTTGAAGGGAGGGTGTTAAATATAGAATATAATATGGAATATTTTTCATTATATTATTTCCTCTTAGTGTAGGATTATTTTCTATAGTAGTTGATTGTGTAATCTTTCCTTTTATTTTTATTTCTTTTTACAGTTATTTGTAACCCTATAAATATGGTATTCTACATTGTAATATTTACAAAACCATAGTAATACAATTTATATTTCTTGACATGGTATTAGAGCTTTTATCTTTCTTGACATGGTTATTTATAACCTCATAATTAGGGTCTTCTACATTATAATATTTACAAGACCATAATAATACAATTTATATTTATTGACATGGTATCAGAGCTTTATATTTCTTGACATAACTGCTGGTACAGAGTTACATACTCCATTTTCAACCTGGTTGACATCTCAGTATTCTGGTCAAACCCTAGTGGCAAAAAATGTAATTCTGACTGGTTGGCAGCCTGGTGCTCAGGGACGGACCCATGAAGGGCCCAGCGGGGATGGCCGCCCCCACTGAAAAAAAAACAATTTTTTTTTTTTTTAAATTTTTTCACAATTTTTTTTTTTAACTTATTTTCTATCTCGCCCCTACTCAAAATTTTTCTGGATCCGCCCCTGCTGGTGCTACATATAGATCCCTTGTTAACTACCTTTAATACGAGAGAGAGAGAGAGAGAGAGAGAGGTATTTTCATCCTGTGTCTTAAAGCATGTTTGGTTGTGCTTCTTCTAAAGAAGAACGAGTTTAATGTCAATATATATGGTTTAGAGTGAATGTTGCTTATGTCAGTATTTCAGTAGAGTCAATAAACTCCACTTACAATTAAATATTTTATTGATATTCTAATTTTATTTTCATCTGTTTAAACTTTATTAGTTTGTCGTGTGGAAAATCTAATGAATATTGATGCGATGACGGTAACTCTTATATCGACGCAAATCTTTAATTAACATATTGCATTACTGTTATTAAGATCGCCAACTTTGACGCACTTTTCAAAATTAATAAATGTATTAAAGGTTCAAATTGGTAGTAAAAATAATTAAATAGATAAATATAAAAAAATGTTAAGGTGAACCGACTAGTTAATTTTTGAGGTTCTTTTACATATATCGGATTAGATTTATTCTCAACTTTTTCTAAGTTAAACCTTCTTTTTTGTCAAAAAAAAAAAAAAAAGCTGAAATTTATGATCACTCTATGTAAAGCTGACCACACCGTCCAATTTCAACTTTTTTGCAATTGAATCGAGTATTCTAATCCTCATAGCACTTATACTAACAATCATGACACACTTATTGTATCAAAGTAACAGAAATTTAGTCCCAAAAACTCAACTACTTGTCAGCTATGAATGATCAACAATAAGTAATACCATGAATATGTTTTCCACATCGCATGATAACAAGAACATATTGATCATGGTTTATATGCAAAAATATATGAATAATTCTTTTATTCATAGTAATAATCAAAAATGAAAATGAAAATGAGAAAAAAATGGGTTTCAAATGGGAACTAAATGACGAGTATAATTTTATGACGCTAAAACAATCTTATTGTTTTTTTATTTAACATAGGAATATTGATAAAAATTAATATATGAATGGTCTTTTCTTTATTGAATGATATTATAATGATAAGTAGTATAAGAAAGAATAAAATTGTAACTTTAATATTTATAGTTAATAACCGAATAGTTCAGTTGATTAAAATTATTTCAAAATCAAGTTCGTGATAACAGGTTTATGGCCGAAACTAGGAACTTTGTCGCGTGGAGAAAATTTAGTTGAAAAGAAATTGAAAAAAATAAATAACGATAACGATAGCGATAACGATATTATTCATGTTAAAATAGTGCATTCGTAAATTCGTTGATATGGTGAAATGCAATATTAATTTACGTTGCCATGTGTATTTATTCTAGATAGACCAAATGTGTCTTTTGCACGTAACAATTTTTATATTACGTTAATGAATGGCTTCATAGATGACACCTCTAATTGATTGTCTTTAATGACATTAGTATTAATTTATTTACTAATCTTTTATACTTTAGTAACTTACTCTCTTGTGAAGTTTGCTAAGCTTAAAGAGAATTTAAATACTTTTAGTTTTTCTACTATCAAGAATGTTTTGTGACTTCATTTTCTTCTAAACTACGAAAAATTACTTTTTCGCTGAAATGAATGCTTATGTTTCTAAATGGAACTTGTCTCTTGTTATAAATTAGAAATAAAAGAGAAAAAATAAAAATAGAAAGAGAATAGACTTTCATGTGTATTTTATTGAGAACCAAGGACGGCAAGAGTATAATAATCGTTGATTGACTAATATATAATTTACAACCGTCATCATTAAAAATACATTTACTTTGAAGTACTAGAATAAATGTTAATTCATTTAAACCTTGCCAGTAAAATTCAATGTAATAAAACCTGTCGAAGAAAAAAGAGTGCAATTACTTTCCCTGAATTTGATAATTGAAAATATTTGATCTACGCATTCCTATCGCATGTATCAATTTCAGAATGTAGACATCGAAAATACTTTTTTGAATAAGACGATCATAATCACTTGAGCAAATTTGTTGAACATCAATGTTACTAGTCTTTTGAAATTCATGTGAACAAAAGAATTTTGAAAAAATATGTTTTGTCACGTCGCTTTTGAGACTTCTAGAATTGTGCAATACAAATTGCATTGTCTTCATTCATTATTCATTCATATATCCTTGTTTGACTCTAGTCAAAAGATACTAGTTTAAAAAAACATATTATGTTGTCTCTCTTTTCGAGAGTCTTGTATGCAAGTTATAAAATGTAAAATGTAAAATGTAAAATCATAAAGTTATATTGAGAGCAAATATCTTGTAAATTATAGATATTCATTACACAAATAATATGACTAGTTAAAATTTTATTATGAAATATGTTAGGTTTTTAGTATTGGCAATTTTGCAGACAAAATGACTAATTTATAACGTGTTATAAAAGTCAAGGACCTAGGGTGCAATTTGTACAAGTTTGGTTATGAGGTCTAGCATTCGAGCATAAAAAGAGGAGAAACACGGCGACGCATTTTTGCTTGTCTATCGCCTAGACATTGCTTGAGCGACAAAAATAGGATGCCTGTCGCGCGCTGTCGCTAAGCTTTCGCTCGAGCAACAGTGGGTCGCTCGCCTGTCGCCAGCTTCTCGCTTGAGCGACAGGTCGATCCGAAAACTCCTAATTGCTATTTTGAAGTAATTTTTCCCGTCCATTCAACATAATTGCCTATTCCTATAAATGCCCAAGCCTTTGCATGAATTGTTAGGTGGTTGATTATAATTCTTTTACCGCATATCATTCTTTAGAGATCCAAGAACACATTCCTCCTTTGTGATTTATCCTTTTTATTCTTGAGATCATTCAACCACACTTTGGGAAAACATCATATTGAAGAATCCAAAACATATACTTCCTAAACATCCTTAGGAAGGTATTTTCTCAGTTGGATTTCAGAAATTTCTGAAGGTTGAGAGAGGTTTCAATACAAGCTCAGGAAGAGCACAAGACCTTGGAGCAGGTTTTTGGAATTTCACTACGAAGAGACAATTGCAAAAGATCTTGAAGCAGATCGTGGAACATGTTTTGGAGGACCTTGGAGTTAGCAGGAAATAGATCAGGAAGTTTAGTGGAGTTGGCTAGATAGTATATGATTGTAACTCACTCTGTATTGTCTATAGTGGAGGTAATTGGCTTGGTCCCGAAATTTTTACTCAGTTGAGGTTTCTTTGTCATCATTTTGGTGTTCCTATTTATTGCTTTCTCGTTGCAAATTGTGGAACTCAACATAGGATAATTGAATTGTTTGTTTGACCATCTAGAAACAATTAAAAGTGACTTATTGCTTGTTAATTATATAATTCCGCACATAAGGTCAAACTTAGTTAGTAAACTACGTAATTTCAGATGGTATCAGAGCCTAAATTTGAATCCTGACCTTAGATTTCTAGATGAGTAATTCATTATCCGTCCCCCCATATTTTGATGGCAATAATTATGCTTATTGGAAGGTTAGAATGAAAACTTTTTTTAAATCTATGGATGACCGAATTTGGTTAAATGTAGTTAATGGTTGGACTGCCCTTAGTTCTGCGGTTAATAATGAAGTTATCACCACTCTCATTGGTAGTTGTACTAGAGCAAACTTAGATGAGTGTAACTGGAATAGCAAAGCCTTACATGCCCTATTTATGGCAGTGTCCCCTGAAGAATTCAAAAGAGCATCTATGTGTGAGGTTACAAAAGAAGTTTGGGACATTCTACAAATCACACATGAGGGAACTCAAGCTGTTAAAAACTCTAAGCTGCAGGTGTTGACCACTAGGTTTGAAAAGATTATGATGAAAGACGATGAGAAATTTGATGAATTCTATGCGAGTATAAATGACATAGTTAATTCTAATTTCAACCTAAGCGAGAAAATATCTGAGTCCAAAATTGTTAGAAAAATTCTTAGATTCTTACGTGAGCGATTTAGACCTAAAATCACTGCTATTGAGGAAAGTAATGATCTAGACTCTATTAAGGTGGAAGAACGGGTTGGACCTCTCCAAACTTACGAGCTAACATTAGCTAAACCCACAAATGATAAGCTATTGGCCTTAAAAACTGTGAGGAATAATCATAAAGAGTCATCGGATTCAAATTCTCCTAATGATGAGGAGTTCGTTTACCTAGCTAAAAAATTCCGAAAACTGTTTAGGAATAAACACAAACCTAAAGAGAGACATCAAGGTAATTCTATTGAGTCTAGAAGGCGATCTCATTCTGTAAGATAACTGTCGAGGTTATGGTCGTGTTAGGAGTGAGTGCCCTAGCAGTAGGAAAAATTCGAATAAGGCTATGAATGCAAATCTCACTGAGAAATCCACTCATGAGGAAAGTGGAAAATATATTGCATTTTTTGCTAGAATTAGGAATGAATCTGATAAGGTGAGTGAGAAGGTTGAAAAAGTAAGTAGTAGTGAGTATTCAAAAGAAGATCATGATAGTGATGAGGGTTCTGATGAAGAGTCTATGAGTGAAGAAGATATCTAAGAGGCTTATGATAAGATGTATAAGGAGAGTCTTAAGATTCTTACTAAAAACAAAGCCTTGACTCTGAAGAATAAGGAACTTGAATTGGAAAATGAGAAGTTAGTAACGCACTTTAAGGAATCTACCTTGATCCTGGGTGAAGTGAAATCCATGAATGAATCTTTAGATACTCAGGTTAGGAATCTCACTAGTGAGCTTGAGAAGACTTCTAGGAGAGCTAATGAGCTGACATTGAGAAGGAAACCTTAGAAATCTAGGTCAAAAAACTTCTTAGCGATCTAGAGTATTCCAAGATCTTTTAGAAAATAAGTTATAAGTCAAGATTTATGTGTACATGTAATTCTCAATTGACTTATGGATGGCTAGGTTCAATTATTCAATTTACGGGTTAAATACACCGATATTAATCCAACTTTATATTTAGTGTTACTATGACCACTCAATTTAATTTTATTTCACCAAAGCCACCCAACTTTATACTTAGTATCACTATGGCCACTCATTTTGATTTTATTTTACAATGGCCATCAAATTTCATATAACATTTTACCATAACCACCCAATTTCATTTAATGTTTCATCATGGCTACTCAATTCCTTTTCACCTTTTTTCATTAATTTTAAAAGGGGTAAAATGACAACTTTACATTATATATAAAATAAATTAAAAAAAAAAAGAAAATTAAACTTATTTTTAAAAAAATTAAAGTAAAATAAAAACTTATTTTTTAAATAAAATTAAAACTGATTTTACAAAAATGTTACTTATAAATAAAATAAAATAAAAAGTTATTTTAAGAAAAACATTCCTTAAAAAAATAAAATAAAATAAAAACTTATTTTTAAAATAAAAGAAATTTCTTTTTTTTTTAAAAATTATTTTATATATGATGCAAATTTATTATTTACCCCTTTTAAAATTAGTGAAAGTGGTTGAAAAAAAGTTGGGTGACCATGCTGAAACATTATATGAAATTGAGTGGCCATAATGAAATAAAATCAAATTGGGAATGATTTGTTTTTACTCATCTACAAGTCAATTATAATTGATTTTTTGTGAATGATTTTTTTTTACTCATGTACAAAGATATCACCAATTATACGCTTCACACAAATTGAATTATCAAAAATTTAGTTCAATAGTCCACGCTCCTCAAATATTTCATGTATAGTGTTCTGTTTGGATATTTCTTCTTAAAATTTCGTAAATGAAGGATATCGTGACAAGTAATAAAGTGAATGTAAATCTAAATATCGTTTTCACAAGAACTGAGTATTCAATTATCTTCCTATTTGCACTAACTAACCGAATAGAAAATTATAAAACTCAATTAAAGGTAAACACTATTGATATAGAATGACGTCAATAACTATCCGGATAGCCACGAGGTGAGGACAACTTGATATGATGGGATCAATAATTATCCATGATGGACATTGAAGCAAAGGTTATTTGATATGCACCTCACCACGTCAGAGGCCGTCGACCCCCATGAGGTGCTCTACGTTCTCATGATAGACCGCCTACCACCATGGAGTGCTCTACATTCTCATGATAGACCGTCTACCACCATAAGCTGTTCTACGTTCTTATGATAGACCATCTACCACCATGGGGGTGCTCTATGTAATCATGGTAGACTGCCTATCACCTTGGGGCGCTCTACGTTTACATGGGATGTCTACCACTATGCGACTGTCGACCCCTATGAGGCCCTTACGCTCACCTATGCTGTCTACCACCACGCGGCCGTCGACCCCCATGAGGCCCTCTACGTTCACACAGGTAGCCACCACCATGCGGCCAATGCTATACTTAACCATACAAATAGCAATGAGCAAGACGGAAACCATCCAACAACGAACGTAGACATAACCAACCGCATGATGAGTGGGGGTCATCACAATAGAGCGTGGGGAAAGTGGGAAGGTTTATGTGGGACATGTGGCATGATTAATAGTAGAACTGAGCGTTTCATCAGGAGCCTATAAATACCCCCGAAAAAGCTTCGACCTCATTTTGCAGGAAACGTTCGTTGATCGGAGCAGCCGGAACACCCCCACACATCATCATTGCCATGGAGGTAAATTTTGTGATTAATTCATTGGCCCCATTTGTGGGAATCCACTAAACAAGAAAGCTATGTCAAGGAGACGGACACGGAGTGAAACACGCATGGTCGGGAACACAGTAGATACGGAGTCGAAGTCTGTTGCAAGGGGTCATGACCCGCCACCCCAGTACGTAACGCAAGGCCAATTCAGCGCCTTGGAAACACAGTTGGTGGCCATGATGAGCCTCTTGTAGAGTCAGAAACAGAAAATTGTTGCCCCTCCACAGAGTTCGTCGGAGGCCGCATGTGAGCAACCCCTCAGTGTCTCAAACGGTTACCCCGCTGGTACCCAGCCAACAACAGCAGACATGGGGATTTCAGGGTTTGTGTTTCCACAGATTCCCCAACCCGTGACAGACTTGGAAAAGAAGATAGAGGAGATGATGACCCAAAAGATAGATGATGCCTTGACTAGGAGGAAGGACATGCGTAGGGAAATGGTTCTAGAAGAAGATCCGTTCGCTCCCAAGATAATAGACGTTCCTTTGTTGAAGGGCTTTAAACAACCAGTGATAAAAGCATACGATGGAGTCACGGACCCGCTGGATCATTTGCGGACCTTCATTGATTTGACGTACAGGTCATTTCCCACGACACTGAGGGGGAAGGCTAGAAACTGAGTAGCCACACTGGCACCCAGGTCTATAAAGACCTTTGACGAACTTTTCAGGAGTTTCGTGGTATACTTTATGAGCAGTAAGAGGAAACGAAAAGCAATTATTAGATTGATGCAGGTGGTACAGGAAAATGATGAATCCTTGCAGGAATATTTGGCTAGGTTCAGCCGGGCGACGCGTAGTATGAGGGACCTTCAAATGTCTGCAGTAGTGACAGCATTAATGAATGGGACGCGGAACTGGGCCATCAAGATGTCACTCTCCACAAAACCTCTAGAGTCAATGCATGACTTGTTGAAGAAGGGTGACAAGTATGTTGACGCCGAAGAAACAGAGAAGTTCACGAAAAATATTAGAGAGGGATGGGAGACGGGAAGCCATAAGCGAAAGATTGGCGATGTACAAAAATCCGTTGACAAGGACAAGCAGAGGAATGAGCGTTTAAGCTAGGGGTACCCTCAGGATCAGTTGGTCAGGCAGAGATGGGAGGAGGTTAAAGCCTTCACCCTTTTGAATGCTCTGCGGGATGAGATATTGATGGAAATTCGAGACATGAAATAACTCAAATGATCAAGGCAAGCAGAAGGTCGAGGATTGACTGTCACCTAGGGCTGGTGTTATAAATGTGATTGTTGGAGGAATCGCAGCGGGGAAGACTCAAACTCCACTAGAAAGAGCTATGTACATACAGTGGCAGTCTGTTCCATCCAGAGAAAGGCTAGATTCGATCACAGTATCACTTTTAGTGAAGAAGATTTAATAGGCGTGACAATCCTCTATGATGATGCCTTAGTGATAGTCAGCGACATAGCGGACTATGATGTCAGAAGGGTATTGGTCGAGGCGGGAGTGTAGCGAACGTCCTCACTTGGGAAGCATTTGAAGAATTAAAAATTTCTATCGAAAGGATGAAAGACGTGTCCACCCTCATTTTCTAGGATTTCGAGGGGCCATTGTCATACTAGAAGAATTCATAGAGCTACCAATGATGTGGGTATCTACCCTGCAAGTATGGTGATCTTAACAAACTTTTTGGTTGTCAAAACCCCCATGGCGTATAATACGATATACAGTCGACCCCTGTTGAATGCTGCGGAAGCTATTCCCTCTACTTACCACCAAGTGATGAAATTTCCAACCAGTCGAGGTGTGGGATGTGTGAGGGGCGATCAACCATCCTCGAGAAAGTATTACGTACACAGTATACGGATGAAGGGATCACCATCAGTGATGATGGTTGACCTTAAGCCTCCGAGGGGGCGAATTGAGCCTCTCGACACTACAAAAAAAAATATTGGTGGTAGGAGGGCATGGATTTAGTGTGGGGACAGGCCATGGAAAGCTGTGCACCTCAAGAGGTATTATCAGTAGACAAACATGTAGGAAATTTGAGCAGCATGATGCCTGCCTGTAAATATAGTCGCTATGGGAGTTTTTATTTCTTCTTTCTGATGTAATGATCATATGTAAATATTGTAGCTAGGATTTTCATGATGTAATGCCTGCTACAGGCACACTTGATTGAAAATTATTTAATGAATAGCCTAAGTGGCGACAGATAATGAGGGTGCTAAGGAAAGACGAACCTAGCTGGGACATCCCGGTGCGCCTACTGAGTCTCCAAATCTTGGCGATTTAAATTCTGCTATAAGATCTCAGTCTATGATTGGTTGAAGCGAAGACTACAAACCTCCCTTATCATCCCCAAAATAGTTCGACGCATAGCGGTGAGTAAAAAATTCAAAAACTTGACTAACTCAAAATCGCTAGAGGCTGGTGGTGAGATTTCAAAACAAAAAATTGTTAAAGCTTAAAATCACCAAGCTCGTTGATCAACATAGCTCGACGCATAGCGGAGAGTAAAAAAAAAGTCAAAAACTTGACTGGCTCAAAATCGCTAGGGGCTGGTGGTGAGCTTTCAAAACCAAAAATGGTTAATGCTCAAAATCACAAAGCCCGGTGATCAACATCGCTCGATACATAGCGATGAGAAAAAAGGTCAAAAACTTGATTAGCTCAAAATTGCTAGGGGCTGGTGATGAGCTTTCAAAATAAAAAAATGGTTAAAACTCAAAATCACCAAGTCCGGTAATCAACATCGCTCAACTCATAGCGGTGAGAAAAAAAGTCAAAAACTTGACTAGCTCAAAATCACTAGGGGTTGGTGGTGAGCTTTCAAAATCAAAATGGTTAAGGCTCAAAATCACAAAGCCTGGTGATCAACATCGCTCGACGCATAGTGGTGAGCAAAAAAGTTAAAAACTTGACTAGCTCAAAATCGCTAGAAGCTGGTGGTGAGCTCTCAAAACCAAAAATGGTTAAGGCTCAAAATCACCACACCCGGTGATCAACATCGCTCGACATATAGCGGTGAGCAAAGTCAAAAACTTGACTAGCTCAAAATCGCTAGGGGCTGGTGGTAAGCCTTCAAAACCAAAAATGGTTAAGTGACTTTTCTAACTCAGATGGGGAGTTATGTAAGCCATGACACTATGGAATCTCAAGAAGTACCTCCTCACCCACGGCATCCCACTCAATTTCTACATTTTGGTTTAAAGATTTAGCTGACCCAACATGACGGTTTGGGAAAATAGGTTGGAAATTTTGAAATGCAGCTGAATGAATCGAAATATTTGACTCGAGAAGAATTTGGGTATAGGAGGGAGTGCCATTGACGAACGGCTCGCGACCAGTAGCGTCGATGGTCGACGGTCGACCAGCGACGATCGACCGTTGACCGGCGCTGGTCGACGGGTGTTAACCAGCCTTGCTGGTTGGCCTCGAGTCGAGGTCGATCTGCCCATCCGAACATGGGTCGATCGACCCTCTCGCCCCCTCACTCTTACTTTCGCTGGAGGATGAAGAAATGAGAGTTTTATACATTATCAAACACGAAATGAAGGAAGGAAATGAGAGAAATTACTTTGAAGGAGAATGAATGATGATGAAATGAAGTAAGATAAAATCTTTCACCAACATGGAAGAGGTAAAAAGGGTACTCCCCGTCGATAACATCAACAAGGGGTAGAGGGGCTAATGATATAGGATCACATCAATAACTATCTAGATAGCCAACGAGGTGAGGACAACTTGATATGATGGGATCAATAATTATCCATGATGTATGATAAGTGTAATTTTTACACTTATTTGGGACCTAAATTAATGACAATTGATAGTTCTTTTGACGAAATATATTCTAAATTATTGTATTTTATGTTTAATAGGTAAAACTCGTTGAATGGAAAAGAAATTGAAGAAAGGAAGCAAAAGTTGGCGAAAAACGACAAAAATCTAAAGTACAAGGACCAACTTGCATTGGATGAAAGAATTGAGGACTTGAAAGCAAGTACTAATTTAATTAGGCATTGGAATTAATTGGGCTCAACTTGGACTTCTAGTTGTAGTAAAATATTAATGAATTAGGTTTTATATATATATAGTACACAGCAGAAAGGAGGAAGGTGTGCCGCAGACGAGAAAATAAAAAGAAAAGGCTGCTGATGCTGGAAAAAAAAAGAACTGAAGCCAAGATTACAAAGAAAAAAACCTGTGAAATCAATTTATATACAAACATGTGGCTGGCTTTGGAGGAAACAAAGGCAGTTTGGAATCTTGGGTATATATATATATATATCGACGCAGAAACAAAGGCAGAGAAGAGAATTCATTCCAGATTTGTTCACGTTTGGTCAATTTCTGGTGATGTCGTTCTATTCTTGCGTGTTTAATTTCAATATTATGTTAGGCTAGATTTTTACATTGCTAAGATATAGATGAACCCTTGTTTTGAATCTTTTAGTATTAATTAATTATTTTGACGTTAGATTAGTTTGAATGCGTGGATGTTTATTATGATTTAGTTTGCTTTTCAATTATCTGGCCAATAGTTGAATTGTTTGTGGATTTTATTGTTATCGAGAGAGACAATAGGATTTTAGCACGTAATAATAAATATTGTGAGGTTCGATAGAGGATAGATATATACCTCTATGCTTTGCATGGTGGATAAATATGTTCTAGTTCGTTAATGCATTTATCATGTTCGTATTTTCCATCGAGAGATAGGAGGGTCGCATGAGGGGAATAGATTTAATTGCTATCGAGAGATGTTTTTAATTAAATTAGGAACATTGACCAACTCGCATGATAACAAATTGTCATTTTAATTGTTGTACTAAAAGTGGATTAACAATGGGGATTCTAGATCTTAGCAATGCATCTCAGAAATTTGATAAACTTTTACTTTGATTTCTATTACGTTATTAATTAGATTTAGATTTATTACGAATTATTATTGCTATTCGATTAAAGTTATTTTAACTTTAACTCAATCAAACACGTAGTCCTCGTGGGTTCGACACTCTATTCACTACTTTATTACTTGTTCACGATCCCGTTCACTTGCGGAAAATCAAACGATCAATGGACATTGAAGTAAGGGTTATTTGATATGCACCTCTGTAAAGCACCACGTAAGAGGCCATTGACCCCCATGAGGTGTTCTACGTTCTCATGATAGACCGCCTCCCATCATGGGGTGCTCTACGTTCTAATGTTAAACCGCCACCACCATGGGATGCTCTACGTTCTAATGATAGACTGCCTACCACCATGGGGTGCTCTACGTTCTAATGATAGACCACATACCACCATGGGGTGCTTTATGTTCTCATGATAGACCACCTACCACTGCCATCATGGGGTGCTCTACGTTCTAATGATAGACCGCCTACCACCATGAGGTGCTCTACGTTCTTCAAATAACCACAAGCTGGAAAAACCGACAGAACCGTTGCACAATCAGCCTCTACTCCACCATCCAACATTTCCCTGAAAACCATTACAGCCCCTTTAGCACCAGAAAATACCCACTGATCATCGTGTTCCAAGAAACCACCCCTTTTTCCTTCATTGCATCAAACAGTCTTCTAGCCCCCTCTTTATCCCCACATTTCATATACATTGCCAACAAACAATTCTCCACAAAATTCCCTGACCCAAACCCACTTTTAATAGTCAACCCAAACCATAAACCTTAGACTAATACACTTCTTCACATATCTAGCCCAAAAGATCCAAACCCACCATAATTCCAGATCAAACTTGCCTCCATTCGTAAAACAATCTCTTTCTTGCCAGGATAGGAAATCCAAATGCAAAATTCCAATACAGTACATCCATCAAATTCAAAGTTCTGACCTGCAGACGTTTCCTCTATTGCAAGCCACGGATGAACAAGTATCCAAATGTGAAAACACTGAGCTCTAAATTCCAACTATATTGAAGGCAAACTAGAAGCAGGTCAAAAGTCATCCACTTGGGTACCATCTGTGGCTATCTCAACCAATAACTGAGATTCTATTAACATAAACTAGATAAAATACCTCTAGCAAATGAAAAGAACATATAAAAACCAGCGAATCAGAACCATAAATGAGAGGCAGAAAACCTTTCCAAGCATAGCATTGTAAGTAAAAAATATTTCTTTCAAACATTTCATCAAACACCCTTTCAGCATCAAATAAACATCCTGCAAGAATCTTAAACCACGATTCACCTCAGTTCCTATCATCTTAGCAATGTTGAGAAAAATCTCCTCGGGCATAACAAGACGAGGTTGGATGGAGATCGGTTCAATATACCCGAGGCATTTTTCCAAACGAATTGAGCAAGCATACCGATAACCAGCACAAAGTATTCTGCCTGAGATCTTCTTGTTCCTCCATAACAGAATATCAGCAGATTTTCCACCCCCCCAAAAGATGGTGCACTGGCTTTTGACGTCCAAACAAGCTGTTAAGCTGATTTTTTTTTTAAAGCAAAAGAAGAAAAACATATTGCTAGCCAGACGAGCGGCTTTGAACGGGATTCAAAGGTTATATACTACAACTCTGATACCATGTGAACAAAACAAACCAATTTGACGAAGCAAACAGAGGACAAGAACTAAGAGGAAGCGAGGAAAACCGATTGATTGAGCCTCCAAACTTAGGGCAAATGTAAAGATTCAAAGAGTTTATATAATGAAAGAACAAAAGGACTAAACTACCTTACACTAATATATTTATTACATTAACAATTCTAATAAAATCTAACTATTAATGCTTGCTTCCAATGAAACATGCTACATGGTGTTGATAAATTCTTTCATGCTGATGTTTCAGGAATGCCCATCACTGGCATATGTATTTGCTGCAAGGCAGTGAGATTTTACAATTTTTTATTTTTATTTTTGTTCTAACACTCTATTTTGGAGAAGTATTTACGATTTTATTGAATCATTCCTTTTTCTTTCACACACACTGGCATATGTATTTGCTGCAAGGCAGTGAGATTTTACAATTTTTTATTTTTATTCTTGTTTTAACGCTATTTTAGAGAAATATTTACGATTTTACTGAATTTTTTTACAGTATTTGAAAAAGAAGAACCAGAAGCCCATCTACAAAGCTTTACTGAAAGTTAAAGAAGGTAGTTTTCATCTTCCACCTTATCTTAGAGCGTGTGTGGACAGGCGTAAATGGGTATATATATAAAAGATAATTTGAGTTTTCTTTTTTCCAATATTATGATTGATTGATTAATTGCAACTAGAACGGGTGAATTATTTTTGGGTGAATGTAGAATTGATGCTGTTGGGGTTTATATCACTCGTGATGACCATGTTCCTGTCTGTCACTGATTGGTATTATACGTATTTATTTCTTTTAGAATGATATATAAACTACAACCCAAACATAGTGATTTGCGGGGGTGTCCTCAAAAGAGAGTTTAATGGGTTTTAAAACTTTATACAAATTGAGGTGTCCTCAACACAGATTAAAATATAATTCACTAAAATTTAGGCGTCCTCATCTTATATCTCAATAGTTTCTTAAAAAAATTAGGTGTCCACGATAGCTACTTGATTTAGGAGGATTTTAATAATTTGATGGATTTTAATAGATTTTAAAAGATTTCAAGGCATAAATATAAATACCAAGAATCTTTAAGAATTTTGTATCCAACCCTAAAATTTCATTCTAACATCATTATCTGTAGCATTCTTTCACGTCATTTTTTTTAATAAAAAAGGTCTCTGCGGGATACACGATATATATATGTTGAAGAAATGCTTGCAACATTCTTACTTACAGTTGGTCAGAACTCTCGATATTGTCTCACTCGAAAGACCTTTGGTCGAGCACATTCCACATCTAGCAGAAATTTCAACAAAATTTTAAAGGCTTTGAACACAATTGCACCTGATATGATGGTCAAGCCTAGATCTACAGTGCCAAGCAAAATAAGAGAAAGTACAAGATTTTATCCTTATTTTAAGGTAAGTTATAACATATTATTCATAAATTTTATTATTACTATTTTAATAAAATAAATCATTAAAATATTGTGTCTATTTTAGGATTGTATTGGAGCTATTGATGGCACGCACATACCGGCTATGATATCAGGGCGTGACATGAACAACTATCGTAATCGCCATGGAACAATATCACAAAATGTATTGGCGGCTTGCAATTTTGATTTGGAATTCATTTATATCCTTAGTGGATGGGAAGGTTCAGCTCATGATTCCAAACTATTAAATGATGCATTAGTAAGAAGAAATGGACTTAAAGTACCAAGAGGTAATCATTTTTTCCTTCAATTGCTTAGTAATCTTTTTCATGACATGAGATGATTTATGCATGAAATTTTTACATAGGTAAATATTTTCTGGTGGATTGCGGATTTCCCAATCGTCGTCAGTTCTTAGCTCCATTTCGAGGTGTCCGGTATCATCTCCAGGATTTTGGTGCCGAGGGTCGTAATCCTGAAAATGCTAATGAACTATTCAATCTTCGTCATGCTAGCTTGAGAAATGTAATCAAGCGGTGATCGATTGGAAATTATTTTTTGCAGGAAAATCAGAACCCTAGATAGTTAACAAACAAAAGAATTTTTAGCTCAATTCAAACATGCCATAATTGGAAAACAAACAATCAGATAGAGAAAATACATCTTCCAAACAGGGGCGGACCCAGACCATTTTTATTGTGGGGTCAAAAATTAAGGACGCTCGAGTAAAACTCGGGCGTTCCAAGGTTCCAAGGACAGTAGACTTCAGTCATTGGTGCTCGATAATGCCTTGCCTTACACCCCAAGTTTCTACTATGTGAAACACCGACGTGACATAAACATGAGTTTTTCAAAAACTAAAGATGAATAAACACGATAAAATATAACTCGTTGAATAAATCGAAACACGAACTTTAAAAAAAAAAGGATTTACCTGATAATTTCCAATACATGAACAACAACGAAAATGTTAGCCATTGCAACAAGTCGATTGAATTTTTCAAGTGAAAGAAGAATATTGTCATCAATGATAATCTCAAATGTGTGATATCCAATGAATGCTACAAGAAAATAATAAATTGCAACAACAACATATGCAAATATTTAGGGGTGGAGCCATGAATAATGTTCAATATAGATGAAATTTAATTGAGGTCGGAGTTTTTGGGGGCTTGGAACGTCCATTAAATTTGAGCCATTAAATTAAAGTATGCAATATGTATTCATATTTTTTTAACTGGCTAATCTTTTTTTTTTCTTTCATTTGGAAGTACCTAGCATTACATTAACGTACAAACCAACGAAGATAATTGAAATTGGAATTTATTTTCGGTTAACTTCATTTATATATCAAATTTTACTGATCCATTAATTCATATTTCTTTATGCATTTAGCATATTTAGACTAATTTCAGGGGTTTGTGCTCAATTGCATAATTCTTGAGTTGCCAATGACAATTTATTTATTATTATTATTTTTTAATGACTACACTATGCTACATTACAATATTTGTTAAGCCTGTGATTGTTGTCACTCATATACAAAACTAAATATATAAAAGAAGGCCCAAAATATAAAGCCCAATTTCTTTTTTCCGTTTTCACTTTTTAGATTAAAAATTATCCCAATATAACCATTACCAATACATACACTTGACTTCGAGTCGTGCAACTCACATCCAACACTAGTTAGCCTACAAGTATCAAATATTTTTGTCGGGCAAAAGAAATATCTCGCGGTGGGGAAAGTATATCTGAATGTGTTACTACTTAAATTTATTCACGAATTTAGTAATTAATTCTCACATCGCATCTTTTGGTGATATTTTATCAGTTCTCAAAACATATATACTTGATCTTCGTTTCACATATTTCATAAATTATGATATTCATAACGAATTACATCACATCACAATATGCAGTGTTACCTCCAATTTGACAAAGATGATATTCAGAAGAAAATCCCAATTTATGAAAAATTTGAAAAAGTAACAAAAGAACATGACCCAACGAAAGAAGATGGATAAAAACTGAACATGAAGATCAATCCGAAAATGATTTCCACCAGCAGTGATACGGCAATTGTGTCCTGTTGAAATTTTGATTTGGTTTTTGATATGAAAAGCATTGAATGCAAGCACAATGTTTTCATAATGTTTTAGAATGTAGTATTTATCAATATATTTTACATATTACTAATATAGTAGATATATATTTACAAATTGTGGTAATTTGTGAAATCTTATTTTTTAATAAGATACGATTTTTCTCCTAAGTTATATGTCTAAAACCAAATGAGAATTTTTTTTTTTTTTGAACTATTTGTCCAACCTATCAAGGGGGGTGTCCTCAAAAGAGAGTTTAATGGATTTTAAAGCTTTATACAAATTGAGGTGTCCTCAACACAAATTAAAATATAATTCACTAAAATCTAGGTGTCCTCAACTTAGATTTCAATAGTTTCTTAAAAAAATTAGGTGTTCTCGATAGCTGCTTGATTTAGGAGGATTTTAATAATGGGACTCTTTGTTAAAACACCTAGTCAAACAATGTAATTGGGAAAAAGACTCATCCTTAATGTTTATTGGTCATATGACCTCAATTAAAAAATACAATAAATAAACATGAAAAATTGTCTAAAATACCCCCAACAAGTAAAAGACCCATACACCATTTTCATCCAATCAAATTCACAAATCCACCTCTATCAAAACCAACGTGCTCTTTTACCTATCAAAAAAATCAACGTGCTCTTCGTCTCCAATGTTTGCCGCCTCCTAAAATCTTGTTATTGATTATATTCCTCACCTATCTTCTCCAACATTTTGAGCATTAGATCAAGAATTTTAGCTTCTATATTATCTACATTGAAATCTCCATTATATTTGAA
Organism: Fraxinus americana; assembly: GCA_035079005.1. Lineage (NCBI taxonomy): Eukaryota > Viridiplantae > Streptophyta > Magnoliopsida > Lamiales > Oleaceae > Fraxinus > Fraxinus americana. Next base: position 15,259,547 of record CM068710.1, on the reverse strand, counting down.
GAAAAGAAATGGTATTTTTATAAATCTCATGTACATTTGGTGTAGCGCCCCGAGTTCTGTTAACCCGGATTGCCACGTCATCGTCTTTTGCCCTAATTTTTGTCAATCAATTTTGCGGAAATGACCTAATTTTTAAAATCACATTTGAAATTGAAAACTAATTCGGCAATTAAAATACATTGGATAATTGTTCAAAATTTAAATATCGTGTTTTTGGAATAGTGGAAACGAAAATACGTTAACAGTGTTTCAATACGTAAATTCGGAAACTTAATAAATTCGATAATCAAATTTTATGCCACCACTGCCGGATCAATCACGTTCGCCTCCGAAGTCTGCAATTATTGTTAAAAATAGCAGAATGAGTATTTCGAAGAAATACTCAGTAGACTCATCGCCGATAATTAATTTACAGAATAATTGAAAACACACTCATGCAATATACAATGTGATATCATCTTTGGTTCATTTTCTTGCAAATCATAGGCTCTTTAAAAACATGGGTTGTGGGTAGTCTTTCTTTCTTGTGCGGATGAAGCACATAAGTTATGCATAACATTCTTTCTTATCTCATAAGAGATTCTTTCTTTCTTTCTTTCTCATGCAATTAAGCATATAAGTTATGGCAAGCATAACAATATCATATAATTCATATGACACATTCTCATCCTATGCATAAAGCATATAAATCACGTAATTCACATAAAGCATGCAATTATAATTTAAACTAATTAATGGTGGCGAGTCTACCTCAATTGTTTCGTGTTGCGTGAAAAGTGAGCGGGAAAATAACTTCAAGCTCCTAATTGCTCGTACGTATCGTCTAGCCAAAAATAGGAAATAAGTTTGAATTAGTATTTCGAACTTTAAAGTTTTAAAGTGTTGAAATTAAGTTTAAGGGCTTAATTGAAAATTATTGGAATTGAAATAAATGGCTTAAAATGATAAAATAAAGTTTAGGGCTAAATTGGATGTTTATTAAATCTGAAAATAAAAGTTTAAGGGCTAAAATAGAAATTTTTAAAAGTTAGGGACTAAGCTGTAATTATAATAAAACTGAAAATAAAAGCTGAAAACTAAAATAATAATGTTTAATAGTTTAAGGACTAATCTGTAAATATTTTAAAGCTGAAAATAAAACTAAAGGCTGAAATAATAATTTCTATACATTAGGGACTCAATTGTAAATATAATAAAGCTGAAATAAAATTTAAAAGCTGAATTAAATAACTTATATAAGTTTAAGGTCTAAACTGTAAATAAAATAAAGTTGAAAATATAACTTAAATGGCTGAAATAATAACTTGAATAACTTTTAAACTGAAATTAAAAAAAGTTAAAAGTTAAAATCAAAGTATTTAAAACCTAAGGACTAACTTAAAACAATGTATAACTTGGGGGCTAAAACATATTCTTTAGAAATTAAAAATCAAGATAAAACCAAAAAAATCAAAACAAAACATAAAAAAAATAACCACCTCTCTCTCTCTCGTCCAGAGAGAGAGAAGTCGACGGGGGGAAGGGGGCTTCGCCCCCTTCCTCGAGATCTCGCCACCACCGGCCGGCGGTGGTGGCGCCGAACATAGAGGCAGGTGGGGGGGTTTATTTGGGTGTTTTGGGCGCGAAAAATGGAGGTTAATCGAGGCTTGGAGGCTCGGATTTCATTCGGGTTTCTTGGTGGCTATCAACGGAAGTGGGTCGAAATACAAGGTAAGGTAATGGGTCTTTTGATCTAAGGCTTTATTTCATGATTTGGGGATGGTTTTGGTTTCGGTTGAGGTGGATTTTTGGGCGGTTTGTATTCGGCTCTTGGGGGCTGTTTGTTTCGGTTTTGGAGCTGTGAGTTGGGTGGCTGTGGTGGTGCGAAAATGGTGGTTTTGGGTAGTGTTGGCCTCGGTTTCATGGGGTGAAAACATCAGGGTGATGATGGTGGTGGTTTGGTGTTTTCTTGGTGGCGGTTTGAGGTGCAGGAGTGGCGTTTTCGGTGCTTGTTTTTTGTAGCTTTTGGTCTCGGTTTGGTGCAGCTGGGTTGTTGGGATGACTGGGGTTGGTCTCGATGAAGGTGAATTCGAATAGGTGGCTGGAACGTGGGTTTGGACAGTGGTCATTTGGGTGTTTGCAGCTTGGGTTTCTGCTGGAGGTTCAAAAATGGTGGTTCTGGGTTTGGTTGGCTACAGTGTGGTGTTGTGGCATGGTTGAGGATGGTGCAGCGAGGTTGTGAAGTTTTGTTACGGTTTTGGAGGTGGTGGAGTTGAGGTTGCAGCTTGGTGTTGGTTGGGCAGTGACTTGGTGGTCTGCTGTTCACGGTTTGGTGAGGGCAGTAAGGTGCAGTTTGGTGATGAATTGATTTGCAATTTGTGAGTCTCCTGTTGATGCTAGAAATGGGTGTTCTAGCATCAGTGAGAGTTCACACTGTAAAAAAAATAAATTTGGGGAAGATGATTTTCTTACCAAATTTGTTTGGCTGCGTGAATGTGGAAATGGAGAGAATGTAGGGTGATATTTGAATAGTAATGATTAGGGCACAAAAACCTAGGAGACTAATTGGGCTGGGAAGTTTGGGTTGGAAGGATATTCTTAATTGGGCTTATGGTAATTGGGCTGAAATGATTTAAAATTTCGTTTTGGGACATATTTAATTGGGCCTATGTAATTGGATTATAATGATTGGACAATAAATATTGGGCTCTAAATATTGGACTTGAAACTATTAAAATTTGATCCAAATAAAATAAATCCGAATTGGAATAAAAATAATTACTCAATATTCGATTCGATTCGAAATAATTTAAATTCATTTATAACGGCTAGACGAACGTGCTTTTTCTTAAAAATTAGGTTAAAGTCAAGCGACACGTTTTTCGAGAATTAATTTTATATTATTCAAACGTTCTCGGTCGCTACATTTGGTCCTTTTATTGTTGAATGTAGTATGAAATGATATTTTAGCTGATTTTTTACTGTTGGTGTATTTCTGCAATTATGGACGATTTGTAGTACAGAACGACAGTCCAGCCGTTTTATGTAGTGTAGAACGACACTGCAGTCGTTATCGTCCATGTAAAATGACAATACAAACAATATCTGTTATGGTCTGTCCGTTCTTGAAAATACAATGTGGTTACTATGATAATTTAAATATGATAGCTATTTTCATATTACTTTGCTATATATTTGAGTAAACTATTTAACTTTTATATTTTATTTGCAGTTATGGATTCTATATGAATGATATGGGTACAAGTATGTTATTTTGTTGAGTTTAAAAAGACTGAAGAAGGCAAATGGACGTGGAGTTATGTAGAATTGTGAAGAAAATGTGGATATTCTTTATGTTCCAACTAACATTTCGTATATTGAATTGTACAACAAAGTGCAAAAACTTGTTAATGTAGATTCAAAGTTGTATGAAATTGAGATGATGTTCGAGATAACTGTTATAGGTTTTGCTCTCCATTTTATAGCACTTCTTATTGGAAACAAGCTTATTCTGACTATACATATCCACTGCCAAATGAGGCGGACTGGGAGATTCCTGATAATGTTCGATCAAGAAGGTGATACAACCGTTCACACGAAGAGGAAGAGGAAGTGGACGTCCACAAAAAAAAGAAGAAACAATCAGTCGGAGAGATGCACAAGTCTCATAAGTGTAGTAGGTGTTTGAAAACTGGGCATAACCGTATCACTTATACATATCGTGTACCACTCAGCGAGAGACATGAACAATGAAGACAAGACAGCTCATATGAGGCTTTTGTAGTGTTATGATGTATTGCTTTTGTAATATTGAAAAGGGATGGCGGTATTATGTTACAATGTACTACTTTTGTCATTTTGAAAAGAAAACTACTTATAATGTTTGGAAGGAGTGATTGTGTTATTGTCTTAGACTCGATGAAGCCAGAACGACAGTTATGATGCGCATATGTTGTTTTTTGTTTCACTAAAACGTCACTTGTGCTGTAAAGACACTTGTGCCGTTTTCTGAACAGTAATGCCAGTTCTGTCGTTTTCTGTTTCATGTCGATCAAGTATTGAGCATCTCTCACATACGTTGTAAGAGGCGTGTCCATCCTACGACTTAAATGAGTTCATCTAACCGAATATCGTGTCTCGAACGGGTCGTGGTGCTCTGTACAAGTGTTTCCAGGCAAAACGACACAAGTGCCTTTTTTGGACAGTAATGGCACTAGTGCCGTTCTAGTTGAAATTTTTTCCAAACAGCATAATGACAATTATGTCGTTTTGTTTTTCATGTCGATCAAGTATTGAGCACATCTCCCCTACGTTCTAAGAGGCACGTCCATCGTACAACTTAAATGAGTACATCTAATGAGTTTATCGTGGCTCGAACGGGTCGTGGAGCTCCGTACGATTGTTTCCAAACAGAATGACACTTGTGCCGTTACACGACAGTTCTATCGTTCTACTGATTTCATCAATATTTTTCAACTTTTCGGCCGAACGACCTCGAAAATTGGACCTCCTAACTTGGGAAGGCTGGACATGTGGATTACGTGACAACGTACTGTGGAATTGATGTAGAATATATGGTATTGAATGGTGAAATCACAAGAGTCTACATTGATTTTGTTTGGAAGTATAAGTATTGAGCACATCTCCCATACGTTCTAAGAGGCACGTCCATCATACAACTTAAATGAGTGCATCTAATGAGTTCATCGTGGCTCGGACGGGTCATGAAGTCAGAAATGTCAATTAGCTGTTTTAGATACTTGTTTATTCACAGAACGACGCAAGTGTCGTATAACGGCACATGTGTCGTTCAGATGATTTCTCCAATATTTTGATTCATTTCGGCTGCTACGACCTCAGGCCCCATGAATTAAGGAAGTCGAAAATGTCGATCATGTGAAAAATAACGATATAATTTGACATATATTATATGATATCTTGTTGGTGAAATCACAAGTCATTGTATTGATTCGTTAGAAAATATAATTGATGTGTGTAACTCTCAAATTTTCTAATAGACGTTCAACCTGGGAGTGACGGGATAAGAATATTTAAATTAAACGCATCAAAACTGTACAACACTTCTATCGTTTTCGTCTTTCTTTTTGATTATGTAATGACCATATCTACTGAATATTGTGAGGCATGTCCATCCTGCAACTTAAATGAGTTCAGGTTATCGATTATCGTGGTTCAGGAGGATCGTGGCGCTTAATACACGTGTTCACAGGCAGAACGACACTTGTGCTGTTTTCAAAACAGTAACGACAGTTGTGTCGTTTTCTTTTTTTCTCTTGATTAAGTAATGAACATAAATTTCGAATGTTGTAAGTGGCGTGTTCAGCCTGCAACTTAAATGAGTTCAACTCATCATTATCGTTGTTTGGATGGGTCGCGGCACTTTAAAATGGATTTTAGAGCCAGAACGACACTTGTGCCATTTTCAAAACAGTAACGACAGTTGTGTCGTTTTCTTTTTTCCTCTTGATTAAGTAATGATCATAAATTTTGAATGTTGTAAGAGGAGTGTTCAGCCTGCAACTTAAATGAGTTCAACTCATCATTATCGTGGCTTGGACGGGTCGTGGCTCTTCAAAATCAATTTTAGATGCAGATCGACAATTCTGTCGTTCTGGCAGACGTTCTTAAAGCAATAATGATACTTTTTGTCGTTTTGTTGATTTCTCTAATATTTTACTACTTTTCCAACGGAACGACATCAAACATTGGACCCCCTAACTTAAAAAGGTCGATAAACTGATTGTCTTTTTGGATAGTCAATTTAGCTTGCCTATTTTGGTACTCAAAATCGTTGTTTTTAATCCTCATAGTTTAAAAAAAATTCGGGGGCTCCGCCCTCGAACTCCCGGGAGGGGGGCCCACCCCTTGTATTTTCACAAATACTTTTTGTTAATTTCTTCAATATTTTGCTTCTTTTCCACCACAATGACACTTGTGTATCGTTGTAATGTCATTTGTATAGTCATCTTAGATATTTTCATAACTTCCTATGTTACATACTTTAGGGAATCCATTAAAATATTGTTTGTTGAAAATTTCGGAACGACACCAATGTCGTTACTGGACATGAAAGCAACACTTGTCATGGTACATATCTAAATACGAGTATAAGCAATCATGGCCTATTCATCCCATGAAAATAATAAGTGAAACTTATTTATATTGTAATATGCACATGATACGTATAATGTTGAAATGTATGTTCATTAACTTAATCGACACATATGAATAAAACGACTTGTTCTTTCATTATCTCGATAAATATAAAAGTTATGTCATTTCAATCGTTCTTTGTAGCTTGTCAATTTTTTTGTGTTATACATATTAATAAGTCCATTATTAGAGGTCGTTTCGTTGAAAAAATAAATGACAGCAGATAACGACTGTAGTGTCGTTTTACATCTCGAATGCGGACCTTTTTGAGTAACAACAGTTCGAATTGGTGCATTATTGGTCGATGTTAAGTCATGGTGTACGTCGTCTAGGTGAGTGCTATCCACTGGTGGTGGTGCGCGACCATGGGTGTCGCTGGAGGTAGGTTTTCCGGCAGAAGAAGAGTGCGCGAGAACTAGTCTTTTGGGCTGGTTTGTTGTTGATTCTGGTGGTTTCGTGGGTAATGGTTGGTTGGAGGTTGTAGATGGGAGTGAGACGAGGTTAAGGGTGATGGAGTCCGATGGTTTGGGTGACCGAAAAGTGGTGGAATGAGGCCATATGAGGCTGCTGAAAATGGGAGAAAATGAAGAAGAAAGAAGAAGGTGAAATGAAAGAAGTTGGGTAAATAATTTAATATAAATTGAAGGACAATTTTGTCATTTTACCATTAAATTTACTTTTTTTAATTCTATTTCAATGTTGGTCACAGGCCATTTATCCAAAATTATTGTTCAGGGCGTTATTTGGCCAAAGTTCCCTTTAATAATGTAACGACCCGAGTAATTTTCTCCGGCCGTTAACATATACATACTGTCCGCTATGGGGAGTAATTTTCTCCCCTCACGGCTTTCTGGACGCGTCCCCCAGGATTCGAACCCAAGACCTCCAACTTATATGGGAGACTTAAGTTGAAACCTGATACCAATTGGGGCCGTTAACATATACGTACTGTCCGCTATGGGGAGTAATTTTCTCCCCTCACGGCTTTCTGGACGCGTCCCCCAGGATTCGAACCCAAGACCTCCAACTCATATGGGAGACTTAAGTTGAAACCTAGTACCAATTGGACAACTTGCCCAATTGGTACCAGGTTTCAACTTAAGTCTTGCCCAATTGGTACCAGGTTTCAACTTAAGTCTCCCATATGAGTTGGAAGTCTTGGGTTCGAATCCTGGGGGACGCGTCCAGAAAGCCGTGAGGGGAGAAAATTACTCCCCATAGCGGACAGTACGTATATGTTAACGGCTAACGACCCGGGTCCCACTTAACGAGCTGTCCAGGCCGTTAGATCGACGACGTACTGTCCCCACTGTACCAACATGGGTCTTTTTAGCATGCTTTGTCCTCACTCGCACGCTCCCCGAGAAAACTTCCCAGGGGGTCACCCATCATAGAATTGCTCCAAGCCTAGCACGCTTAACTGTAGAGTTTCTAACGATGGACTTCCGAAAAAGAAGGTGCACCTTGTGATATAAGTAGTACCTATCAAATTTTCTCCCCTCACGGCTTTCTGGACGTGTCCCCCAGGATTCGAACCCAAGACCTCCAACTCATATGGGAGACTTAAGTTGAAACCTGATACCAATTGGACAACTTGCCCAATTGGTACCAGGTTTCAACTTAAGTCTCCTATATGAGTTGGAGGTCTTGGGTTCGAATCCTGGGGGACGCGTCCAGAAAGCCGTGAGGGGAGAAAATTACTCCCCATGGCGGACAGTACGTATATGTTAACGGCCGGAGAAAATTACTCGGGTCGTTACATAAGTTGATTTATGCTTGAAAAGCGTTGTTGATCTATGTAATGACTTTGATTAAATTGTGTGTGATCAATATTAAATGTGGTTGAATTGAAGTACATTGTATGGGTCTCATTTGGTACGTATTCTCATTTTTTACAGTAAATCAATTCTCATTTTCAACCACACATTCTTCAATAAAATAATATTTTTCATCACATCAATACTTTTTTCTTCTTTTTCAACCACTCATTTCCCATCATATCACTATTCAAAAATCAATTCTTCCTCCAAAAATCCCTACCAAACACACTATATGTAACTTCATAAAATTGTGGATTGATGATCACTATTTTGAAAGTACTTAAACTTTCATGAAATATTTAATAAGGACATTATCTATTTGATAATGAATTGAACTATGAGAGAGTTGAAGAATTCTAAGTTCAATTATAACCCAAAAATGTGGGGGTTAACAACAATATTTGTGAACTTATATGAGAAAGTTCAAAACTTATGGATGCAACTTTACTAGATTGCATATGTATTCCTAATTAAGGAATTGTGGGGTAACTTAGTTTAAAAGTTACATTTTCTTATATTTTATAGTCATAGCACAATGTCTATGAAGTGAAAAGGTAGAGAGATCTTATATAATTATAAGGATGACATACACTAAGTCTAAAGTGGATGAGATGGGTTGAAAGCCAATTATGACGTTTGAATATTTGAAGAATATTGAAAATCATTGTAATAATTTAATGATGAGAATTGAATATCCATACATGAGATCCACTAGTGAAAGTGATTGACTAGGGTAGTATTTTGATAGAAATCCTCCATTTATAAATCAACAAAGCTTTAGATAAAGCTAGTTAGAAGCATGTAGCTTCACAAAAAGGATTTCTTGATGGTGACAAGTTGTATCTATTAAATGAATTGATCGTTGGCTAGCTAAATTTAATAAGATACTAAGTCACATATAATGGAAAGTCTAGACTTATGAGTCTAAGACATGATTACATAAGGAAATTAATGAAGTGGAATAATTTTCCTAAATTATGTTAAGACAATAGAGAACATAGCGGATGCTTTAACTAAATCTCTAAAATAAGAGATTTTGTAATAATCTACTTTCGAGTAGGATGTGGTTGAAACTCTTAAATTAGAAAGATCCACTAATGATGGCAACCCTACCTGTCATTACTCAAAAGGTAATCCACGGGTTCAAAGGGTAACAACCAGTCATTCGATATGTGGATAGTTTCAGCATTATAAAATCCGCACTAATCCTATCCTAAGTATATAATGCTGGTTGTTACTAAAGTGAAAGTTGAGCTCTTAATAAAGTTTAGTACGGAGTACAAGTATCTCTAAAAGTAATAAAGATACTGGAAGAACTTCACCTAGATGAACTTCGAGGTGGTGCCGCATCAATAGAAAGTTAGAGTTTCTCTTTTAAAATTTTGTTGAAAAGGATGAGCACAATACCATATTAGCGCTAAGCGAGTTGAGGAACTTGAGAACACATAATATTTGTGTGTGTGTTCTTACCGGTATTGTCATATGGAATAATTGGTTCAATGCTTTCATGTTACTTTTAATTCCGACTTTACTTTGTTTGAATTACACTATGGTTAGATTTAAATCGAAAGATATCTAATCCTCATTCATAGGTATTGTATATTTTGAATATGAAATTTATTGAATTTTGAACAAGTGGGGGATAGTTGAAAAATGTTGTTCAAAAATCAATAAAAATGAGTATAGAATGAAGTGGGAATGAAAGTGAAAACGGAGGCCAAAACTCCCTTCTGTGCGACCACATAGGCAATTACCTATGTGGTCGCATGTTGATATACAAGGACTGAAGGCCTTGCCATGAGGGAAACTATGCGACCGCATAGGTTTCTACTATGCGGTCGCATAGTAGAAATAGGTTATCGTTGGTGGCGGTTTTAACGGTTTTGTATTTAAATTTGGTGGCCTTTCATCCTTTTTTGGCACCACTTCATGATAATTGATCAAGGCCTATATATGGGTGGTCATTTTGGAGGCAAAAACAATGGAAACCATATGAAAAACATATGTGCAAGATTATTCATTCCACAAATAAGAAAATTAAATTCTTTCTTCATCCATATTCAAATCTCCCTTTGTGTTCTTAAAGTTTTGGTAGAAAACATAAGTGCTCAAGTGTTTTCTATTACAAGACTTGATAAATCGTACAAACCATTTGCCGGAAAACCCTTTAAGCACCAAATTCTATTCGAGAAGATGTTGATCATTTGATTTTTTCCATTAGGAAGAAAAGATGAAGGAGAAGAAAGAGCTAGCATCGGCGTAAGCTCTCCTTTTTTACAACCATATTTCTAATCAAATCTTAAAAATACAAAAGTGTATTCCTCTAGAGAGAGTATGAAACAAAATCAAAATAAAATCATGAATTTTATTTATTGAATTTGGACACAGAGAGAGAGAGAGAGAGAGAGAGAGAGAGAGAGAGAGAGAGAGAGAGAGAGAGAGAGAGAGAGAGAGAGAGAGATTATGTCAGTATTTAATAAGATTTAAAATATAATTAAAGATTGTGAACGATTTTTAGTTAGTAATACATTAAAAACATAAACAGTTTAACAAACTTAATTTATCAAAAAAAAAAAAAAAACATTTGTCAATAAATAAAATAATAATAATTAAAAAATATTAAATAATAATAATAATAATAATAATTATTATTATTATAAATAAAGAATTATTTTTTTCCAAAATTAAATTATTCTCAAAATAACTAAAAATTGTTTGGACCAAAAGGAAATCATGTATAATGTCCATTTCTCGAGAGCATGGACACACAACTTGGAAGGCAATCTTCCTCTATGTTATTTCCTATACTTTCCTGGGTATTCAACCCAAAAAGAAAAAAGATTTTGTTCCAAGCATGCTCGAATATCATCTCATATACACTAGCGACCACTCCCTCCCACTCTTTATTCCATAAACAAAATATTATTAAACATTTCGTTGGAGTTAAGGAAATGAATTATAATTTTTTTTAATTGGAAGAAATACTTTCATAAAATTAGTCAAATAGATCTAAAATAACCGTTAAATCTCAAAAATTCTTTTTAAATTCTCAAAATCATGCCAGATGAACCCTAAAGAAAAGTAGCAAAAAGAATAAACCTTAGAAATTGCCAATAGAAAAGTAGCAAAAAGAATAAACCCTAGAAATTGCCAATATGTTATTTCACTTTTTACTCCATTGGTAGGACCATTCCTACACAAACATTGTACATCTACTACATTGTCGTTATCTGGTTAGATTTATCTTTAAAGGTCAACGTCAGCATATTTGTGAATCAAGCTTACGCGTACTTCTCAAGATCAAGTCTCACGAAACAAGACAGCTAATAGTGAATGTGCTCACATCGATCTGAGTATTGTTCTTTGGAATCCTCTAACTACGGGTGACCCAATCGCAAGTTTGGCCAGATTGCCATGCAGATATGGTGAGCCAGAATGTGAGAATTGAGGGTCGTCCATGCTATCAATGCCTACAAATACCATTTCTTGGATAATTATAATTTCAAGGGGTCCTCTCGATTCTTCGTTGAAATTCAAAATGCCAAAGAATACAAACGTAGGACGTCAATAACATAGCATAATTTGGCTAATATTTCAAGGATCAAGAAAGATAAAAGGAAACAGGTAGAATTCTATGCATAATCACAGGTGTCAACTTTTGACAGTACTCGATTTAAATGGATGGAGTATGGCACCAATATAAATAAATATAGAAAAAAAGAATCGAACTCTATGTCTTTATTGCTCCCCTCTTCTACTTATTATCCAACTCGGACTGGACATTACTCTTAGCCTTATCATTTTAATATTATTTTTAATTTTTAATCAATCTAAAAATTATTTAATCATACATACAAATTATAGTACCAAATGCAATTTATTTTATTTTATTTTCTCATTTATTTATTTTAGTGACAAATAACATGTCATAAAAATAATTTACCGATTCGATTATTATAACAAATCGGATTGGATTGTTATCGACGATAGGAATGTGGTTGCTGTGAAAATATTGAAAGATTTGAAGAAGACAAATATTTTTGTTTGTATAGCTTGTTTTTATAATTTTGTCCATCAATTAAGTTGTCATTTGAGTCAAAATTACTATTTCAACGTTGAATGGCGGTTTTATGGAGGAAATCCGTGAAATGGACCAACGTTGCAAGTACATATAAAGGTTTGGGACTTCGGCCGCAAAATTAAAGATTTGGGTGTAATCCGCAACAAAAATGAAAGGTTTGGGATCGGAGCTGCAATTTTTCCGAGTCAAAATTATTATTCCAACGTTGACTAACGGTTTTATGGACGGAATTCAAGGTTTGGGATCAACGCTGCAATTACATATAAATGTTTGGGACTTCGGCTGCAAAAATTAAAGGTTTGGTGTAATATGCAACAAACTGAAAGGTTTGGGACCACGGCTGCAATTTTTCCTAAGAAAAAAAGGATAGCTAAATAAATAATTTGTTAAAATAGAACAATCTCGATCTTTTTCAAACATCTTATCATTTAATCTTTGTTACTACGCCCTTTTTTTTTGTTAGGGTAGTTAGTAAGTAAAAGTTATAATAAGTCACGAACAAATATTAAAATTACTCGTCTTTGTGAGAGTGAGTGAGTGGTGGCTAATTTTTATTTCGTATTGAGAAAGAATTTTGTTGTACACAATATATAATAGGCTTGGACCGTCCTACAAACTGGATCTTTGCATTGACTCAAAATGTCCAAGATAAGATGAAATTAGCAACATTTTATGGTCTTTGTTTAAAAAGTTAAGTTTTGTTCGTATGCTATCATTAGTGTAACAATGACATATCACATGTGCAATATATTAACAATTTGAAATGCCAAACGGAATTATCTTAGACTTGTTTGAGTCTTGTTTTTCACACACACATATATAAGAATACTATTCTAGAGCGTTGTCGTATTTCTAATATTTTATGTATAAGATGTATTATTAACAGGAAACGACGTCTGTATATTTCAGTTGTTGAAATTTTGGTTATCAAATAATTTCTCTATGATAGATATGAGAGAAGTAAGTTGATCTATAGAGATAGATCTAAAAGATTGCTTAACTCATCACAATCTATATAGATAAAATCTTCTTAAGATTTTATATGGAGAAAATGAACTGAAAGTTCCTAGATACACTGATGGTAACTTCTAGTTAGACTAGAATGATAGTATATCTCAATTAAAATATTGATTTACTCTTAAGCGGTATGTTGGAAAGGTTCCAAATCGGAAATAACCGTTGATTCAATAATAGAAGTCTTATACATAGAAAGTAACAAAAGTTGTGGTCTGGATGAGGAAGTTCATTAATGAACTTGGAGTAGTTCCTAACATTGTTGATCACATGCTTCTGCATTGTGGTAACAATGGAGCCATCGTCCGAACGAATGAACTAATGTCTCATCAATATTCAAACATGTGTTAAGGAGATATTATCCCATTGGAAATATAATCCAATAAAATGATGTAAAGAAAGAACGAATTCCCACAAGTTATTAAATTGCAAATCCACCAACAAAGAGTTGTCGCGGTATAAACATGATCGTCGTGTAGACTCTTATGGTATAACATACATAAGTGATTGGATCTAGTGCGAATTAGATTTATAAGTGTTATGCCCTATGTCCAATCAACTTTGGACAAACACTTTTAATATATATAATCGATGCGTATTTATGGCAATATCTATTATTTAATTAAATTAATATTCTAATAAATTAAATAATAGAATCCGTAGATTCAAGTCTTAGTGATTTGTTAATCACAAAGAGTTGTGATTGTAAGATACAAATTACATATGACTGAATCTTAAATCGTCCGTGGTTGTATGTAATGACAAGATACAGATATCGTTATTACGAATAGACCATCACGTATGGTATTTCTTACTTGTGAGTAAGTAGCTAATATCACAAGTTAACGTGTGGTGATACTTAAATAAATACGTTGATATTTTGTTATAGAACAAAACATTGGAGACCCACTGAGGAGATTCCACAAGGATAACTGTTTGAGTGTTAGTGGTTAATTTCTAATGTTCGATAGTGGAATCGGTCATTTGACTTGAGGTCATCATAATGCCTTGTATGAGGATAGTCATACTTTGGTGATGTTGGATTTTGCTTTGCCAAGAGTTTGTTCGGGTATGTCAAGATCCATTTGCTTTTGATTTTCGTCGGTACCTTCAAAAACAATTTAATTTTTGATTTTTGGTACCCATACAAACTTGAGTCCTTGGTAGTTAGTTTTTTATGATTCTTTAATCCACTTATTTTTGTTTTCAAAATATAATTTCTTTTTAATTAAGCAATTAAAAGAAACATGTCCAATATTATTACAAAAAATACAAGTGGTGTTTGAAGCCTCAACAAACGTATTTTTAAGAGATTTTTGTTTTAAAGAGGGTTTGAATCCGATTCCCCCTTTGTCAAATACACATTTTTTATTTCCGAGCATCAAATCAAAATTTTTCTTACCCTCAGTGAATTTATAAAAGATTTTCGTTAAATCTTCAACATTTTCTTTTAGGGAAGTGTTCTCCTTAACTAATAAATCGTAATCAAAATTTTCTTTTAATTTTTCCAAAGTTTTCTTTAATTCATCTTTCAATGTAGAATTTTTCTTCTTAAGAATAGAGTGATTCAAGGCAAGTTTTTCAAAATCTTCAAGTAATTCATCATAAGAATTTTTTTCTTTGTACTTACCTCATCTTCGAGAGCCATGAAGCACATGTTAGTGCTTTCATTTTGGTCTTTATCATCACTATCATCCCAAGTAACTTGAAATGCCTTTTTCTTGAAACTTTTCTTTTTGTTCAAGCACTCGGTTTTTTGTGATCGGGTTTGTCACATTCGTAGCAAATAATTTTCTTGCTCCTTTCTTCTCATTTGTCGTCCTTCCTTTGAAACTTTCTATTGTTTTGGAATCCTCTCCATTTCTTGACGAGAAGGATTAGATCATCGAGCTCTTCGTCGCTCATGTTGTTGGTTGTTGTTTCTTCATCGATTACCGATTTTAAAGCAATTTGTCGTTTAGGAGCCTCTTTCGATTCCTCTTTTCTCTTTCTTGTCTTCTCCTTGATCTCGTGCATCGTTGAGTTCATAGGTCATCAAGGTTCCATACAATTCTTCCAAAGGATATGTATTCACGTCCTTTGTTTTTCTTTAAGCATCCATATGGGGCTCCATTCCTCCGAAAGTGACCTAAACATTTTGCTCACAAGTTCACCTTTAGTATATTTTCGATCAAAACCTTTTAAACCATTTACAATGTCGGTAAAGCGAGTAATCATATTGACAATTGGCTCATCTTGTTTCATGAAGAAGTTTTCAAATTCTTTAACCAACATATTTATTTTAGCTTCCTTAACTTTATTCGTTCCAACATTAGTGACTTCGAGAGAATATCAAATTTCATAAGCCGAATCACATGTGCTAATTCTATTGAATTCATTTCTATCTAGGGCACAATAAAGCAAATTCTTGGTCTTAGCATTTAATGACAATTTTCTTCTATCTTCTTCATCGTATTCCTCTCTCGATTTAGGAATACTTTGATCGGGTTTACCATCTATCTTAATAGTCTTTGTTGGCACATAGGGACCATATTCAATTATTTCACAAATGTTAAAATCAATAGATTGAACATAAATCATCATTCTAGCTTTCCAATAATTATAATGTGTGTTATCAAAGAAAGGAGGTCGGTTTGTAGAATGCCCCTCAAGATTTTGAAACACGGTATTAGCCATAACTCAAGATTGTGAAATCTTAAAGAGTGAGTACCGAGCTCTGATACCAATTCAAAGCTCAAGATTGGCTAACCAAGCGGGGGAGTGAATTGGTTATTAAAAATTTTTCGTTAATTACTCAAGATTTTAATCTAATGAACACACAAATGATAGAGAAATAAACTAAACACAAGTAAGCACGTAAATGAAACAATATAAACTTGCACAAAATAAAAATGTTAAGTAAAAGGGTTAGAGAGCGCAAACGATATAATATGGAGGTTCGATCCAATGCGACGATCTATGTCCCCAGTTACCAAGCTCTCCGGCACGAGCAATACCTTTTTCACTATGTTGATTGATTTATGGTGCAACACAACCCTTTACAAAGCTTCCGGTGACTTATAACGAAGGAGCACCGATTCTTTTACAATGTTGAGCTTTCCGGGACCTCAACACGATCCACAATTCAAAATGAATTTACAATAGAAATCTTCTCTTCTTATCGAACAATACATTCAAAGTTGAGAACAAGAAGATGAGGGAAACACTTCAATAGATGGCAATGAGTATACCTCAAAGTGTTGGGTTGAAAGAGTTTTGAAGAAATAAGGATTTTCACAAAATTAATCATTCAAAAGTTTTAGAGAATTTAATGCTTTTGATCTTCTAAGGATAGAGAATAAGGTGGCTGTGATCAATAAAAGCATCACTTTAGTGCTCAAGAAAAGTTGTTGCAAATGAAGAATGAGTGAGGTATTTATAGCACTCAAACGGTCAAAAACTCTACTGTACCGGACGATCAATAGCCGTTGTTTTGTCAGAAAAATCAGAACTGTTAAATTTTTTACCGTTGGAGCCAAATTGGCCACACTAGACGTCCGAGACACCCTTTTTGGCTCGGAATGTCCTCGTTTTTTAAATTTATCAAACGCATGTATTCGAGGGACGTTAAAAATGTTTTTCAAAGCATTTGTCATATTTTAAAAATACGTGTTTTGATTTTTACCTTTGAAAACATATTTTTCGAGTAAAACATTTTTTTCGTGATTTTTCGATCGTAAAATCAAAACTTTGAGCTTGTCAAGATTCATTACCAAGTATTGAAATGTTTTACCTTTACATATGATTGTGAAAAGTCTAAGTACTTTGTTTCGAACATCTTGAAGTGCATTATATGATCGTACTTCAACTTGTGTTCGATTTGCGTTGAGGCATCTTTTTGCGGGTTTTTCAATATCATTCTTCATAGCCTCGAGTGATCGATTTTGTTTCCACATTGATCGTTG
Organism: Fraxinus americana; assembly: GCA_035079005.1. Lineage (NCBI taxonomy): Eukaryota > Viridiplantae > Streptophyta > Magnoliopsida > Lamiales > Oleaceae > Fraxinus > Fraxinus americana. The sequence continues at coordinate 15,242,535 of CM068710.1, read as the reverse complement.
TATGCAAATTACTTGACCTCGAACTTCCTGTCATCAATTTTATTCTTGTGCAATAATCACTATAAATACTCGAAATCAATTTGTTAGAAATAAACACAATTTATTTGTGATAATCAAAACGAGACGTCAACCGTAGGTCAACAAACACATGGTCTGTGAATTTCTAGACAAAATTGAAGGTTCAAGAATGCACAATTAATTCTACCATTTAACAATCTAGATTCCAAAAACATGTCTACGCTATAGATTTTAATAAAATCATCATTTATTCCACATATAAATAAATCGTCATTTATTCCACATATAAATGTGGGACTAGTTAAAATTCATTATGTATCAAATATCTTGATACTCGAATATCAACCACTGGTATCATTTGAACTTCACAACAATTTCAATAAATGAAGGTTTTATGACTTTTATCAATAATATTGTTTTGCGCGGTTACTCGCTAACAATTAAAAAGGGATTAGATGATTCTGTAAGAGACAAACCTCTTGGAACAAAGTCCCAAAAAAGGGTGTTTATCGAATATGAAGATTACAGTTTGGACACGAACAAGATGCCTCCAAGGGGCGCAGGCACACAAGTACAAGGAATTTGAAGAAATTTAAAGTTAATCTAAGGAAAAGTAAATTACATATTCTTTGTTTGAGAGTGAATTTTGTCTGGCTTTCTTCATTGCTTTCCTCTTCCTTTTATACTCCTTGGGCAGTTCTACACCGTTTGGACTCTGCTCTTAACTACCCATTTCTTTTACAGTGGCTGACTGGCCAATAACTACCATTTGTGACTTTTACCACTACGTTTTCTTCATAATCGCTTGTCACTAATTTTCTCAAATCGTGGGATGTAATCGTGATGTGCTCAAACTGTCTCAAACCGTGACTTTTAGATAACCGCAGAGTTTAGTCATCGTTAGGATTCTGGGCGATCTAGCAATTCGGGCGATGACTCCTTCGTTATGGGCGTTCATAAGGCATTTTACTCGCTCAACATCTGGGCATTCTGCAATCTTGGGCGACAATGTTCCCTTGTTTGTGGGCTGCTTCCCCTTTGTTTGGGTTTTCATCTCAGATTCTCAACTAGGCTTTGTTCTTTGGGCCATTTAATTTGGGCTGCACTTTTAGTGTGTCAACAATTACTCCCCAATATGGCAGAATTAATATTCAATAATTACTTTTTTGCCATATTCACTTCGTATTTGTCTAGCAACACTTGAAATTCCCAAGAATTTCAATCATCACTTTCTTCTACACTTAAAAAGGTGTAACTTTACAAAACCCTTATAAATCCAAATGATACGCCACTTCTTCGTACCATTAACCCACGTTTCAGCATTTCGCACTTCGTCTTTGCTATATTTACTGTTCATCTTCTTACTTCCTTGCTACGCTTCTCAGGTAAACTCCAGCGAACTTGTTTTTCTATTCCAATGGCCACTTCACAAACTCAATCTAATGCTCCCTTTAGTTTTGAAAAACCTCCTCACTAGACCATATGTAAATCCATCCCATCTTTCTCAAGCCAATCCAGATTTGAATGAGTTCTATCTAGGTCCATCATTTAAAGATGCCGAATCGGTGGGGAAAACGGCGGTTAGTCAACTGTTTCCCTGCACTGAGGACCTTCCCTTCCTGAATTCGCTGTCGTTGAAATCAATCCAAGAACGAGGTATTCGTACTTGGCCTAAAACTGATTCTACTTTCCGTTTTTGGCATGCACGTTTAATGAAACATGGCCCCACTAAAGCCTTTTTTGATCGTGCAAGAATTTCGGACCTATTAGAAATTACGCTCAACCCCCCAATTTATGATTCAACGCTTTTCCCCATGGCGCTAAGTTTTTGGTCTTCTGAGTATAATACTTTTGTTTTTCCCCCTTGGTCCAATGTCTATTACTCTGAGGGATGTAGGGGCTTTATTAAACCTTCCCCCTTTTGGCGACACTATATTCCCTTGCCTCTTAATCATTGGTACTGCCCCAAAGTTCGATAAGAAGATCACTGAATCTTATTCGAGCTTGCAACAGCCTTATGCTACCTCCACTTCTGAACCCGGCCATGCTAAACGTGTAGCTTTCCTTCAGGTCTGGCTTTGTAAATATGTCCTTTGTGTCCCCAGCCTGAAACCTTCTACGAGCTATCTGTCCATATCACATGAACTAGCACGTGGCTGATCCCTGAATTTATGTTCATTCTTTTTGGCTGCCCTTTATAGAGGCATAGCCTCCCTCCAATTCCAATTGAAGACCGGTGCCTCCACTACAGGCAGCAGGCCTCTATGGTTAGCCGAATTGTTGTTGAGGGCGTACTTCCTATAACTTGGTGCTGTACCTTCTCCTCCTAGGTCGGTTGCCTGCTATGGGTTATTCATTCATCAATTGAGCCCTGTACTTTTGTCCGCCAGGGATGTCTTCACTGTCTTTTATACTTTGAATTCAATCCCTTCATTCTTTCCTTTTCCTGCTCATCAGATTACCATTTTTGTTCGTCCTCTTTCCACCGTGGATGAAGTAGGTTCATATCTAACCGTTTGGGTTCAATTTCTAGTTGGGAGGGAATTGTTCCACGACATTTTGACCGGAACAAACGCCAAGGCTGGGGTTGAAATATATGCCCCCCAATTCTTTGCCTGTCAGCTTGGGTTCGGCCAAACAGGGCCTGTTCCTCCCTGCTATTCCAAGAATCTGACAGAGCGTTTTCATCTTATAAATAAAATCGAGGCTGAAAGCATCGATGCTCGTAATAAGCTCTTAGCCCATGACTTTTCGTTTACTCCTTTCAATTCTACATTTGTCACACATCCCCTTTTTAATCAACTCTGGCCATCTGTGAAACGTAGGCTATTTGCTGTTAATGCCAATCATGCCTTTCACCTATTGAGTCGGTCAGAGACCTCTTCCACTTCTCCCACTCTCGTCATTCCTTTGTCTATTAAGAGTCCTTCCCCATTGTCCTCAATTCGTACGAAGCGTTCAAGCCTTCCCCCTGCTTCTTCACCCGTCCATGCGGCTGCCACCAAAGGTACTTCCAGCCATTAGCGATCAGCTACTGCTTTTCCAGTTTTACCAGACGATACTGAGGGCGATGATGATGATGATGATGTGCCTCTCATCCACAAGAAAAAGGTAACTAGATTCTTTTATTTCATGAAATACTGTTTTTGATGCATTAACGTTTCTCTTGAATTATCAAAAGAGTTCAGCTTCTCCTTCAAAAGATTTATCCTCAGCATCTCCTGCTCCAGTTCCTGCTGTTGTAACCGTTTCAACCGGATCATCTAAGGAAGGGGGTTTCTCTCAAAGAAAAACCTTCAATTTCAGAGTCTTCATCCCAACCTACTGAGGCACTGCAGACTTCCCAGCGCATCCATTCTTCAACTACTGAACCAGAAAGTAGGGCATCTTTTGGTATTTTTACTCTATTTATTGGTTTAGCAATTTTTTGACTTGTTGTTCCCTGGGTACATCAGGTGTTTCCATGGACCTGCCCGTTGTGGTAAGGTCGACTTAGAGAAAGGGAAGTCTTCGTGGATGGTGGAGCATATTGACGATGATCCTGAACATACGAAGGTTGTTGATGAGGTAGTTCACATTCCTCTTTCGTCCTTTACCTTACTTCTAGTGACAGTTTTAACACCGGCGTTTTCTTTCAGTGCACTAATGCCGTTGTGCGCTCTATCCAAGATTTGCTTTCTTCTTGGGAACAAATGAATAAGTCTTGTTCTTCTTCCAGCCATCCTTCTGACTCCTCAGAAGCAAACATGGAGATCCTCAAATAATCGATGCTTGAGTATGTCGCCTTCGTGGACATGGATGTTCATATGGCCAGTGCTGCCAAACAGAAAGAGAAATTTGATCTCTTGAACACGAAGTTGGCACAAGCACTTACGCTTCCATCGCTCCATGTTTCTTCTAACTTCAAGGCGACGCTGAAGGCCATTCACTCTAAAGGTCAGTCTTTGTTGGCTAGAAGTGTCGAGTTGAAGGCTAAAAGCATTCAGTATCTTCGTGCCTCCTCTGAGAAGGAATCTCTGCTTCAGGAGATTAACAATACCAAAGCTAAATTGATTTGAGTCTCCTCTGAAATTAAGGCTGAAGACTCTTTAATGAAAGAACTTCAAGCAAGGATGGATGATTGTAAGGCTAGGATGGCTGCTAAAGAACATAATGCTTCCCAAGAAGTAGAGCAAACCAAGTCTTTGGTTGAACGTTACCAACGGTTGAAAGTTGATGACGAGGTCGTATTCGGGATAAACACTGCTTCTTCAAGGCAGGACGAGGACTGGGCGAAGCTTAGGGAACAGCTGAGGTCTGCTTGGAGTGAATTGTAATTGAGACGTTTTAACGTCTTAATTTTCTCTTTTGTAATTAACTGCCATGAATGATCTTAATTGTAACAGTGGCACTTATTTATCAATGAATGATTCTTTTATTTCCTCATGAACTAATTGACGTTCTTTTCTTTAATCGTCAACCTCCCAGGTATTTGTTATCTTGTATTCGAGTCCATGTACCTGGCCTTCTAATCTCATTTTTCCAAGACTTTAGGACATTTAATGTATGTCTGTGGCCTTTCACATTCTGTCTTTTCGTCTCCATGCCTTTATAAATATACATTCTTGCACTGATCATCTTTATCCTCGTCCTTAATCCCTTATCTAAGAATTATTTTACTGTCATCGTTTAGCATTTTGATAATTCATCTCTAGTTCCATTTTCTGTAGAAATGGGTCAGTTGCTCCATCCCATTTTGTTGTGATGTGCCTGTCAGTATGGGAGATATAGGAAATGTTTTTTGGTCAGCAGCAAAACTCTTCCCATCCATCAATGGTGGAAGGGGATACTTTTGGGCCACTTTGCTTGTTGAGAATACTTCTCAGCTTCTTTTCTCGCCATTGCAGCGACGCATTCAAGGAGGTGGCTGGTCCCAATCCACAATTTTCACCGTTGTTGCCAAAAGGACCATAATTGTTTATCCCCAGTCGTAATTCGTAGGAGGTTTTATACTTTCGCTCATAGGAGACTTTGCACTTTCGTATTCCATTGATGTAACCAATATTTACTTAATAAAAGTTTTGTTTGAACGTATTTCGTTCTTTATTTTATTTGGCCATCATCGCTCAATATAACTTACATGCTTAAATCTTTATTTGTTCGTTCTCCTATAAGGAAGGAACATATTTCTTCAAATATTAGCCATTGATGAACCTCACGTGATTAGTACCATCTAAATTTTCTAAATGGTAGGCTCCATTAGGCAACACACTTCTCACCTTGTATGGTCATTCCCAATTTGGTGATCATTTACCGTACTTTGGGTCTTTACTATCCAAAGGGAGTATTGCTTTCCAAACTAAGTCGCCCAAATTGAAGGACTTGGCTATGACTTTTTTGTTGTAAAACTTAGCCTTTTTTTGTTTCTGGACTTGTAATCTATCCAAACGTCCAACCTTAATTCGTCCAATTCTAATAAATTTTGGATGAGTAACTCTGCACGTTCGTTGTCGCCCAGGTTGTTTTGTGAACATACTCTCATTGACTGCACATTGATTTCCATGGGCAGCACTGCGTCTTGTCTGTATGTTAGCTGAAAAGGGGTAACTTTAGTGCTTGTGCATGGCGACGTTTTATAGGCCCACAGAGCTTGATTCAAACACTCGTGCCAATCTCTGGCATTTTCACTTATCATATTTCTTACGACGTTCTTCAAAATCTTGTTAGATGATTCAGCTTGACCATTGGATTGAGCGTAATAAGGCGTAGAATTTACCAACTTGACCCCAAATTCGCTCAAAAATTCGTTCACTTGATCCCATTCAAGGAAGTTTCATGATCCACCATCAGAATTTGTGGGATTCCAAACCTATAAATGATATGATCGCGAATGACTATAACACTCTTCTGAGATATGTCTTTTAGAGGTATTGCATCTACCCATTTGGTGAAGAAATCTGTTGCCACTATAATGAACGTATGTTGCTTAGACGATGGTGGATAAATCTTTCCTATTAAGTCTATCGCCCAACCTCTAAACGGTCATAGCTTAATGATAAGTGCCATTTCTCTAGCTGGCGCTCTTTGAATTGGTCCATGTGTTTGACATGCCAAACACCCTTTTACATATTGGACACACATTTCTCCCATCTTAGGCTAAAAATATCAATTCCTAATAATTAACCACCTCATCCTTTGGCCAGCTTGGTGGGCTCCAAAAATTTCTTCATGTGTTTCAGCCATAATTACCTTAGCTTCTTGTAGGCTTACACATTTCAACAACACCCCATCTGGGCGTTTCTTAAGTAATTCGTCTTCGATCAATGTGTAATTCAACGATCATAGCCTTATCTTTCTATTGTTCTTTTTAGCTGGTTCTTTCAAGAACTGTTTTGTCTCTACCCTCCAAACCATTGCGTTTCCTTCTTGTATGCAATGAACTTCAATCCTATTTGCCCTCATTTGTACAACGGGCAATATTGTTCCATATTCACAAGTGGGTTCTATATCTAAAATTTTTAAGTAACCTGAGGCTGTTTGGGCTAGTTCGTTCGCTATGTCATTATATATTCTATTGACATATTGAATTTCCACTTGATCGAACTCTTCTAGAAATTCTTGGGCGACTTCATACTGACTTATGATGGATTCACTTTGACATTTAAAATCGTCAGTAAGTTGGTAAATCACCAACTGGGAATCGCCCCTAACAATTACATTTTTTACTTCCATTTCAATCAGTAACTCTAGGCCGACAATCAATGCTTCGTACTCGGCCTGGTTATTGGTGCACATTCTATCCAATGTAAAGGTGAATTTATAACAAACTCTTAGAGGATTTATCAAGGCTATTCCTACCCCTGTACCTTTGGAAGTTTTTGATCCATCGAAATATAAGATCCATGGTTTTAACTCGAATGAGTCTATTTCCAATTTAACATCTGTTTGACATCCATTTTTTTCTAATTCTATTTCTCTTTTTTCATTTCAACCACACATTCTATTAATAAAATAATATTACACATAAATTCAAAGATTCTCTTTACTTTTTAACCACACAATCTTCCATCAATCACTATTCCAAAAATTATTTTTCAACAAAACGGGTGTCAAACAGGGGCTTAATTTCTTTGGGCATATCGAGGCACGAGTGATCAGCCAAGAAATTAGCCAATGCTTGATTTTTTACTGCCTTCTGTGGTACATATTGTATTTCAAACTCAGATAATGCCAAAGTGCAAAAGCCTATCATTTGGTGTAAAACAGGACGAGAAACTTGTACTTCACTAGATTCACCTTAGAAATTAGATAAACTGTTACAAGCCGTAAATAAGCCCTTAACTTAATACAAGTGAAATATAAAGCGAGACATAGTTTCTTGATGGCAGAGTAATTACATTCGTATTTTGTCAAACGTCTACTTAAATAATATATTGCCATTTCTTCACCAAATTGGTCTTCTTGCGCGACCATTCCAGCTGTTGATTCTTGTTCAGCCGTATATACACCTTCATTGGCCGTCCTTGGATATGTGACACCAACACTGGTTGATTTGATAAATACGTCTTTAGGCTATCGAAAGCCTTTTGATGTTCTTTTTTCCAGATGAGTTCGTCCTGGTTTTTCAACTTTAGGAGAGGCGAAAAAGCTTTTGTTCGCCCTGCACAATTAGAGATAAAATGCGTTAAGAAATTTACTTGTCCTCGAAATCGTTGCAATTCCTTTTTGTTACTAGGCGGTTTTACCTCTAAAATGGCCTTTGCTTTATTCTTATCAAGTTTGATTCCCCTTTTGTGCACTAGAAAACTAAGGAAGTTTCCGACATTGACGCCAAAGGTACATTTCAAAGGATTCAACTTCAATTTATATTGTCTCATTCGCTCAGATGAGGGTTTTAGTTGTTCGAAATGATCTTCCTCTTTAACAGATTTGACTACAATATTATCTACATATACTACAACAAACCTGCCTATCATGTCATGAAAGATTAGATTTATTGCCCTTTGATAAGTCGCCCCTGCATTTTTCAGGCCGAAAGGCATAACCACCCATTCATAACACCCTAAGGCCCTGGGCATCTAAAGGCAGTTTTATGTATGTTTTCTTCGGCTATATATATTTGGTTATATCCCAAATACCCATCCATAAAAGAATACATGACATGTCCGGTAGTGGAGTCAACCAAAGAATCTACCATGGGCATTGGATATTTATCTTTAGGTGTCGCTAAATTCAGATTTCTAAAATCTATGCACACCCTTAATTTACCATTCTTTTTTAACATGGCACAATGTTAGATAACCATTTAACATATCTAGCTGTTCTGATGAAACCTGCTTTTAATAATCACTCAATCTCCTTTTTAATTTCAGGTAGTACGTTAGGAGCAAAACGTTAAAGAGGCTGTTTATGGGGCTTAAAATTTAATTTAGTTGGCAATCTATGTTCCACTAAATTTTTATCCAAACCAAACATATGTTCATACTCCCAAGCAAAACAATATTTATATTCTTTTAATAAAGTGATTAATGTTATACTAACCTCTTGACTAAGCATTTGGCTGATAAATGTTAGGCGATCCTCTCCCACATCGTCAATGTTTACTTTGACCAAAGGGTCTTATGCTTGAGCGTTCCCGGGCTTGTTGATCCTCATTACTTCATCTTCCATGTCCCTTGCAGGCACTTCTTCTTCTAAGCAAACAACCTTGTTGACCTCTTGGTCAACACTTTGCTCCAATTTGAATACTGTCATTTGTCTCCCAATGTTTTCAATGCTACTTCTTTTTTTATTTTCTCTTGGCATTCTTTATTGAAAGCCACTAGTCTGGCTTTAAAGGCCTGGATCTCGGCCACATGCTCTTTTGGTTGCCAACTCATCAATATTCTTTGATCGTCCTTTTGCCATCACTGGCTTCTCTAGGGCCACTATGTTTGGCCTTATTTGTTTGAACATTTCAGCGAGTGCTTCTACTGAAAATGGTTCTTCACTCTATGGGACGACTTGAGTTTCTTCTCCATCTTGGATTATCCTGACAGGTCCATAATGTCCCTCGTACATGAATCTTTCCACCGAGTTATCTTCTGCAACAAAAGGCCTATGATCTGCATGTACCACTTCTACTTTACCTTGGTCATTCCAAAAAACCAAGCATTGATGGAGTGATGACGGTATACAGCGACTTCCGTGGATCCAGTCTCGTCTTAGTAGTATATTGTAACTAGTGGGACCATCAATGACAAAGAAAACTGTGGTCCTAGTAGTTGTTCCCACAGTTATATCTAGTGGCATTACTCCCTTGGCCGAAGTTGCTCCTCTATTAAAGCTTGTGAGAATGACTTCTGTTGGAATCATGTCATCCCCTGTCTTGCGAATTTCCTCATCGTCCTTAATGGAATAGTATTTATGGCTGCCCCATTATCAATAAGCACCTTCACCACGGGTATGCCATTGACTAAAGCCTTCACATAAAGTGGTCTTAAATGATTGGTCAGTTTCATGGTGGGTTTTTTGAAGACGACTTTTTCTGCTGCATCAATCTCTACTTCCTGTTCATCCCCTATCAATTTATCCCTTTGTGGTAAATCAACTTGCAATACTTCAGGCTGAGTACTTATCTGTGGGGCACTATTTTCACCCTCCAGTATTTCTTCAGCAGCTACCCAGCCTGTTGGGGGAGGCAATATTCTTGGAGGGGATCCGTATTTCTTAGAGCAAGGTACCCTTTTCTTCCCCTTGGGTGTTCCATATAGTACGTAGAAATCGAAAGAACGTCCAGATGGTTCTCCCAAAAAATCTACTTCGCGAACCCCTTCTCGATACAACTGCTTCAGCAAATTATTGCGCGATACTCCTCTCTTTCTCCTCTCTTCTTCAAGATCAATTTCTTCTTCAATATCAGTCATACCATCATCCTCTTCGTCTTGTATTTCTTGAGACGTCTGACCATCTTCACATTCTAAAACACATGCTTCTTCCTCATCTTCTCTTTCTTCCTCCTTATTCTTGAATTCGTTGGCTAACAGATAATTATTAGCCATAACCGGAGGTAAGGTACTGAACTGAATAGTAAGGGGTGGTTCTGTATCTTCTTCGTCTCTTTTGTTTCGATCAAACCTCGACCTCCTAGAAGAACTTTCTGCCATTTCTTCCCTTGTTGAGTCCTGGTCATTTCATTAAAAGACACAACACGTCTTGCATTATACTGATACAAGTGCCATACATTAGCCTGGTGAGGCTGTGGTCTAAACGATCTCTCATGCTTTGGTGGTCTGAACTGCCCTTCCAGAGGCGGTCCTCTATAGAATGATGTGCCTTGCCTCCTGTTTGGATCAAACTCAGGGTGATGGTGATTTTGCCATATTTCTGGTTTTCTAGTATTTGCTCTCATTTCTCCTTTACATCGGCACACAAGATTTCTTCGTTCTTCATGGGTTCTTTTCCTCTAATACGTTCAAACACGTTGGCATGTTTCTCAGGGTCTTCTTCATCGTCGATAACCAACTTGAATCTTGGCAACTTATTTTTAAGATTGGTAATCACCATATTCATTTCAAGTAGCTGTGGGAAAGGATTTTCATCCACTGCCATTTTCTTTTTGTCTTCGAACGTGATTCGTCCTGACTCAATAGCGTCCTGTAAAACATTATGGAAAACCAAGTAATAATTAGTCATATGTGACCAAACATTATGCCATTTACAATATTTTTTACCCTTAATTTGCTCAGGGCTTGGCAACTTATGTTTATCGCTCAATTTTATCTGCTTATCCTTATACAGTTTATCGAATATAAGGTCAGCCTTAGTTACATCGAACGAGAACGTTCTGCCCTTTTTGTTTTCTCCTTTTATAGGCTCATCTCTGGCTAAATCCCTAGCCATTATGGGACAGGTATATGCATCCCATTTGGTTAGTTCAACCAAACATATTTCAGTTTGATCATAAAATTCATCGCTTATAGTATGAACGCCAAAGTTTGGGTCTTTGTAATAAGTCCCTTTACTAGAATTTTTTACCTACTCTTCTTTTCTTATCAAACGTTCGTACCTAATTACGTTCGCACTAAGTTGGAACAGGTCAGGGAACTCCCTATCTTGAAACTTTTTCTTTAAATCAAAACTTAAACAGCTTTGAGCAATTTTGACAAATTCTTTTTCAGGCAGGGGCACAAAACATTTACTCCTGACTGTTTTGAACCTTTGAAGAAAACCTTCTGCCCATTCATTTGGCATTTGACGTAAGTTCGCCAAATCGGCCAATTTAACTTCAGATTCTGTTTTATAAGACTGGGCATGGAACAATTGCTCCATTTGTTGCCATGTCTGAACGGAATTTGCTGGCAAGTTAATAAACCAAGAAAATGCTACTCCTATTAATGAACTAGGGAATAGTCTCATTTTATGGTAATCGGTCACTTCACCACTTTGTAGCGTGAATCGCCCTATATGCTCTAGAGTAGATACCTCTCCTAAACTAGTGAACAACGAGAATTCGAGCTCCTTATTCCCTCTAGGCCATGGGTGTGCTTGATCTACCCAATCAGGATATGGTTTAGTATAAGTCGGCCTGATGACAGGACGTACCCAAACAACCATTTGGTCTTGTACTATTTCTGCAATTTGATTCCTCAACAAAACATTTGGATCATATGGGACCCCTATGGGTTGGTTTACTTGTTGGTTCACTTGAGGCGGCCTGATGTTTGGTCCTTGTTTGGCAGGGAAGGTGCCATTGTTTAGACCATTATACCCATTATATTGAGTGTTTACTCCCTCATTAACACGTGGTAAATTATGTCCACTATTCTGGATGTTATCTCTTATGTTTAGATTACCCCCCAGGTTGGTAGTCACATTATCACCATTCATATTTTGCGATCCATTAACCCCTTGATTTGAGGTGGAAGGACCGAAAAATGTTTCTAGACCTGGACCTGGGTTCAAACCAGGGGAATTGTGTAGTGAACTATGTCCTATAATCGCCCTGGTTTGGAAATGACTTCCTTTGGGTATTGCTGGTTGACATACTTGGCCTACTAATTTGCTCATAAGATCATTCAAAGCACTCAATTGTTTGGCCATGTTATCATAGTGAACATTTCCATTCTGGGTAAATTTTTCCATATTATGGACGTTTCGTAAATTTACCTGTTCGACGACATCTTGTGTGAGTTCTCCAAGCAATGTACGCATTGTTCGAGGACTCAACTCTGTCACTGGTTCATAACGACTGTAACTGCTTGGAGTCTGTCCTTCCGTCTGAGGAGAATGTTGCTGCTCCTCGTATCATTCGATCACAGATTGGACTACTCCGTGACTTGCTGGTGCTTTATCAGAACTTTTATGAGGCATAATATTTTCCTTTTGCATCTTCGAACACCAATTGGCCCACTGGGTGTGCCAAATTGTTTCGCGCAGTCATTCACTAACAATTAAAAAGGGATCAGACGATTGTATAAGGGACAAACCTCTTGAAACAAAGTAACAAAAATGGGTGTTTATCGAATATAAAGATTATAGTTTGGACACGAACAAGATGCCTCCAAGGGGCGCAAGCACACAAGTACAAGGAATTTGAAGAAATTTGAAGTTAATCTAAGGAAAAGTAAATTACATATTCTCTGTTTGAAACTGAATTTTGTCGGGCTTTCTTCATTACTTTCCTCTTCCTTTTATACTCCTTGGCCAGTTCTACACCGTTTGGACTCTGATCGTAACTACCCATTTCTTTCATAGTGGTTGACTGGCCAATAACTACCATTTGTAACTCCTACCACCACGTTTTCTTCATAATCGCTTGTCACTAATTTTCTCAAATCGTGGGATGTAATCATGATGTGCTCAAACTACCTCAAACCGTGACTTTTAGATAACCGCAGAGTTTAGTCATCGATAAGATTCTGCGCGATCTAGCAATTTGGGCGACGACTCCTTCGTTCTGGGCGTCCATAAGGCATTTTAGTAGCTCAACATCTGTGCGTCTGCAAGTTTGGGCGACAATGTTCCCTTATTTGTGGGCTGCTTCCCCTTTGTTTGGGCTTTCATCTCAAATTCTCAACTAGGCTTTGTTCTTTGGGCCATTTAATTTGGGTCGCACTTTTAGTGTATTAACAAATATGATTGAAGAGATGTTGGGGATTTAAAAAAAAGTATTAATAGTGGAATGTAAAATAAATTTAGATGGTGGAAGGTTAAATAATGTTGAAGAAATTAGTTGTATAAATAATAATTAATTGCATGTAACTTATTTTACATATAAAAAAATCTTGAAGATCACGTTTAACAAAATAAAATATTTTAAAGCTAAATTTTACTTACTTCAAAATTTGGTTTGTGCGGATTAGGTTTCACCACAAGAAATTTATGTTTTCCCTACAAAATTTATTTGTAGGAAAATGTTCTTATCCCCATGGGTGAAATCGTGTTTTTACCTACAAATAAATTTTCGTGTGAAAAGAATATTTGAGACAACATGGTACAAATTATTTTGTAGACTAAACCTTGTATTTCTTTACCCATTTTTTCTTGAGGAAAGCATATTTGTTGGCTATTAATTGTCTCGACAATGAAAGAATTTATAGGGAGAAATTAAATTATTTTCATATATTGTATTTGTTATTTATATTGTAGTAATTTTTTTAACCTTATTTAAAATAATATAAAGATACAAGAAGACAATAAATTAATTAAAACCTATAGTGTCAATCAATGTAATATTGAATATTCCAAAATATTTCACCAAAACACAAATAAAAACCATTCATACTAAGTATGGTTACATCTAAACTTAAAAAGAACATAAAAAACATGCTCTGTATCCTTTACTTGCATCAAACTAGCCATCGGTTGACTCCTACAAGATGTGCATGGAGAGCCTTTTGAACATCTCGTCTATTCAAGTAATTTACAGTTTCATCCTTCACACATACATCTAGACTCTGACTTGCTGCAGCTCGAAAGGAAACAAGTCATTGAGTTAAAACCAAGGAAATAACGAACTAAACGAATAGTATTGTAGTTAAATGAAGGGACTATACCTTAGGACTAAGAATTTTGGATTTTGAGAGCACGGACAATATATAGACATCGAGAGTTACATCGTATTTGTCAACAAATTTACTGGTTGTAACAAGGTTCATTACTCTGGAATATTCTAGTGATATAGCGCCTCCATAGTATTCACTAACGTATCATGAATAATTGCAAGCAGACGTGAATAATTTGTATGTTGTATCTGATATCAATCTATAAGACCACAAATACTCAGCTCTTGAATTAGAGCATCTCTGCTAGCTGGGGAATATGGTGGCCTAGTGATTAACAATAAGCATCTTCAGGATTTATCTCTTCATAATTTCATTCAATTAATAAAAATTGAAAATTTCAGACACTAAGAGACATACCAGCATAGCCTTCTCCAGTGATATACAAGCTTCCATTCCTGTATTTTGGGAATTTGAGGAACCATTTTTGCAAGAACACCAAGTTGTCCCTGGCTGTATTAAGAAATAAAAACAGACAACTAAAGTTAGACTCTTGTCCCATGTCCAACAAGAAAACAAAAACAGTAAATAGAACTTGGCTCAAAAAGCTCAAGCTTCCAAGTTACTACTCCATTAGGAATTCTTTTCTTTTAAATAAATGGCGAAAAGGCCATGTAAAGAATTCAGAAAGAAGAAAGATAGTGCTTTACACCTTTTTTCCTTCTGAAAATGGTTGCTTACCATGTCTTTCTAGAAAGGAAAAAAGATCAAAGAATGGAAAATTTCTTTATCAAGACTCAGGAGTGGAGAAACATGCCCGTGATTTTGTCATTTACACCTTCATAAGTGGAAGAATCAGCAGAATAAGAGAATCCCACTCCAACGGGAGATTCCAAATACAGTATATTTGCTTCCGCAAATCAATAATTTTGGTAGCAGAATATTAAACACCTTTTTCTAAGTGCTCCTGAAAATATGAATATTCACAAAATAGACCAGTAAAGCACCTCTATTCCAGCTATATTCATTCCTGATTAGCACATTCCCACTTGGCCTAAATAGCCAATTTTCAGAAAAGGCTCCAACCCCCAATGACGAAAAACAGGCCCTGCAATCAAGAACTATCAAAACTTCAAAAAATTACACTCAAGATAACAAGTTCTAAACAATGTGTGAGAATTTGACCTCCATTTAACCTGGAACAAGAGGTTTAGAAGCTGGATCCACTTCAGCTTCCACAAAATGGTAAAAGAGGGTTCTCTGTTTCTTCTGATCAACAGTCAAATAATCAGCAAACTGCTGGAATCTCACTTGAGGCCGCCCGGGTAATTGAGTGACTTTTTCAGATGATGACAAAGTCGAGTAAGACTGGACTTCCGAGAAAAAGAACAGTTGTAGTAATAAAGCTAAAGCTATGGCCAATGCCGTGGTTTTACATTGTAAAGATGCCATGACTTTGATTTCAGTATATGGAGCAGAGAAATATATATAGAGCTGAGGCAACTAAAATGCTACTCAGTTGGGGGCATTATAGAAAAGATGGAGCCCCCTTCTTTTATTGTCACTAGTGTATTAACTTTTTCTGTTTTAGAGACTTTGGTGTGGATTTGAAAGAGTGAAGGTGTTCATCCCGAATGACTTGGCCCTCTCTGTGTGTATATGTGCTTCTGCTGACTATATAGAATTCAAATTGTGGCTTCTTTTTTCGGGCTTGGGCTTGGTAGATTGAACTGTATTCGACAGTATCCAAAGCACTAGATTATATCAAACTAAAGAAAAAAATTGAAATCTTATCAATTATAGTGTCTTGTTCTATTCAATATTACATACTAAAAGTTCTCTAATTATGTAAGTGGTCCCTGTCCCACTGTTTTCTTGTTCTTGGTTTCATACCAAAGGTAAGATTTCCCAAAATTTGACAATAGCACAGTGCCAATGGAAAACTGGTGATTATTGGCACTAAGTTAAGACAGTTTGTAGGAATATTTTCTTTTATCAGAAAACTGGAAATTATTGGCAGCCAGTAAGTTAAGACAGCTTGAATGAGCATTTTACAATACGTACCCTTTTGCGGTTTTGCATAGTGGTACATCACCATGTACATAGGGGTGTACACCCCCACCCAACATGGGGGTGGGACCCACTTGAATAAAAAAACATTTTATACAAGTAGGTCCCACCCCCATGTGAGGGTGTGTACACCCTTATATACATTTTTTGACGTACAAGTGGAATTATTCTAAGAGCTTGTTTGGGAGTGTTGGTATTAAAACAAGCCCAATAGTACTCAAAACAACAAGAATACAAAAGAACACAAGATTTTTCGCCCTTAAGCCCGGATGTTCACCACAAAGTGGCTAGTCACCCATTGAGCATCTACCGTAGTGGTTATCGCTCTAATCCACTAGAATCCAAACGAAGTTATCAAGATACAAGATCAGAGATACAAAAGAGTCACTCGACTCAAACCCTCAGCCCTAACTCCCTTTTCTCTCTATTTACAGATTACACCAAGTAATCAGATTTGTGGCTCACCAAGAACACACGAAATCACAACCTAAACCAGTAATCAACAATAGAAATCACCAAGATCTTCTAAACTCTAGATTACAGATGAAAACCACACGTTTTCATTAAGAGAAGAAAAATACAGAGAGAGAGAGAGAGAGAGAGAGAGATAGAGTAAAAACCACGAGAGAAAACCCTAGAATTCATCCTCTATCGAAATAATGGAAGTCTCTCGAATATAAGGAGTCACAATGCATCCAACAGTCATGCCAGCTACAGTCTCAGTCATTTAACTTCAACAACCAATGTCGCATTACTGAGAAACGTGAGAATGGACATACACAATCAGGCCCAGGCCGGTTCACATTCAAACAGACAATTGGGCTGAACTAATTTGGGCTTTACATCATTGGGCTTTAATAAAAGATGGCAAAGCACAAATACACAATCTCCACCTTGCTTGACATCTTAGGGTTTCATGTGGATTAGAGGTTAATTCATCCTCTGGTTTCATTTGCTCTATGGTACCTGCAAAAACAAACCATTAGTTAGTAATGATATTTAGGAGATTTAAACAATCCCTAAATTTTTGAAAAGGAAGTATTTTGGTTTCCATGTCTGCTTGATTACTTTTGGTAGAAACCTTTCCAATTTTTATGATGTCCTTTTCTATGATATCCCTTATAAAATGAAATTTAATATCTATGTGTTTTGTCCTGTCATGAAAAATTAGATTTCTACTAAGGTGTATAGCGGATTGGTGCATGCGAGTATACAATAGTATGATTATCAAGATAGCCAATTTCATCCAATGTATTTTTCAACCAAATACCTTCCTTTTTACGAGATCGGTGGCGTAATATACTCTTCCTCCGTAGAAGACAGAACAACTATTTTTTGCAGTTGATATTTCCAGCTTATGCATGTATTATTAACAGTAAAAACATATGAAGATGTAGATTTTCTATTGTCACAGTTTCCAGCAAAATCAGAATCAACAAAACCTTTAAGTTGTATGTCAGTTTTACTACTACAGAACATAAAGCCAAGGTTTGGAGTTCCTTTTAAGTATCTTAGTAGCCATTTCAATGCTTCCCAATGATATTCACCTGGATTACTCATGTATTTACTTAAGCTACTTATGGCAAAGGCAATATCGGGTCTAGTACAGACCATAACATACATTACTGAACCAATGGCATTAGCATAAGGAACCTTTTCCATTCTACTTCTTTCAATTTCAAATTTGGGATATTGTTCTACAGTAAATTTAAAATGACTATCAAGAGGTAAAGTAACAACTTTAGCCTCATTCATAGAAAATCTAGTCAGAATTTTTGAAACATAAGCCTGTTGAGTGCGGAACAGAGTATGATTAGATCTGTTTCTGTTTATTTCCATGCCTAAAATTCTTTTTGCAGTACCTAGGTCCTTCATATCAAATTCCTGATTCAATTTTTGCTTAATGTTGTTAATTTCAGTTACAACATAACCAGCAAGCAACATATCATCAATATAAAGCAAAATATAGTAAGAATTTGGACCTCCTTTTCCTTTATAGTAAAAACATGGATCATATTCACTTCTATTAAAATCAAGCCGTTTAATAAAAGTATCAAACCTGATGTATTATTGTCGATGTGCTTGTTTTAAGCCATAGAGTGATTTTTTCAGAAAACACACATAGTTTTCTTTACCCTTTTGTTCAAAACCTTTATGTTGGGCCATATAAATTTTCTCATCTAAATTATCAAGCAAGAAGACAGTTTTCACATCTAATTGTTCCAGTTCAAAGTCATATTGAGAAACAATGGATAGCAGAATTCTGATAAAAGTATACTTGACTACAGAAGAAAAGATTTCATTATAGTCAATTCCCTCCCTTTGGTTAAACCCCTTGGCAACCAACCTGGCCTTAAATCTAACATTTCCATTCTTAGAGTCACTTTCTTTTATTTTAAAAATCCATTTACAGTCAATGATCTTTTCCCCTTTTTGGTTTATTGACTAAAACCCAAGTCTCATTTTTTTCTAACGACAGTATTTCATCTTTCATAGCCTCTAGCCACATATTTGCATTTTTTCTTTCAATAGCCTCTTCATAAGAGGTAGGTTCATTGTCCAAAATTTTTTGGATATTAAGGGCAGTGATAAAATCAGGTTCACTGTATCTTAAAGGTGGTCTGACTTCCTTCTGGTTCTATCCCTAGCTAAGTGATAGTCTTCTAAGGGATTTATAGGCTGGTTAGGTTCAATACCAATGACAGGTTCAGCAACCTATTCTGGGTATGGCTCCACCTCAAACTGATCTTCATCTCTAGTATTTAAATCAGTCAGAAAGAAATCATTTTAAACAAAATTTTTGTTTTGATCAGTTTCAGTTGATGTATCCTCATCTTTCTTAATGCAGGGTATGTCTAACTCATTAAAGACAACATTCCTACTTATAGTGACTTTATAACCTCCCTGGTCCCTCAGCCAAACCCTAAATCCTTTTATCCCTTCACCATACCCCAAGAAAATGGCTTTTATGGACCTAGGCTCCAATTTCCCTTCATTTTGGTGTACATAGGCAGCACAGCCAAAGGTTTTAAGTTTGGAACAATCAGTAGGTTGACCATTCCAAACATGATCAGGAGTATTATGATTCAGAGATTTTGTAGGGCATTTATTTATAAGATAAGATGCAGTTTTGACAGCTTCGCCCCGGAATAATTTTGGAAGGCCACAGCTAAGGAGCATGCATCTAACTCTTTCTAGAAGGGTCTTATTCATCCTTTCTACAAGGCCATTTTCTTTGTTGTAGGGTATAGGTGTCGATCCTATGTCTAAGGATCCCATTTTCTTTACAAAAGTTGTCAAACTCTTCATTGCAAAATTCAAGGCCATTGTCGCTCTAAGGGCTTTAAACTTCTTATTCACTTGATTTTAAATAATATTTTTACAGACATCAAAGTTTTAAAAAGTATCAGATTTATTTTTCAAAATTGCTATCCAACTTTTCCTTGAAAAATCATCAAAAAATAAGAAGAGAGTATTTGAAACCGTAATAAGTATTCGCTTTAAGCCGGTCCCCACAGATCGAAGATGCAAATAATCAAGTATAGATTTAGATTTATGGGCACTCGTAGCAAAAGGCAATTTCTTTTGCTTCCCATAAATACAATGTTCACAAAAAGACACTTTTTCAATCTTTTCATTTCCTAGAAGTCCTTGTTTTTTAAGAATATGCATATTCTTATCACTGATATGTCCTAACCTCTTATGCCATATTTCGTATTTATCGACAAATGTGATTGTAGCAAAGAATGGATTGATTTCTTTGTTGTAGAACTTTCAAAATATAAATCCCATTAGATTTATAAACTCGAACAATTTCAGCAAAATTCTTTTGAAGTATTAAAGTGCCTTTATTTATGATGGTATTAAAACCTTCATCATCAAGGGTGCCTAAAGAGATTAAGTTTCTCTATAGGCTAGGGATATATCTGATCTTATTGAGAGTCAGTTGATTCCCATTGTCAAGTTTTAAAACAATTTTTCCAATTCCTTTAATTTTGCAAGAATAGTCATTTCCCATTATTACTTGTCCTCCATTTATCTCTAAGAATTTAGTAAAATTCTTCTTACATGATGTCATATGAAAGGTACATTCTGAATCTAGGATCCATTTATCTCCAACAGATGAATGACATGTCATATAGACTTGTCCATTTGTGACTGTAGCTTCTTCATAAGCTATTGTAGCTCCACCCTCAATATTATTACAGTTTTTCAGTTCATTCATTCTCTTGAGACAGTCTTTTATATAATGACCCATTTTACCACAAAAGTAACATGCCTTTCCTTTAGCCTTACTATTAAATTTATTGAATTTAGGTTTACCTTTTGAGAAATTTTCAGAATATAATTTGGTTTTACAAAATTTCTATTCTGAAATTGATCGTTGTTCTTCTTGAAGGAGTAACTACCTTTTATGTTATAGCCCACTCTAGTTATGGAAGTTTTTGATTCACTGTTGAACTTCAGTTCTTTGTTCCTTAAAGAAGACACAACATCATCAACGATGATACAAAGTTCTACCATATTCTAAGGCATTTTTAAGTTCTTTATACTTATCGTGTAGAGATGATAGTAAGGCTACAGATTTGTGGTTATCAGATAGAATCTTACCACTGTTAGTGAGACTTTGGGTCAGTTTATTAAATCTGTCCAAGTTTTTTTCAAGATCACAAGTTAAATCAAACTTAAAACTGAAAAACTGTTTCCACAAGTAACATTTATTTGGAAGAGTTTTAGTTTTGCATAAAGATTCAAGTTTGGTCCAAACTTCCACTGTAGTAGTAGTGTCACCTATTTTTCTAATCACATTGTCAGATAAATGCAGGAATATGGTACTCCAAGCAGTCTCAACTTGTCATGTCCTTTTAGTTTGAGTAATTTCAATACTCCAAGATTCATCTAAAACTTTAGCACATTTTTATTGCATTAGGAGTGCCTTCACTTTTTACTCCAAAGACTGAAGTCTCCTTTAGCATTCCAAATTTCAATATCAATTTTTGTACTTGCCATAATGTATACACATAAAACAGAGGTGACAAGTATAGTGAAAGAATAAGAGTATGTATTCACAACAGAGAACACACTAAGTGTTTGTGTGCATTTGTGTTCACCCTAATGTACAATACACGTGAACAGAGTAAGAAGGCAGTCTTAGGTAACAGAACACAGTATATAATAATTCAAAATACTGATCAATAAAGACAATCTTGAAGAAACCGTTAAACTCTGTCCCCTTAGATTCTAGGGTTCTCTTATGAAACCCTAGACAAAGGAAGATCAAAGTGGATTTCAATCAAAAAGGCTAGATATTACTGACAAATCGAAAGTTAACCAAGATTAGGGTTAAAAAACTCGTTACCAGACGTGTCTCAGTTTAACAATGTAAAATAGTGAAAACTAAAACTATTTTACTTTCACGGGAATTGAAGATTCAGCTCCCCCAGTACAGATCCGTGTAGATCAGTTACCATATCATCAGGATTGCCAAAAAATACTTAGATCGAAGGTTTCCAGACTCAGATCGAGATGCTCTGATACCACTGTTGGTATTAGATAGGGCCAGTATTACTCAAAACAACAAGAACACAAAAGAACACAAGATTTTTCGCTCTTAGACCCGGATGTTCACCACGAAGTGGCTAGTCACCGTTGAGCATCCACCGTAGTGGATGTCGCTCTAATCCACTAGAATCCGAACAAAGATATCAAGATACAAGATCAGAGATACAAAAGAGTCAATCGACTCAAACCCTCAGCCCTAACTCCCTTTTTCTCTCTACTTTCAGATTACACCAAGTAATCGGATTTCTGGTTCACCAAGAACACATAAATCACAACCTAAACCAGTAATCTACAATAGAAATCACCAAGATCTTCTAACCTCTAGATTACAGATGAAAACCACACGTTTACATCAAGAGAGAACAAAATACAGAGAGAGAAGAGAGAGAGTAAAAACTATGAGAGAAAATCCTAGAATTCATCCTCTATAGAAAGAATGGAAGTCTCTCGAATATAAGGTCTATGCATCCAACTGTCATGCCAGCTACAGGTGTCACAATCTCAGCCATTTCACTTCAACAACCAATGTCGACATTCTCGAGAAATGAGAGAATGGACATACACAATAGGGCCTGTGCCGGTTCACATTCAAACAGATAATTAATTTGAACTAATTTGGGCTTCATCATTGGGCTTAGATAGAAGATGACTAAGCACAAATACAACAGGGAGGGATTTTAATCCAATTAAAATTGAAAATATAGCCGTTACTGGGTCCACTCGTCTAATAAAAGTCTAGTTTTTCAATTTTAATCTCGATTTTAATCTTTGTCAAACAAGCTTCTAAAAATAATGTGCAAGAATAAGGTTCAATGGAAACTAGAGCGAAAAGGGACGTAACAAAGATTGTATCTCATAAATTGGTTGAAACACAACTTTAGTCAGAAGTTAAGGAAACAAAACATTATGATAATTTGGAACCCATAGCATTTTCAATCGAGTTTGAACCATCACTTTACTGTAGATCTATGATAATGCCCTACAATCCAATAAATGGATTGATAGCAACCCAATAAACGAATTTATAGCAATCAAATAACCCAATTTGCATTTCACAATATTTCCCTACAAATTGATAACAACCCAACGAATAAAAATCAATAAATGACACCTTTAAGCTGTCTCTGGCATTGAATTAGGTCGTTAGGTTACTTGGTTCGACAACTGATGGCTAATTGAAGGTGGCGGGATGATAATCTTGTGGCGGAACGCCGGAGCAGAGTAGAAATTAAGAAAAGAGAAAGGCGAAGGAGAAATAGTTAATTGTTTCAATGGTCACTGAACTTTACAAAGTGTCACGTTTCACTATTAACTGAACTTTAAGTTGCATCCAATCACTCACTGAACTTAGTAAAGTTGCCCTCCATCTATCACCGGGCTACTTCCGCCAACACCGATTGCCTACGTGAATGACGATTTACACACATACCCGTTAAATTACTCCAGCTGACCATTAATCAACCATGTCAGAAATTCCAACACGTCTCTTTGCCTTCACAAAAATGCATCTCTTCAGCCTTCCCCTTCCATTTGCCTTCATCAACCTAATTGGATCTCCGCCTCGGCCTCGGCATCGGCCCTTGGGAAAATGCTTATTTTGCTACGTATGCTTATATTATTTTGCTTTCTTGCAATCGATCGCCTCTTTCTCCCCTCCTCTCGCAAATGCATCCAAAAAAACCTTCAACTTCCAGTCTGCAATCTCCCTCTTTTTCTGCCTTGCCTTCAACGGATCAAATGCGCTGAATCTTAAGCTAACGCCTCTTTCTTCCTTGCCAAATTCTACGGTCGCACCGAACATCTCATCGCTTCCGGCCCTGCTAATCTCCGCCCAGGTACATATATGTAAACCCACAATAAGGGCTGATTATATAACGTTGTTGTGTTGTGTTGAAAATTTGTTAAAAGTTCTCTCTTTTTTTTTGTTTGATTTGTCTGCGCAGCGATTTTTAGGTCGCTGACTGGACCTGAAGCTGAAGCTGTGTTGGAAAATGGCTGCTACGAATTATTGTTCAGGCCCTGTTCTGCATCGTTTGAATGAGATTTCCTGTTTCGATTTTCCTTCTTCATCTATTGCTCGTATCTCCATTGCTAAGAAAAAAAGGTTAATTCATTCAGGTACTCGTTTTCCTCATTCAACCCACTGTTAAAAAAATGGAGTTGCTTTCTCGTTGATTAATTTGGTGCCATCCGTGTAGTCCTATATGTTAATTTTTCAAGTGCCATGTTTCTGTACGACTCTTTGTAGAATTTCAAATGCAGACAAAATGTTGAGCTACTGAATTTGATGGAGCTCTTGGGATTATGACTGGTACTACTGCTATTGAATATGCTGTCCTTTTTCTACAGACTAGAATCCACGGTGCAACAATAGATAGACTAAAAGAATTGAACTTTACACGGAGTTCTGGATTTCGATTAACAATTCACTTTTTACTTTCCTCACAGACTCGATCCACATGATGAAGATCGAGCTATCTGGACCATTATGATTGGTTTGGAATGATTTTGGACGGTTTGGGTTAGTTCATATTTGTGGATTTTGTGAATTTGGTATTGTTAAGCCTTACAAAGTAATATTTTTTTCGTGAACAATTAAAGGTTATATTTATTTGTGTGTAATAGATGTATGAGTAATTGTATACGTACAAATTCGTATGTAATTATTTTTGATCATTTGTGTTGGTTTAGGTTCGTAGTTGTTAGGGATTTGGTATTCTTAAGCCTTACAAAGCCGAAGAGTCATTTAGAGCTTCCATTGATATTGAAGAACCCGAAAAGCATCCTTAAGTTTCCTAGAAGCTGAAGGTGTCCTTAAAGGCTTTCAAGGTAGCGAATTTGTTGAGGTCAGATTTCAGCCCAGATAACTTGTGTGGAAATGTGTGACAAAGGAAATAAACTTTGCCCCACATCGATTATTTGATTACAAGTATGATTAACTATGTCAATGACATGTAGGTTGGAACTTAGCTTCATTATAGGTTTTACCACTATGATTAAAAAGCAGGAAGCTTATTAATATTGATTGAAATTTTAGGCAGAATATATGGAGAGAGTTCATACTTAGTACTCTATAGTTATTCAATTTGTTCAATTATGTATACGCTTGAAAAATGTGTGATGGCTTCTTGTCCATGTATATGCTTATATGTACATATCAGATCAAGCACCTTGTAATTTCTTTTTTAAATCTAAAACATATATATTGTATCAGTTTGATGATCTTAATGTATAATGAAGTGGTTTAACTCTTGTAATATTAGGTGAGAAGTTCTCTGAAATTGTGGGAAGTCCTTACTATATGGTCAGAGAAGTACTCAATCGAAACTATGGACCAAAAATGATATATTAATTAACTGAGTTATTCTCTATAGCTTCTTGTGTTGAGTGTTATATTGAATTTCCTCAAAATAGTCTCTCTCTCTCTCTCTCTCTCTCTCTCTCTCTCTCTCTCTCTCTCTCTCTGTGGCGAGCTTCTTGTTCTCATCCAGAGACACCCTTAAAAATTTACTGTTTGCCAATCGAATTTTTTTATTTTCTGATTCTTTTGATTATCGATTGATTGTGGCAAGGATGATGATACAATTAGATGCCTGAGAGGTGAATAGCTCTTTGAATTCAATTAACGAGGCTTATTGACATCCTGACTTGATCATAAAATAATTCTCATTTTTTTTTCCTGGTACATGTATTTTGGTATTGATTTCAAAGTGGCAGGGATGATGAAATTATAAACTCCAATTCGTAAGGGGTAAATTTCCCTGGTGAAGTTGAAAATTATTGCTTATTGATATTCTGACAGCCATTCAGCTTCCCTGGCTCTTTGTGTATACTTTGAAAATGTTCATCTGATAATTGTTCATCTGATAGTTTTGATATATTGAATAGCATTAGTTTAGATTTTTTTTTTCCTTTCTTGCATTTGATTTCAAGAAATTTGGGCTTTTATTATGTTTCAATTTTAAGCTTTACTTCTAATTAAGCCACAAATACTTTCAATAGTCACTAATTTGAAATATTAGTTCATCGGTACAAGGAAAAATGATTTTTTTTTCCCATTTTTATAAAGTACTTTACTTTTTGTTCACTTTTTGCAAAAAATACAGGAAGCTTAATGAATAAGCATTAATTTTCCAATCATGCTATATATACATTTTTTTACATCATGCTATGTGGGTACGCACGATTGGACAGGAAAGTGTTTTTTTTGTTTTTTTAATTATTATGATTTGACCCGGCGCTTCTTCATGTGGGTGTGATTTAGTGCACGTTTTCATTTTTATTCGCTCAAATCATGAGTTATGTCGATTCGAGATGTGCTTTAATTTAAGGTTCTTTCTTCAGGTTTTTTATGTCTCTGCGAGTTGGAGCATGTTTTTTTTATCTTTTCCTCTCATTTTTTTTATCTACATGAAGTCTTATGCCAATATTTATGTTAGGTTTGGTTGAATTCTTTCTGGGTTTTTATTTTTCCATTTTGTACTCGTAAAGATTATTTCGGTTTAAAGATTTGACTTATGTTTCACTTGCATAACCTTGTAATTGAGCTGAAATTATTGTACATTAATAATATTATATTGGTGCAGTTCGAATTGGAGTATCTTGGCCATGGGTGATTAAAATATATCTGAATTGGATCTCGATATTTCGCCCAAATTCAGCCTTAGTATTTTTATGAGGAACTAATGGTTTAATACATTATTTTATTTTGCAGTACACTATGTGGGTACTTTACTGGATGGGATACAGTTTGATTCTAGCCGTGATCGAGGCACTCCCTTCTAATTTAAGCTAGGCCTCAGTATTTGAATACTGAGATGTATTTAGGCATGTAAGCCGGATTTACTTTTCATTGGCATACTCAGGGTATCTTCTATCGGCACATTTAAATTGCTGGTTTTCAAACTTTTTAATTGAATTAGTGAACTCTACATACAGTGAAGAAAATCAGAATAACATTGCCAATTTTTTCAATACTTGCACAGGTCAAGTAATCAAATGATGGGATGTAGGAATCAAGACTATGAAGAAAGGTGAAAAGGCCCTTTTCACTATTCCTCCAGAACTGGCATATGGAGAGTCTCAGATTGCCTCCAACGATACCTTCCAACGCAACGCTTCGGGTCAAGTTGATTGCTCTCGTGCATCAGTGTAAAAGATAGATATATGCAAAGATGGTGGAATATTCAAGAAAATACTTACAAAAGGAGAAATCGACAAACTTTCGGAGATATAAGATACATTGATTTTTTGGCTCTATGCATGTAGGACTTAACTGAACTCAAAATATTTGCTTTTAGGAGTTTATGTACTCAATTATTAGCAAATGCACAAGCAGCAGGTGAGAATTGAAGAAACTTGAATGCACCGATGAATGTGAAATTTTCCCTACGTGCCACCCCATCAGATCCAGAGAATTTTCCATTTGTTGTTATTGGAAACAAAGTTAATGATGGTGTGGAAATAGTGCAGTGGTAATCTTCTTTCCCATTTCTATCATTTAGAGTGAGTTTATAATTTTCCCTCTCTGGGTTGGGCGGTGACATATTAGTGCAAAGCAACTACAATAATTCCATAATCTTAACAATATAGGTCGAGTAGAACTACAACCGAATACATAGAATCACTACAAAAAAAATGGCCTCTAGCGACCAAATTTATTTGGTCGCTATAAGGCACTTTCAGTGACCAAATGTTGGTTGCTGGAAGTTTCGGTCTGTTAAAATAGTATTTATTTTGGAGAGGCCTTTAGCAACCATTACTTGGTCGCTGGTGTTTCTATTTAGCGACCAACTTTGGCTTGGTCACTAAAGAACTTGGCGGGATGTGTCCCGCGTAATTTTCAAGCGCTTTAAGCGACCAAGGAAGTGGTCGCTGATTATATTGAACCATGTTGGTCGCTGGAAGGTGATTTCCAGCAAAACACTTGGCGCTTAATTTTCCCTCCTTTTTTTCGTGTTATTCAGCTACCACGAGGCATGGTCTCTGAATATCGCGAACCTCCAGAGACCAATTTTTGGTCGCTGGAGATTAGTTTCCAGTGACCACACTAGGTTGGTTGCTGGAATACATGGCGCATAATTTTCCCTCCTTTTTTCGCGTTATTCAGCGACCACGAGGCATCGTCGCTGAATATTGCAAACCTCCAGAGACCAATTTTTTGTCGCCGGAGCTTAGTTTCCAGCGACCGTACTAGGTTGGTTGTTGGAATATATGGCGCATAATTTTCCCTCCTTTTTTTCACATTATTCAAATGACCACAAGGCATGGTCGCCGAATATTGCGAACCTCCGGAGACCAATTTTTGGTCGCTGGAGTTTAGTTTCCAGAGACCACACTAGGTTGGTTGCTGGAATACATGGCTCATAATTTTCCCTCCTTTTTTCGCGTGATTCAGCGACCACGTGGCATTGTATTGCGAACCTCCAGAGTCCAATTTTTGGTCGCCGGGAGCTTAGTTTTAAGCTCCAACGACCACACTAGGTTGGTTGCTGGGATACATGGCACATAATTTTTCCTCCTTTCTTCGCGTTATTCAGCGACCACGAGGCGTGGTCGCTGAATATTACGAACCTCCGTAGACCAATTTTTGGTCGCCGGAGCTTAGTTTCTAGCGACCACACTAGGTTGTTCATTGGAATCTCTGTTCTAAAAAGGTCGACTAAAACCTTAATCTGGGCATCTGCAATTAATCGAAAACCATTTGTTGTAAATTTTTATTTCGTATATACATATGAAATATCAGTTTTAGACTTTGAGATAGTCAATCGTAATTTGTAGCCCTCATAAATTTGATGCATGACAATGATTCCAAACTGATTGTGGAATAACTCTGGTAGAAAAATCTGGAAATTTAATCAAGAATACTTTTTAGCCCTTGGCGTGAGGCCCAATCAGTGTTTAACTGTTTATATAACTAAATTTTCATTTGTTTCCACGTTCATATGCTTTTGGGTCTGACTTTTGTAAATAATAAACATTTGTATTGTTTATCTTCTTTTTTTTTTTTTTTTTTGTAGGAACCAATGGAAGAAGATGATTCCTCAACATCTAAATTCCAAACTACTTTATGAAGGAATTATTAAGTAAATGCAGTATTTTATAATTTTAGATGTTTTATATGTATTATTTGAATTGTTGAATTTTTTTACAATGATTAAAAATTTAAAATAAAAAAAAACGTTTTTTTACGACTAAGCTTCGCCTAGGCTCGAAAAGCTTGAAGCTTGGCATCCACACCTCGTGACCAACAATTTAGATGTGATCAAGGATTTGGTTACTTGTGACCAACTATTTAGATGTGACCTTAAAATTCTATAAATGCCAAAAAAATCATTTGCAACATTAAAAAGGCAACATTTGTTGATAAATGTTGCTAAAAAGGTCTTTTGGCAACATTTTAGTAAGTGAATGTTGCCATTGATTAATATAAATGAGTTTTCGCAACTTTTTTAGAAGAATGTTGCGATAGATCCCATTTTGCAACGTTTATGAAGTGTTACGGAAAGTGGGACCTTTCGCAACGTTTAAAAGGTTTTGCTTTTCATAATGTTTAATAAATGTTGCGGAAATGACCTTTTGCAACATTTATATTAAACGTTGCGAAAGGTCATGAAACGTTGCGAAACGTTTCAACCCTTATTTATGAAAAGTCTCAGCCCTTATTCACACCTCCCTTGTTAACCCAAACCACGCCCTTATTCACGCCTTCCTCCCTCCCTCCACCTTCTGTGATTCTCTCGCCGCCTTGCCAAAACCTACTTGCCTCCGCTTCGAAGATGCAGATCGTCGTGAAAACCCTAACCGGGAAAACCATAACCTTGGAGGTGGAGTCCTCTGGTGGTGCCAAAAACTATGAAAAACCCCGGACAACCCATCGTCGGCCACCCTCTTGATCGGAACTCAACGCCGGTCGAAAGCCCACCTCAAGACGACCCCAAACATGCCAACAACTCATCCCAAACAACTTCCCAATAGATCGAATTTACCCCTGAAGAACAGACTGTCGCGAAGATCGCGACAGCGCACTACTCTACTGCAATTTCCAACGCCGTTCCGGCGAACCAGGGTGGCGCACCACCTGGTTTGGGTGCGCCCTCATCTGGCGCACCTAGCCCAGCATAGGTCTTCACCAATTTGGCCCAAATCAAAACGAATTTGAATCTAAAGTCTGGGCTGGTGCGAACTCGCAAACGCAGAGTTTGATTTTATGCTAATTCTGATGCAACCCAGGCCATCCAAGGGGGCGGAGCACCTGGGCCAGCCCCTCCCCCCCCCCCAGCCATGTGCACCTAGCCCAGTAATGGGTATTCACCAATTTCACCCAAACCTGCTCAATTGTTGGCTGCCATTGAAGGTTTGTGCGAAAAATTGTTGGCTTCCTCAGCCTTATTTACTGCTAGTTTTTAGATTTTCTATTGCTTCCATTTAATTGTGATTATATTATTCTCCCGAGTAATATAGAGTGTTTCTGCAGTTTCTGGTCGAGATTGCTAATTTCAGGAATATGTCTCCTGGCTGTTGATGAAGCACATTGCATTTCAGAGTGGGTCGTGATTTCAGGTCAGTTCTTCACTGGTATAATGTTCCATGATTAGTTTCTTAATATTTAAATGCATTGGGCATGATTTCTCTGATTAGTTCTTCACATTGCATTTTCTGTGATTTCTTTGATCTCCATGCTCATTAGTTTAACATATAAATGTTTAGCTTAGTTGTTCAAGTAATTAGGGTAGCCCAAAATTCTGTCTGTCGTTGAATTTCTTTACTGGTATTCTAAAACAGAAAATGCTGTAATCTGAAGTTATATCTTTGTCCAGTTCATATCTTTTTTTTTTTTTTTTTCGGTCCTGTATTTTAAGGGTAAAATTATGTCCAGCAAACTGACTTCTAACTAATTTTACCAATTATTGATGCAAATACACAAATATGAGGTTGAAAGTACCGCCGCCGTGTCACTCGGATTAAAAGATAGTTAGGTCGATCGGTAAAATTTGTCCTTCCATTCGAACGAATAAATATATTTTAACATAAAAATGTAACAACATGATCCAAGTTCTTGAGCGAAAATTAACATATAAACTAGAAAGGCAGTGAATATGTAAAGAAGCAGAACTTACACAGGGCTTGAATCCTCATGAATGACTCATTCATTCAATTGTTCACGAACTCAGGGGCGAAGAAACCACGGTTAGCTCGCTTTCGAATGTTAATGAGCTCTATAAAAGAGCTATTTATTGGAACGAATTTTTGCAGAGCCTAGGAATTTACAGTACAGGATCGACCACCATGTACTTACAAATATGGGTTTGTTCCTTTTCATCAGAACATGTTAGAAAAGGGATGGATAGATTAGAAATAACGTTAATTGCTGGTGCTGCCCCCACTCTGCAATCTCAGTTCTCTTATTTATTCTTATGATTATAAGTGTTTCTAATTTGATCTCAATTGGAATTCTGTTCTGACTTGTGAGAAGTAAGCTCTTTTCAAACTGAATTCTTTTGGCACTTGATTTAAGTGAAACTGAAGAAGATTTGTGGGAAGAGAAAAGAAAATAGCGCAATGAAGGTTGATGCATTGTTGCATTTTGAACGGGGCATCTACAACACTTGCTGTAGAGGAAGGATGGCTTTCTGGATTCATACCTTTTTGTTTTTTAATTCTTTTCAGCTCAACTTCACTGTCCGCTAAAAGTGGCTCTCACCATTTGAGAACCATGTGAAAATTTTGGTCTTGTTTATCCTTTTTTCCCTCATAAAGGGTCTAAAGTTTTTAAAAAGATTACATTTGATGGCATACTCTCCTCTCTCTTTGCACCTTATTCTTCAATAATTCAACATTTTCATTTTTTCAGGTTTTGTTGGTGCTAGATTACACGTTACTGGGGGAGCTCTTAGGGGTGGACGACGCGTAGAAGGTGAATCTGCGATTGCAGGTAACTTTTCAGACTTCTTTCCTGTTTGTTATTTGGAATTGTTATTCTATATATTCATATGGAAAGTATCTAAAGCAATTTCTGATCGTTATTTCTGTTTGAAGTACTGGATACTGCCGCTGGGGTTTGGCTAGACAGAAATTGGCTGGTGACTTCACATGGCAACAAAGGACATGCTGAGCATGATCCTTCTTTGGAGCTTATGCGTCGATGTCGCCATGCAGCTGCTTCTGTTATTGTGTGGACAATGGCTCCTATAAGGGCTGCTTTCTCCCTGAAAGGCAGGAATTCAATGAAAAAGAGTTTGGAGAGGAACAGTATCCAGGCTATGAAGTGGAAAATCATTATCAGCCATCTGAAGCTCAGTGGGGTGGGGGGTAATGAAGGAAATAATTATCAGCCATCTGATTTGCCATGGGATGAGCCAGAAAACGATTTTAAGCCCTCCGATGTGCAGTGGGGTGAGGCAGAAAACAACTTTAAGCCCTTGGACGTGCATAGGGGTGAGGTAGAAAACAGTTATGAGCAATCTGATTTCCAGTTATATTATCTTGGATAGGGAAATTTGAAGTTCTCTGTCAAGCATGAACAGAAGCTTGACTGTGGTGGTGGATACATGAAATTGTGTAGTTTATCTTACTTTTTAGATAGGTTGTGTTGTATCATATTCGATTTTTATATTGTTTCAAAAATTAATAATGAAATTATCAATTTTATTCAATTCAAAAATGTGTTCCAAAGTGTTATTTTTTATTTTGTGGGTCAATTACTCAATTACTAAAAACAAAAAAAAATTACCGCAACGTTCAAAAAACATTGCAAAAGGGGTCTACCGCAACATTTAAAAAACGCCTGCAAAAGAGGTCTATCGCAACGTTTTAAACGATGTAAAAAGGTCTTTGCAACGTTTAAAAACGCCGCAAAGACATTTTTGCAACGTTTTTTAAACGTTGCCGTATCTCTTCCCTCTTTGGCAACACTGGACTTTGCAACACTTGCTAAAACGTTGCAAAAGGCCTTTTGCAGCATTTTTTGGCCGCTGCAAAAGGCCTTTTTTGGCGTAGTGTCTCGACCACGTCATCAAAGCAACAATATCTCTACAATCCAGAGCTACCGTAATATTCTTCGTATTCTATTTTGCTAAACCGTTGAACCGAGTTTAGTCTTCAAGGTAAGGATTTGCTCTAGCATAGTATTGAGAGAATATTAAAGTAAGAGGATCAGTTTATATCGAGAGATTCACATATTTTGAGATAGACTGAGAGTCTTGCAAGATCCCACTACTAGAAAATGAGGCAACAGTAACGGAATTTTAGCCACTGACGTCTACTATTGCAATTACCAACGGATTAACAACAGATTAGTGACGAATTATTATTTTATCATTTTTAAAAAATATATATTTAATTATTGTCGGAATTACCAACGGATGTTTTGCGTTGGTACAATTCCGATGCTAATCCGTTGGTAAAAAATAAAAAATAAATTAAATATATTTATCAACGGATTTACCAACGAATGTTTCCGTTGAAAAATTAAATAAATAATAAAATAATTACTATCATAGAAAACTTGTTGGTGAACTTTTTAAGGAAAAATAAAAAAAAATTATTAAATAATTACTAACGGAAAAAAAACCGTCGAAATATTGGTAAAAATATTTAAACATTAATAAAAATATATAGGAAAATTTGAATAAACAATTTGCATGGTACTTAATTTTCCCCTACTTAAATTTTCACTTCCCACTAGAATTTTTCTATTTCCCCCAAAAAATAAAAACTTCACGTTCGACTCAGATCCAATGTTGAAACCCTATACCCAAATGGCAGACCAAAGGCTCACTCTCATTCGCTCTCGTCCCCTTATCCTCCAACGAGTAATGCTACTTGCAGTCGTTCACGCACAATCCCCCTATGTGGCACACACATGACATGTAGTTATTTGATGCATTAATGTGGTAGTTTTTTACCACATTTAATGCATCAAATACACACTTGACATGTGTGTGCCACATAGGGCGACTGTTGCAGTGAGCGACTGCAAGTAACATTATTCATCCTCCAACGCACACGAATGAAGACGAAGGAGAAGGATTCAAGGCCATATCCGCCGCAGCCACGATGGGTGGTTTACACAGTCGCGAAGGCCTCGAACTTTCCGATCTGCAGATGAATCGACGATGCTGATGAGCTGACGCCGCTGCCCCTGTGGTGCTGGGACTTGTCATCTGGTGGGCTCTCTGTATACTTGCCTCCTCTTACTTCTGGACACGTCAGGTTCTCTATTTTTCTCATTTTGAATACACTGTCGGTGGTGGTGCTGGTGCATGATTTTTGTTGTCTTTTAGGGTGTGATAATAGGTGGGTTATAAAAATAGTACAAATGCAATGCAAATAGATCAGAATTTGACACAGTTTATTGTCAGGTACAGAACCAGTGGGGAAGAAGAAAGACCAGAACCAGGATGAAGAAGAAGGAAAGCCAACCGAAGTAATTGAATTTTGAATGCAGGTGACGTCGTTTTAGATAAGTGAATGGCGTTGTTTTGGGTTAAATAGAAATTGTAATAAGTTTGTTTAAATGGTCTTTTATTATTGCTTGGAAGTGCGACTTTTCTGTTTTGATGGCCATAGATACAACCATTGTTACGAAGTGTAATATTGGGTTTTGAATATTCTGACACTTGGTAATTTGTGGAGATAATCAACAGCTTTCCTCTTCCCATTCTTCTTATTTCACTGTCTTTCCCCCTTCCCCATTTTGTTTTATCTTTATTTGGTTACAATTTCAGCTTGCAAGAATTCCATTATTGATATGTGCAAGTCGAGGTTACGAGGTAAGGTTACACTCCGGAAATTTGTCCAGTTTTGTTAATTTCATCAAACTACAGTTTGTTTTCATTAGCTGTTTTTGTTAACTAATCTATGATTGAGTGTTGAAAAATTGCTTGATTAGTCAGTTTATGTGTTGCTGTTTATCACTGAGTTTGTGGGATCCATTAATCTAGTTATTGTACTGGTTATCACAATCAGGGGCAAGTGGTGTAACGCCATCAGTTAAGGAGAGGTTATAAATAGAAGTAAGAGGGGAAGAATAGGCAGGCAAAAGTTGAGTAGAAAGGAGTCTAGTTTACTTCCCTGTTCTTGTAATTCTGTGCAGTTATTCAGCAATCAATAAGAAGTTCTTATTTCTCTTTTTTCTTCCGGTGGAATCCTATCAGAATCATGAAATACTAGACATATATATGAATATAATACTAGTAAATTCATTAGCGCAACCTCGTCCCTTATTGTAGCATAACAATGTCGCCTTTTTTATATCTATGCTTCCCGGGGTATTTGGTATTCTTTTCACACTGATCTTTTGATATTCCTTGTTTTTACTTATTCTCAAGATTTTTCCAATGGTAAATAGTGAGGAATTGGAGAAACACAAAGATTACTTTCTTGAACTTGGCTATAAGCCTTTTATCTACCTACAAGGTACATAATTGTCCCACAGAAAGCTCATGATTCATGGGCGGAGATAGGGGTGGGCTACAGCCCACCCTTGCCCAAGCCCAGCCTCTGTAAAAAAAAAAAAATTGGTTAAAGTACGGGGCAGGCTAACTTGGAGATCAATTTAAATGATACCAGATCTTTTGCTAAACTTATTTTTTGATTACCTCCATATCATTGTTTCAGTCTTTTCATTTTTATTGTAGACAATATTTCTATAAATTTCAGTTCCATCATCATTGACAAGTTCCATTTTAGGATAATCAAATGGACGATGCAACTCAAGTAGAAGACAAAAGGTCCGAAGAGATCTCAGAAAACACCCCTGACAAGAAGTAAGAAACCCTTGATTCTTGAAGAGATGCTTTTTAGGCACAGGTACTGCATAAGTGTCTAACCTGTATCACTCCTTTCTTATGTTAAATATTGCGCTTCAGTATGAGGGTTGATGAGCGAGTCTGATTTGATTTGCGTTTGGTAGCGATCTATCCTTGCACCCTTGTTGCAAGTGGGACAATAATCCAATTGCCAATAGATGAAAAAGAGAATATAAAATGCTATTTTAGTCTGTCGATGTAAAAATAGAAAAGGTTGAACAATCGAGAATCATATTAGCATTCTAATGCATTCAGGCAATGACATTTGTTAATATTTCCATATCTATTTAAAGAGTTGCAGGAAAGAGACGATGGATCTACAGAACAAAGAAATTGTAATGAAAAAAGGCGGCAGCTAAAGGCAGCAAGGCTGAACAGAAAGCTAAGAAGATACAAGTTGATGATGATATATCTAAGCTTTCTACGAGGCTCAAAAGAAAGACACGCAGAGGAACTGAATGGAAGAGGAAATCTTGACAATTTGGTAAAGGCCATTGCTGGGGTTTCAGTCACCAATCAAGCTGACCATTCAAAACCTAGCAAGGGTGTCAAGCGGCGTGAGAAAAGATCTCAACAGGAAGCTGCCAGAGAACAAAGAATACAAGAAGAGCAGAGCAAGATGGTAAGTGACCGAATGATTGAAAGCGAGAAGTTGGAACAAAAGTTGGAACCCCTTGGATTAACAAATAATGAAATAAAGTCTGATGGGCACTGTCTATACCGAGCTGTCGAGGATCAGTTGGCCCTTCTCTCTAGAGGTTCTTCTCCTTGTACTTACCAAGAACTTGGGGAAATGGTAGCTGCTTATATGCGGAAACTTTCATAAGATTTTCTTCCATTTTTCTCTCTCTGAGAATATAGCAGAGGGAGAATCTGAAAATCTCTTGTAGAAAGGTTTGAGAATTACCATAGAGAATCTGAAAAATCTCTATGGAAACTTTACAATATTTTTGCCCCCGTATGACACATTCCCCGGATCCGCCCCTGCTCATGATGCAAGATATAGTATGTATAGAAGAGAAGTCTATAACTCATTTTTTGTTTAGTCTATATACCATTTGTGCTTAAAATCTAGGATACATTTGTAACTAAGATACATGACAACTTACATTACGGTGCATGGCACAGTTTAAATATAGGATATTTAAATTTATGTAATGACTATTAATAGTTCTTTTATATGCAATGACAATTATTCTTTTGTAGTTACTTATTGTATGTATGCTGTGAATTTCTTTATTTTTTTTTTTTTTTGTGCATTCTTTATATTAATTAATTGAAAACTATTAATGGGTTAGAACGACCAAATGTTGGTTGCAGATGATGTAACTTTAGCGACCAAATGTTGGTAGCCGTGATATGATTATTTTTACTATATGTTTTACCGACTCAACATTTGGTTGCAAATGTATGCCAGCTAACTGACTTTTTACCCCAAATCGAGCCCTTTACCGACCATTGTTTGGTTGTTAAAATATGGTAATTTTTTTTTACTAAATTCATTTACTCGACCAATATTTGGTCGCAAAAAGATGAAAATTACCCAACTTTTTACCTCCAAACCGAGCCCTTTTACCGACCACTATTTGGTTGCTAAATGTATTACATTTAGCGACCACTCAGCTTTTTGGTCGCTAAAGATGTTCACCGACGGTGAATTAGCGACCATGGAGCGACTCAAGGTTTTTTGGTCGCAAAAGATCTTTAGCGACCAAATTATTGCCTTGATCAACCAATTTTATTGGTCACTAGAGACCATATTTTTTGTAGTGAATGTATACCAATTAGGGCAATGCACAAAGTTAGATTGAGTTAGGGAATATAAAGAATTGTTGGAGGCTGAACTCTACTTATGATCTCGAGACTTAAGGATGACCTCGAGAACTTCAAAAGTGTTGTCATACTTGCAAATTCAAATGTTCATCTATACGTGTCAGGTTGCTTTTACAACTTGACACACGTAGAAACAGATATATGTATGTTGTATTTATTGTTTAAATGTTAATCTTGATTCCATGAAAGAGGCATCATCAAAACCTACACAATGTTGCACATGCTCGATTTTTGTACTAGATGGCGCAGTATTGGGTAAAGAACGAACTATTGCAAGGTTGATCTGGGAGAACTAGCACCAAGGGAGAAGGAAGTAATTGTAAGTGTTCTGTGATATTCACTGGTTAGTGCAAGTTCAGTGTCGCACGAGGTCTTATCTTAATTATATCGAGTAACGGTAATTGGCTAAACTTTGATACAGCGTCTAATTGGCTAAACTTAGAGGTGATGGTTAACTACGCATTATGCGGAGCACTAACTATGCATAATGCGGAGGAAAAAAAATTTATGAGCCACAGGAAGAAGGCAGCCACCATTTCAAAGGGAGGAAAAAAATGGATCAGTTGGAAGACTCCAACTCCGCATAATGCGGAGTTCATGGTTCATGTCTCCATAGAATTTGGAGATGCATCTTACAATTTTTTCCCCAATTTTTTTAAAGGTTTCTCGATTCATTCCATATATACATAAAATTAAAATTTATGGTGGTCTCCGCACCCCGCGCCTTTTTTTTCATTTCTTTTTTTTTTTTGCCAAAAAATTCTACTTATTTACATTTTACACAAACTATAAATACAGGTCGATTCCCTGCTGGGGGCGAGCCCTCCCGAACCCCCACAAGGGCCGTTGCCCACGCTCTACCCTTTTTTTTTTTTTTTTTTTTTTTC
Organism: Fraxinus americana; assembly: GCA_035079005.1. Classification (NCBI taxonomy): domain Eukaryota; kingdom Viridiplantae; phylum Streptophyta; class Magnoliopsida; order Lamiales; family Oleaceae; genus Fraxinus; species Fraxinus americana. The sequence goes on along the minus strand of CM068710.1, from coordinate 15,204,393 downwards.
CAATTCTACTATATTGAGCGCCCCCTTGACCCCACGTATGTATGGAATGGAATATTTTCCAATGTTTTGAATTATATTATTAATAAGTGAAATTGTATTTATAGTTTGTGTAAAATGTAAACAAGTAGATTTTTGGGGAAAAAAAAAAAAAAAGAAATGAAAAAATAGGCAAGCAAAAAAGGTGCAAGACATACGGAAGAAATTTTAATTTTATGTATATATGGAATGGAGCAAGAAAACTTTAAAAAAGAAATGAAAAAAAGGCTGGGTGCGGAAACACGGAAGAAATGTTTAAAAGGTGGAGAGAAAGGTGTTATGACTTGCAAATCTTTCTGAATACAATCATCCTTCTCCTTGGGCGTCTTGATGTTGGAGATTCACGCCAGATAGCTTTGCTCTTTAAGGTTCTGAATTCTATGGAGACATCTCCATAGAATTTGGAGACATGGACCATGAACTCCGCATTATGCGCAGTTGGAGTCTTCTAAGTTTTCTTAGAGCGGATGATCAAATAAATGGAAGCTGGCTATTTACATTTCTGTGTGTAAATAAATGGAACAGATGATCAAATAATTAATATATATGTTTTTTTATATTACTTTTAATATATGGTCCTAATTAGGTATGTATTATGTTGAATTCATTAGACTTTTATCCACTTAATCAATTGTAGTAAATGTCTTAATATCAAAACTTAACTAACTTATAAGTAAATTTCAGAGAGTGAACAAATGCTGCAACTGAAAAAGAAGCTGCTAGGTGATCTCGATAATTCAAATAGGAGAAGCCTCTCTGCTCCATTTGATGCAAATCAGGATCTTGGTGCAAGTCTTTCAGTTTTCATTTGGAATTTGAATTAATTAGTTAATGAGCAATATTCACGCAATTGTCTCAACATCTGTACGGTTCTCATTTTGCTCATCTAAGGCAGTTTAAAAGTCTACCCGGATGTGGTAACGGAAAAATTAGGAACATAATTTACGAATAAAGATGCAAAAAAAAAAAAAAATCTAATTGACACAAAAATGAGCTATCCTGTACTTATAATTTTAATATTCTTTTACATACTTACATAACTCCACAATTCAAGAATCCAAAGGTCAATTTCTTAGTTAAGTCAATTTCAGAATTGTCCCAACTTAAAAGGTGAACACATATCCTTTCATCAGTCCGTATAATGCGGAGCTCATGAACATGTTGCTCCTCATATGTGGAGATGAGGAGTTAACTCCGTACAAATGCGGAGTAGCCACTCCACATCTATGCGGAGTGTTAGTACAAATGCGGAGTTTGTGCTAACACTCCACACATATGCGGAGTGGCTACCCCGCATTTGTGCGGAGCAAAAATTTTATTCTTTTTTCTTCAGTTTTTTTTTTACATTTTTTTTTTCATTTCATACATATATAAAATCAGAATGTCTTTGGTGGCTCCGCACCGCACCTTCTCTTTTTATTTCTTTTTTTTGTCAAAAATTCTACTTATTTACATTTTACACAAACTATAAATACAATTTCACTTATTAATAATTTAATTCAAAAACATTAGAAAATATTCAATTCCATAAATACATGATAATCAAAATTGTTGCCCCCGAACCCCCACGAGGGACGCTGAATAATATAATTACGTGAGTAATTATTTCATCTATTTGCCATGAATATTGAAATTACTTGATCCTTAATAAATATATGTACTTCAAATACCTGGTCCTCTGTTTTAGCAAAATGGACAGGAACTAAATTCATTTTTGCTTACCAATTGTATAAGGCTAATCCACCATCTACATTTCAAGATATACTTCTATGTTTATACTCAATATGCATGTGTTATACTCAATATTCATTCTTTAACTGTTTAACAGAACCTGTACTACCTGGTTCTACCTTCGTGCACATGCAAGTAGATTGATGCCCACGGTAGATCAGGTAAATGTCTTTTCCTGCAGTTCAGAGTTCTCAATATCTTGTAGTGAAGTGTGTTCGATTTGTCATGCTACTTTCAAAGCCAGGTTCGAGAAATTGCCTCTCATTTTGGCATTTAACTATTGGATAACTCAATCTACTTTAATTTTGTGATAATATTGATCGACTATACTTGTTGTAACCATACCCTTTCAAAGAGATCTATAACTAGCATATTGTTGACTTTTTTCAGTGTTCATATACTCTTAGAAATCTGTAGTAGTCTTAAAGTTGGTAGTTAGATTCTTCTCCCATGTAAATTTGGAACTGCTTTCATTGGTTTCAAAAATAATTTTTCAATGTTCCTGAAGTAGGATGTGATGCCATCAAGTACACATGTGAGTCATCTGAAATTCTTCTACTCAAATCGAAAATCGATTATTGTCGTCAGGACAAACAATTTACTCCTCATATCAGGCCAAACAATTTCTTACCCTTTATATTGTCTCTTACTGTAAGTATTTAAATACAATTTTGTGTTTTTCATCATGTTGCTTCTCTAGGGTTAGGACTATAAATTGAAAAGCATATATTATTTTAAATACAAATGCAAGTCTTTCTTAAAAAAAAAACACTGTAAATACCAAATATGTTTTCATTTCCTATTTGTAGTTCTATTGGGTTAGGATTAATGGTCGAAGTTGAGGTTGATTAAATTTTTCCCGTTGTATACATTTAAAATAAATACATTTGGAGTAAGAAAATGTAGACAATTAATTGAAAAAAGTTGTTGATTTTTATTTTTATATATTGATTAAATTAAATAAAGTCGAAAAAGAAATTAAATTCACTCATTGGCTGGAGCAGGATCCGCACAAATGTGGAGCATTGCTCCATATTATGCGGAGGTATGCTCCGCATTTGTGCGGAGCATCTGCGAAGTTACTACGCACTTGTGCGGAGCTCAGAGTTGAGCTCCAGATTATGCAGAGCTTAGCTAAGAAATTTTCAAGAGCAGGTTTTATAGCACAGAAACCTGCAAATTTCTTACACTTTATATTGCTTCTCATTGTAAGTATTTAAATACAATTTCTGTTTACATATAACAATTCCTTCCCTGTACATTTGTTCAATTAATTAGCATTTCCTAAAATTTTAGTAACTTCTTCAACCTAAAATTTTGGCCTAAATATCAATAGCTGTTCAAAACAGAAACCATCTAGCTAAAAATAACTTCTAATGCAAAACAAGAGAAGGCACATTCTACGGCTGTACCTATCAATAAAAGAAATTGGGTTATGATCATTACACGACACTTCTCTACATGTAAATCTGGAAATTCTTTCTACTCATTCATGTAATTGAATGTTAAGTGTTTTAGTGAATAAAGAGGCTTGAAGAAGTAATTCTTCCTGTTAAGTCGCATAGTATTTGAGGATGTTGTGATGGGAAAATTGGATAGATTCTTGTTGCGACTTCAAATCAAACTCCAGATAAACTTATGAAGAGGGACTACAGAAGGGAGTGAAGTCATAAGTGTTCTCCAAATTGTTTATGCTCACAATCAGAAATATGTTTCATAGTTTAAAGTGTAATTGAACTCACCAAGGGGTTTTTTCTTTTTTTGCACTTTTAACAATTATTGATACACGGGAAGAGCAAAGTCGATCTTCTGCAAAGGTAGTGGAGAGATGGGGTAATCCGGATTCCTCCAAAAGAATTCTTGCTGCTTTAAACCTTAAGGAGACTTACACTTTCAGAAATTTTTGAGATCAACTTGGATAGACCGGGAACAAAATATGCTAGTGGCTTCCACATCTGTATGTGTTATTTAATATATTATTGACAACTACTTTTCTCAAAGTTTTTGAATTATAATATGGGCCTTGTTTTTTTAGGAATAATAATTTGTTCATTTTGATCACATTAATCTCATGGTGCTTCACCAGGAAAATGTTATGTAAATTGTCTTTTTCATATTGGTTGAAGTTTGGCAAAATTATGTTTTTAAGTTTGTCACAGTTGCAAACGAATATCGTCAAGTAACATTAACATGCCTTTACTTGGTTAACATTTTGGCATCTTTACCTTATCGCATGAAGCTGTTGTTATGCAACACTTCTTCAATTGTGCCAAACCACAAAGAATTATGACTTAGGATTTACTTCAAATCACCCAAGCAGAATTACTATCTCCTATTTTTTTTCTTGACCATCTTATCTATGTTTTTTTATTACTTGAGATGAATATTTTTTACTATTGTTTTGATAGAAGTAGATAATTTATTACTTCTGTTTACTGATTGTCGTAGGTATGTGCCTATGAGAGCATGCTGGCTGGCCAATACAGGCTTAGACGTTTAGGAATCACTAGGTTCACTCATCCTGTAGGACTTTCGTATGCAATGAATCAACTGCCAGATGAAGCAATTGGTTTAGCCGCTGCATCACACATTGAGAGAACTGCAGATAACACCATGGAATTTGAGTAGCAATTTTGTGGCCTATACGAAAGAGGTAAGTTCTAATTTCTTCCTTCTCCGCTGGACCCTTTTCGTGGTTTGCCTTCCCCTATCTCCAATAAAAAGTGTAAAGGAAGAAAGACAAAACCCACCCCTCCTCAAAAGAAAGGAAAAAGAAAAGTAAATTGACATTTTGGTTTTACCGTATACAGTATATTATCTGTTATATTAATTATCCATTCTGTTAATATACTGTTTGGTGAAGATTTGTTAAGTGATAGTTTTGATTGCCTTAAAGGTTCTGCAGACTTGCCTGGTTTAAAGAGCAACCTGTCATGCGGGCAATTGACAACTTTAGTTCATTATTTCTCGAATGGCTATGTTTTCTATTTCCATTTATCCTCCAATATATCATATTTTAAACCTTAAATTTAAGGACATTGGGTTGCCTACATCGTGATATACTTGTTTAAACCATAAATGTATAGGATTATGTATTTGGAAATTAATCTTACCTTTGATATTCAGGATGAAGAAAAGATTGAGCGTCTGGAGATTACTGGTGTTGGTGACCCTTCTAGATGGGGTCTAGGTTTTAGTTATGTTCGTGTAACTCCTAAGGCCCCCATTTCAAATGCAATGGTGAAGAAGAAAACATTTGTTGACAAAGGATCAACAGTAACTGGAAAGATGCTGATTTGCGTAGATTGGAGCATGGAAGCTGTAAGAGAGGTTGTTTTGCTGCACCTTTATGCTTGTATGACTATGATATAATAGAATATGAAATCATTCTGGATCCGCAATTTTTTACTAAAATTTAGTTCATGTCAATTTATCTTTCCTTCTCACTCCTTTGTTTGTGCTTTTATTGATCTTTGTTGACTGCATTGGAACCAGTCGTAGTTCATACCTCCTACAAAATAAATTTAGTGGTCCTCATACCATTCTATGATGTTTAGTTGTGATAATCCTGATAGAAAAATGTTAGTTTAAGCTAATTTGATAACTTTTTTTTTTTTTTTTACTTCGTAGTTTTGCTCTTATTCACAATCTTTTCATGCTTAATAGGTAAAGATATGATGTGTTGCATGTCTACATTGTTTTTGATGTTGTCTTAGGCGGGGAGACAAAAGTGAAATGTGCCTTCTTCTTCTTCTGCGGCATCTATTCTGCTTTTTCTGGCTGTATAGCTGGGAATGGAAGCTTTGAATAAGTTTATTTTGCGAGTGGGTTTCAAAATAAACTTAATTATGGATGTTTACGAAAAATTCCATGTGAGACTATAATAAGGCATCTTCTAAAGCTGCTTTTTGGCCCTAAAATGAAGTATGATATAGTTATTTTTATTAGCATGATGTGATCTATGAATCTCTGTTATATATATTATTCCTACTTGTTACCATCAGACTTGAACCAAGATTCTATTTATTCGCCTTCAATATCTATTGATTAATGCATCTTTCCTGATCAAACATGTTCCTTTAGTCATCTTCTCTGGTTACTTGCTATGGTCTTTGATGGCTTCTTCGCACTGTGCGGAGTAACGGAGTGTTACTCCGCATTTGTGCGAAGTGCCACTCCGCAATTCCGAATCGTCTTTCCATTTCATAGTGGTCCTACTCTACAAATATTAAACCCAGAAGATTTTTTGATCTTTCCGTACAGATTCAACATTGTTCCACTGTTGGTTAGTTCTCAATGTTATATATTATAATATAAATATGTTGAAGAGAATATTTAGCATTAAATATTTTAGAAGTTAAAATTTTTAGTGTTTGACAGTGGAAGAAAGTATTTTGAAATATTTGTTATGAAAATGTGTTTTTTAGTTTGTATTATAAATTAGAAAGAAATGAAAATAAAGTAGAAAGAAATGAAAGTGTTTTTTTGGAATTCAATATTGTTCTACTGTGGTTACTTCTCAACATTGGGTTTTTTTTTTTTTTTTTGCTTCTTTATTCGTAAATTATGTTTCTAAGTTTTTCTTTACAAAACATGTTACTAGAAGATATACCAGTAAGCATACAAATAGAAATTAAATTGCAAGAAAATGAAGTTAATTTTCCATTGTGGCCTTTAGTGCCTAGCATGTTTAATTAGCATCTGTTGAATATCGCATCCCTCCAGATTATGCAGAGCTCATGTTCATGAGCTCCGCATAGTGCACTCCGCATTATGCGGAGTTGGAGTCGTCAATTGAGCCCATTTTCTCCTCCCTTTGAAATAGTGACTGCCTACAAACAGACCCGAGTCAGGTCTCCAAATTCTTTGGAGACATCTCCATAGAATTTGGAGACATGAACCATGAACTCCGCATTATGCGGAGTTGGAGTCTTCTAACTGAGCCAATTTTTTCCTCCCTTTGAAATGGTGGTTGCCTTCTTCCTGTTTCTCATAATTCTCAAACTTTGTAAAATGGATGGATTTTTTTCGCTGGATGGAGGAGGATGGCAAGGAATAAATTGTAATTCTATTTATGTATTAAGTGAAAAAAAAATTCAAGTGCAAGCTCTGCATTATGCGGAGTAGTGTGTGAAGCAAACTCCGCATTATGCGGAGTACCGCATAGGATCTTCGCATAATGCGGAGTTCGCTGCACACACGAACTCTGCATAATGCGGAGTTTGCTCCGCACATCAACTCCGCATAGGATTTGAACTTCGTGACGCAATTGAGAGTCAAATATTCATCAAACAATGGTTGATATATGGCAGACTCGTTATAAGATTTCATTAGATCCTACCATTGATGAAGAGAATTTATGAAATCTCTATAATTCAAAAATCGGTTCTCTGGGGATGTTTGTTTAGTGAATTTTCTAATGCATGCTTTAAAATGTCGAACTAATTCTATTTTGTTGATTTTCTACTTTTTTTCTTTTGTTCTGATGACTGATTTATTTTTGTAGGAAGTTATATCCCAAGAGAATGATGAAAAGCTTGAGAACAGTGGAAAACAAGTGGGATGAAGCTGGTAACAAGAGCTTAACTTATCAGAAATTGCTGAGTAGAACTTGTTCTTCCTGAGCACCAAAGAAATCAACTTTGAGAGCAAACTAGGAAACCTGGGTCCAAGATTGTTGTCTGAAAAATCAAGAACTTGAAGATTTGTCAAGTTGTGAAGAGCAGGCACTTGCTTAGATGGATTATTTGCAGAAATCACTAAAGTTCTTAGATTTCCCAAATTTGTTAAAGAGTTTGGCAACTGCCCAGTAAATGAATTGTTCTTCAATTTGGGGGGTCAAGCGCCATGATCCTATGATAATCTTAATGGTTTTATTTTGCAATTTATATTGTCATTACTAATATCTTGTGAAAATAGAGAACTATTACTCGGAAAGGGTAATGTGTTATCACTTAATTTGTCTAGAGCAGTATGAATGTTATGGGTAGAACCATAGTGGTAACTTTGATTATTGGTTGGCAAGAGGATAATTTTAATCTCATGTATATCAACTGTAACATAAATATTCAATTTCACATTTCTAATTTTATATTTTTGTATTAAGTTGAAATAAATTAGTGATTGCACGTAAACAAAAAAATGTAAAAAAAACTGAAGAATAAAAAAATAAAAATCGCTTTTGCTCCGCAAACATGCTCCGCATTTGTGCAGTAGTATTGCTCCTCATGTAGCATTGTTGCTCCGTATTTTTTGGAGTAAAATCAAAATTTATTCAAAGTTGTCTTCGCACCAATGCCTTTTTTCATTTCTTATTTTTTTTGCCAAATATTCTACTTATTTACATTTCACACAAACTATAAATACATTTTCACTTATTAATAATTTAATTTCAAAACATTAGAATATATTCAACTCCATAAATACATGAAAATCAAAATTTATTCTGTGTTTCCGCACCCGCGCCTTTTTTTTCATTTCTTATTTTTTTGGCCAAAAATTCTACTTATTTACATTTTACACAAACAATAAATACAATTTCACTTATTAATAAATTAATTCAAAAATATTAGAAAATATTCAGCTCCATACATATATATAAAAATCAAAATTTATTCCGTGTCTCCACACTCGCGCCTTTTTTTTTCATTTCTTTTTTTTTTTGGGTTTTGTATGTCACTTTTCATTTGTGATTTTTCCTCACAGATCAGTGTTGCATGTGCTGCCAAATCACTGTTGCATGTCTACCCATATTTTTTTTTATTTCCCTCGATCATTGGAATAATATACATCTTTGGCCTCTTTCCAAATCCTTTAATAGCAATAGATGTTTTAAACCAGGTGTTTTGAGTCATGTGAGGAGGAATATGAAAAATTGTGTAGTTAACTTTAAAATGCTGAGAACAAATCTATTTACAATATATCTCGGCTAAAGGGAAAAGGAAGTAGAGATCTTAGTAAGTTTAGTATATTAAAGATGAAAACTAAAAGAGTTTTATTCCTTAGCAATAAGATCTCAGAGAAGATTGAGGAAATATTTTGACAAATTATTTATAGAAAGGCATAGTGAGGATATTGAGTATTCAATGAAGTCCACTATAGATAGGAATGTTATTTATACTAGAAGAATTCAATTTGTAGAAGTGAGTGATTAGATAAAGAGGCTGAAGATGATAAAAAATAATTAGCCTAGATGGAATTCCACTCGAAGTATGAAAATGTTTGAGGGAGGGCGTTATTTTATGTCCAATGTAGAGAATCACTTTTGATTTATATTAAGAACTACTATGGAAACCATGCACCTTCTAGGAATATTATTGAAACGTATAAAGAAAAGAGAAGGTCTGGAATTTTTTTTTTTTTTTTTGGGAAAAGTCCATCATTGCACTAAGGAAGACTATGGTGAGAGGTAGAAAGAAAATGGATTTCTACTAGATATATGACACTATTAAGGCCTTTAAGTTTTCATTTCCCTTTAAACTTGGTAAAGTTGGACTTGGAGAGATGTCCAAAGATCCATGGAGGGCTTGTTCACCTTAATGGTAGGTTCTTACCGTGTAAGCTCTTTAGGAGCAGTGAATTTTTCATTTTACTAAATCAACCATTGATTGTCTATGTTGATGTATCATAAGTTCATTGATGACTTGGAAAATAGACTTCTTTCATATGGCAATGGTAGATGTCATTTACAAAGCCTCTTAGTTGTATTATCTGATAGGTTATTCATGGGCAGCTTTGAGTGAACAAAGATTGGCTGAAGGGATTGCTGCTGGAATTCTTGTTCTTTCCCCACACGGGGTTGGATGGGACATCTCATTCCTCATCAAATTCATTTGTTGGCATCTGATTCACATATGTCGAGCCACGGGTAGATATCAAAATGACTCTCTTGACCGTGTAATAATAATTACACTTCTATGAAACTTCGTTGACTCTTCCACACATTTTTGTAGCTCTATACTCTCTTGCTTTCACACAGCCAATCAACAGAATACAACTACACTGAGATTGCATATTGTGGATATAATCGGCAAGAAGTTCACTGAAGAGGTTCATTTTCTTTGAATATGAATCTTCATTTGCATTCTCCTTGTACATACCTATCATTTATTTTCAGGAATTACAACATTGGAGAAATTTTAGAATTTGTAATCTAACATAGGCGGATACAAATATTAGTCCATTCGGAAGTCTCTATAAAATGCAGAAACTAATGACTTTTTTTTCGATTATTTTATTGTTTCCAAACTATTCCAAACTGTACAATAATTTGACTATTACATAAAATACAGAACGCTAACATCACCTTCAAAAACACACACCCGGTACAATGAATGGGTTAAAACTAGTATATTTAAAAGAGGCAAGTTTGAGGTAACTATTCATAAGCCGAATGGCCAAGTAAGTCTGCTGTTTCCGAGCCAAGCCGTTTTCGAACCGAGCCACAAAAGGGTAGATATTTTGAACAATTTGTTTTTTTGCCTTTCTACTCTCAACTTTCTTCTCTCTCCATTTTTACACGCAAACTCCCATGCTCCACCATTTCTCTCTCTCACATGCTTTCCCTTCTCATTTTCTCCCTCTGCAGTTGACGGAAACCCTAAGCTCCGTCTCGCACGGAGACACAGAGGTCATCCGCGCACGGCGAGATCCCATTTGGTGTTCAATTCTGGTTCTTTTGTGTATTTGTGATTTCTTTCTATGATTACGAACCCTAGGTGGAGTTTTCAACTCTCATGGATCAGAATGTATAAGAACTTTTTTGACTGAAATGACCTTATTGAATTGATTATAATTCTGCAGATTCATATTTTCCATTTTACACGTATCTTTGTTTATTATTCCTAAAAATCATGGTGTTTATGGCCGTAGGTTGATTGCTGCTTTATCTAGAGATCTTCTGGAAGATTTCGTATCGTAAGTTCCTCTTTCGGAATTTGTATACTTATTAATATTTTCTTTTTCTTTCTAATTAATATTTTTTTATGGCTAGCTTAATTTAATCGGGGCCCTGCTTTTAGTGCTAATTATGTGGGCTTTGCTTTCTTTTCCGTTTCCCTATGTAAATTATCAAAGCCAATATAAGGAGATATACAACTATTGAAGAAATTCCAGCCGAGAAGTCATTGATTCAGAAAGATGCTGTAAGTTACTATGTACATTTTTGCGTATACATGGTTCACAGCTAATCTCAACAGCAGCCTGGTAAGTGAAGTTAAATATTAATAAGTACGATTTTGCTACTTGTACATCACAATGTACACCCTTCACATGGGGTGAGACCCACTTTAATGAAAAATATTTTACACAAGTGGGTCCCACCCCGTGTGAAGGGGGTGTACACCCCGATGTACATCTTGTGATGTACAAATAGCAAATTTTCTAATAAGTATAATGAAGATCCTCCAAGAATCACCCACAATATGGCAAAAATCACCCAAATGAAGTTGTATACTTGCTTCATTTTCTTTATACATGGGTCATATAAACATATTTGGGGAGAAAAAAAATGTTGAGCTATTTGATAATACTGTTTTGTAGGTTGAAACATAATAAATCTTGCCGCTTGATTTTCTTTAGAACATGGCTATGAGACTAAATTATCTTTGCCTGCCAATTGCATTTATAAATTATTTTTGTTGTTTTCCAATAACTTTTACTTTTAATGCCTCCCATTGAGCCCCCCCACTCCGCTTTTATATTCAATGTCAACCAGTTATGCTTAATTAGATTGTGCAAAATTGGATTCCTTTATAGCACTTCAGGTACTGCAAGATGCAAAATGCATTACTATCCTTTTTTTTTTTTATGTTTTTTCTCATTTGTAATAATGGTAGCAAAACAGAGAAATTCAATTGGGATGGCTAAGAAAGAGGAGACATGCTTTGAAATGGAAAACAAAGTGTGTGAAACAGGGGATTTGGAAATTGAAGCCTCTTTTGGAGAAAATAATTTGGATTGGGAAGCTAAAGAAAGGTATATATTTTGTTTTATTTTTCTTTCATTTTTTTATTTTTAAAGAATTACATGAATTTCTATGACCCGTTCTACAGCCAAGAAATCGTAAAGTATAGCCATCTTGGCCTTATCGTCAAAACAAAGTTGTAAGATATATTTCCAAATAGCCAATATTCTTTGTTTTTTCAATTTTGACTATGTTTCCGTCATGGGCGGAGATAGGGATGGGCTAGGGTGGGCTGTAGCCCACCATTGCCCAAGCCCAACCTTTGAAAAAAAAAATATTTGGTTAAAGCGCAATTGTCCTAGCCAGCCCACCCTTGCCCAAGCCCAGTCTTTGAAAAAAAAAATTGGGGTACTTACAAAAATACACTTAAAATTAGGGAGGTTTTGAAAAATCATGTGAAGGATTTTTAGGAAGTAAAAAATACTATGTAAATTGAAAAAGTGACACAATGTCACTTTTTTCTTTTTTTTAAAAAAGTGACACAAACTAAAAAAAATGGCACACACTCTAAAAGTGATACAAATTCAAAAAAGTGACAAATACTTAAAAAAATGACAAAACACCAATCAAAACCTATGTTTGTTATTCAAAAAAGTGATAAAATTTTAAAAAGTAACAAACAATAAAAAGTGAAAAGAAATTCAGAAAAAAGTGACAAACACTCAAAAGAGTTACACACACACACAAAAGTGATAAAATTGAGCCAGGCTACTAGCCGTTAGCATTGAGCCCAAGCCCAAATCTTAACCATATTAATGAGTGGGGCTTATTAGGAAGGGGTACTTACAAAAACACCTTTAAAATTAGGGATATTTTGAAAAATTATATGAAAAGTTTTTAGTAAGTAAAAGATACTGTGTAAAATGAAAGAGTGATAAAAAAGTGACACAAACTCAAAAAAAGTGATAAAACTAAGAAAAAGTGACAAATACCAAAATAATATCATCCATTTGTGCAACACTAGTAATCATGGCCAATTCACATCCTGATTACGTAAAAAAAAAAAAGCGACAATGAAAATGTGATCCATTGTCACTTTTAAAGTTAAGTGTCACTCTTTTTTATTAAAAATGACATACAATGTCACTTATATTAAAAATTTATATTTGTCACTAAGAAAGTGATAGAAATCAAGAAAGTTACTGACAAAAGTGACAAAGATTAAAAAAAGTGACAAATATTAACAAAGATTAAAAAAGTGTCAAACATAAAAAAAAAAGTGATAGAAATTCAAAAAAATGACAAAACACCAATTAAAACATTATAATAAGTTCAATAAAGTAACAGAAAAAAGTGACATAATCAAAGCATGGTCAAGTGGCATTTGTTGCATGATTGTGATTCATTGAAATCAATTCAATAAAGTGATATAATCAAAGCATGATTAGGTGGCATTGGTGCATAATTGTGATCCAATTCTTGTATTGTCATACACAAATTTGCCGGTTGGGACTAACCCATTTAAGGCTAATAATGCAAGGCAGAAATAAGAGATAATACTCATGAAAAATGAATAGCAACATTTAAGGCTAATCCATTCTCATGTATACATTTTCAACAAATAACGAAGCAGAACCCATTCTGATTTCTATTCTATTCATTAAAAAATCCATAATTCAGTTATCAGACACTTAAATAACACTTTCATTAATGCAAGAAGCAAGAAATTAGAGGCCACCACCGATCCACCAGCACCAAAGCCTCCACCTCCACCTGCTCCACAACTAGCACCAAAGCCTCAACAGATTTATTGGTAAAAAAAGTGGGAAAAAAAGGCCGCTAGCTATTAAAGGAAAAAACAAAACAAAAGTTTTCAGCAGCCATTGGGAGAAGCCGGCAGAAATTCATATATATATATATATATATATATATATATATATATATATATATATATATATATATATATATATACACACACACACACACATCGATCGAAGCTGAATTCCGAGAAAGTTGGGGCTGGAAGTGGAGAATTGGAGTAATTTATTTAAACACACAATAGTGGCAGGCAAGTATTCTTGGGAGGAAGTTGCAGATTTTGAATAATATATATTTATATATATTCTCACGAAGCAACACAGTAGTTTGGTGGAGAAATAGGCTGCTGCATTTTTGGAAGAAAGACTTCAATTTTTTTTACTATATACACGCAGTGGCCGGCAGCAAAGTAGAGGAAACTGGGCAGCAGTAAGGCTTTGACATAAATTTGAAGATTGTTCAATGTCCCAATGTTTTCCCTCGTCTGATTTTGAATTCCGAACAGTAGATTCAACTCTTTTTCACCATAGATCTGACTATATTAGGGTAAAAAACATCAAAGATAGAACACAAGTTTGTCCAAAATCACATAGTTACAACTTGAAGTGGAGTCGGCTTTCTGGAATGAGAGAGTGAGTTTTGGGATTTTACTTTGGGGGTTGGAGTTTAGTTTAGATTAGAACGTAATTATTATTTGATTAAAATGTTTAAATAGTTTAAAGGGTATTAATCAAAAGATTTATTTTAATAGGGTACACAGTCTAATTTTCCCTAAAAAAAATGTTTGGTTAAAGGCCTGGCCCATTTGAAAAATTGAAAGCCCAACCCACCTAAAATTAAACCCAATTCCCACCCATTTACCCAAAACGTGAACCCTCTCCACTCTCTCTCACAGTCTCACTCTCACACCACTTCGTCCCTCACTCCCTCTCTCTCTCTGCTCTCTGCCTCTCTCTCTCTCTCTCAAAGCTGCGAAAGGCAGCCAAACCCTTCGTCCTTCTCTGCTCTCTCTCTCTGACTCTCTCAAACCCAAAACGGCGAAAGTGCGAAACCCTTCCTTCACCGTCCGCCTAACGGATTCTGTGACTGTGAGAAAGGTAATTTTTTTTTTGGTTTTTTTACTGAATGTTGATAGTTGATACGTACTTGGAGGCTGGAGCTGTAGTTTTTTTTACTGAATTTTTTTTTGGTTTTTTTTTTTTTTTACCTGTAGTCTATAGTTGTGGCGGGTCTGTAGGTTTTAAATTGGGGTTTGAATTTATAATGGCGTGCTTCTAGTTCTATATCTACTAATGATGTAATCTAGAACCCAACTCCGACAGTTGTGTCGCGCGTTTTTCGCTCGCTAACAGTTAAGAAGAGAACCGCATTTATTGTGTAAGTGGACAAACCTCTTGGAACAAAGTCCCAAAAAGGGGCGTTTATTGAATATGAAGATTTACAGTTTGGACACGAACAAGATGCCTCCAAGGGGCGCAAGCACACAAGTACGAAGGAATTTGAAGTAATTAAAAGTTAATCTAAGAAAAGTAAATTACAGGTTCTCTATTTTGAGAGTGAATTTTGTCTTCGTTTCTTCGTTGTCTTCTTCCTTCTTTTATACGGCCTGGGCAGTTTTGATCGTTTAACAACTGCTCGTAACTACCCACTTCTTTCATCATGGTCGGCTGGCTAAAACTACCGTGTGCAACTTCTATCACTACGCTCTCTTCACAACTGTTTGCCATCAACTTTCTCAAATCGTTGGGCGTAATTACAATGTGCTCAAACCGTCTTATATCGTGATTTTGGATAACAACAAACTTTGGTCATTTCTTGGACTTTGGGCGACTCAACATTCTTGGGCGACAATTGATCTTCTGCTCTGGGCAATTGTAGGGTGTTTCCTTCGCTCAATACCTGGACGTCCTGCCAACTTGGGCGTCATCATACCTTTGTCTTTTTGGGCTTTCCTCATATTTAATGATATTTCTGGTTGGGCTTTTACCCTGATCTCTCTATCTAGGCTTCTTCTTTAGAGCCATTTCCTCTCTTGGGCCATTTGATTTGGGCTGCCTGTTTTGTGTGTCAACAATTACCCCCCAATATGGCGGAATTAATTTTAATCTTCGCCATATTCATTCATGTGTCTTCCAGCAACGTTTGAAATTTCCAAGGTTTTTCAATCATCACTTTCTTCTAGTTGTCTAAAACGATGTGATGTTACAACCCCTCTAAACCCAAACATCGCGCCACTTCATTGCACCACGAAACCACGTCCTTATACTTCACATCTTTTCCCCCCTTTATTTACTGTTCATCGTCTTGCTTCTCCTCTACGTTTCTTAAGCAACCTCAGACAAACTCGTATTTTGCGTTCAATGGCGACCTCTCAAACTCGTTCGGATTCCCCTTTTAGTTTCGAAGACTTCCTGAATCTCCTCACCAGGCCGTATGTAAACCCTTCTCATCTTGTACCGGCCAATCCGGACTGGAATGAGTTTTATCTTGGCCCATTGTTCAATGATGCTGCATCAATAGAGAAAGTGGCGGCAGGTCAAGTATTCCCTTGCACGGAAAACCTTCATTTTCTGAACTCATTACCGTTAAAGCCCATCCAGGAGCGAGGTATTCTCACTTGGCCCAAAGCTGATTCTTCTTTTCGTTTTTGGCATGCACGTCTAGTTAAACATGGTCCTACAAAAGCACTTTTTGATCGTGCAAGGATTTCTGATTTGTTGGAGATTATCCTCCATCCTCCAATTTATGACTCGGCACTTTTTCCAATCTTGCTGAGTTTTTGGTCTTCAGAGTATAACACTTTTGTTTTTCCTCTTGGCCCGATGTCTATTACCCTGAGGGACGTAGGGGCTTTAGTAAACCTCCCACCTTTGGGCGATACCATATTTCCTGGTATCTTGGTCACTAGTGCTGCTCCGAAGTTTGATAAGAAAATTACTGAGTCTTATTCGAGCATGCAAAACCTTTACACTGCTTCCATTTCTGAACCTAACCATGCTGAACGTGTAGCTTTTATCCACGTTTGGCTGTGTAAATATATCCTCTGCGTCCCTAGTCTGAAGCCCTCTACGAGTTATTTGCCCATATCACACGAACTAGCACGTGGTCGACCCTTGAATTTATGTTCATTCCTTTTGGCTGCTCTTTATAGAGGAATGGCTTCCCTTCAATTTCAATTGAAGAATAATGCCTCCCCTACAGGCAGTGGACCTCTTTGGTTGGCCCAATTGTGGTTGAGGGCGTATTTCCCACAACTTGGTGCTGTACCTTCCCCTCCTAGATCAGTCGCTTGCTATGGGTTGTTTATTCATCAGTTAGACCCTGTAAATATGTCTGCCAGAGAGATTTTCACATTCTTTTATACTCTGAACTCCATTCCTTCATTCTTCCTTTTCCCGTTCATCAAATCCCCATTTTTGTTCGTCCTCCTTCTACTATGGATGAAGCAACTGCATCTTTGTCTACCTGGGTTGCATTTTTAGTTGGGAGGGAGTTGTTTCATGATATCGTGACAGGGACCAATGCTAAGGCTGGTGTTGAGATATACGTTTCTCATTTCTTTGCCCGTCAGCTTTGGCCAAACTTGGCCTGTTCCTCCTTGTTACTCAAAAAATTTCACAGAGCATTTTTACCTTGTTAGTAAGGCTGAGACTGAAGCTATAGATGCTCGCAATAAAAGCTTGGCTGAAGGCTTTTCTTTTGTTCCTTTTAATCCTACTGCTGTCACGCATCCTCTTTCTGACCAACTGTGGCCATCTGTGAAGCGTAGGCTCTTTTCAGTCAACGCTAATCGTGTTTTTCATTCATTGGATCGTTCAGAGACTCTCCCTCTTTTCCCCTATCCTTGCTACTCCTCGTCCATCAAGGGCCCTTCCAAATCACCCTTAACTTCCCACAAATGTTCAAATCTTCCTTCTGCTTCCTTGACTTCCCCAGCTGTTGCTACTAAGGGTACTTCCAGCCGGAAAGGGCCAGCTGCAGCTTCTCCAGTCTTGCATGATGACACTGGTGATGATGGTGGTGATGATGTTGATGTCTCCCTCATTCATAAGAGAAAGGTAATGGCTTTGTTTAAACATGACTTATCAATCTCTATGGACTAATGCCTCATTTGACTATTCCATTTGATGGTTCCAGAAAAGTTCATCCTCTCGTTTACAAATTTTAGCTACAGGCTCTCCTGTTCCAGCTCCAGCTCATGCAGTTGCAATTGTTTCGACAGGGTCATCTGATGAAGGGGTTCCTCCCACAGAGCGACCTCTAGTGTCAGAAACTTCATCACAATCCCTTGAAGCATCGCAGACTTCTCAGGACGTTCATCCCCCAATTTCTGTGCCAGCAGGTTGGCTGTTTCTTGACACTTTCGCCCTACTTGTTGACTCAGCAGTTTCTGACCTATTTTCCTCTGTGTGTATGTGTTCCCACAGACTTGCCCGTCGCAGCAAGTTCATCTTATTTAGGGAAATGGAAGTCTTCACGAATGATGGGGCCAATTGATGATGATCCTGGACGCCCGAAAGTTGCTGACGAGGTATCTCATGTTTCTCTTTCGCTCTTTTGGTTTTCACTCTTTTGGTTTTGGTTGATTGATCTATTGTAGTGACATTTTAACATTGACATTTTCTTTCAGTGCACTAGTACCGTTGTACGCTCCATTCATGATTTGCTTTCTTCTTGGGAACAATTGGAAACATCCTGCTTCTCTTCCAGTCATCCTTCAGACTCCTCTAAGGCAAACATGGAGGTTCTTAGACAATCAATGCTTGAGCATGTTCCCTTCATGGACATGGATGTCTGCATGGCCAGTGCTGCTGCTCAGAAGGATAAATTTGATCTCTTGAGGACAAAGTTGGTACAAGCACTTGCGCTTCCGTCGCTCAATGTTTCCCCGAAATTCAAGGCGACGTTAAGGGCCATTCATTCTGAAGTCCTTTCTCTGTTGGCTAGATGTGCCGAATTGAAGGCCAAAAGTGCTCAGTATCTTCGTGCTTCTTCTAAAAAAGAATCTTTGCTCCAGGAGATCAACAAGGCTAAAACCGAATTGAATGAACTCTCTTTTGAAATTCAGGCCGAAGATTCTTTAATGATGACTTTGGCTGCAGAGATGAAGGATCTTCAAGCAAAGATGGATGATTGCAAGGCCAGGATGGCTGCTAAAGAGCGTAACGACTCCCAAAAGGTAGAACGGACCAAATCATTAGTTGGGCGTTACCAGGAGCTGAAAGTGGATGAAAAAGTGGTGACCGACATAGATACTGCTTCTCAAAGGCAGGATGAGGATTGGGCGAAGCTTAGGGAACAGATGCGATCTGTTTGGGGTGAACTGTAATTAAGACATTTTTATGTCCTTCTCTTTGTAAATTTGTGAATCTATTCATAATAGTTTTTAACTGTTACAGCAGCTTTCGCCTTTAATGAATAATTGTTTTTCATGTTCGAATATTAATTGACGTTACTCTTTTAAATCGTCAACCCCCCAAGCATTTAATTTTATGCTAAGATTGATGCATATCAATTTCCTCCCCCTTCAGATTTTTGGGCCATTTAATGTATATGGCCTTTCATATCCTGACTCTTCATATTTATTCCCTTATAAATACGTTTGTGCCTTCAACACTTATCACTCCCATTCGTAATCCTTTTCCCAGAATCATCCTACTACCATTGTCCAATATCTCGACACTTTCTCCAATTTCGACTTCCTATAGAAATGAGTTAGTTGATTCATCCTATGTGTCGTCCAACTTGAAACGTCTGTTGGTATAGGAGATATAGGAAATATTTCTTGGTCGGCGGCAAAATTCTTCCCATCTATCAATGGTGGGGGAACGTTTCGGGCCAATTTGCCCGCCATTGCAAAGCAATGCTTTTGGGGGTGTGGCCGATCCTACCCACAATTTTCACCATTGTCGCCAAAGGCCTACAATTGTTTATCCTCCGTTGCGACTTATAGGAGATTTCAATTTCATGCTCATAGGAGGCTTTGTACCTTTCATATTCTGTTGATGTAACCAATATTTGATTAATAAAGAGTTTTATTTAGACGTATTTCGTCCTTTATTTTATTTGGTTATCATCGCTCATCAGAGTTTATGTATTTAAGTTTGTAATTGTTCGTCTTCCCATAAGGAAGGAACATATGTCTTCAAGTATTTGCCATTGATGAACCTCACATGATTAGTACCATATAGATCCTCTAAATGGTAGGCTCCGTTAGGCAAAACACTTTTCACTTTGTGTGGTCCTTCCCAATTTGGTGACCATTTACCGTATTTTGGATCTTTACTATCCAAAGGGAGTATTGCCTTCCAAACTAAATCGCCCAAACTGAAGGATTTGGCTACGACCTTCTTGTTGTAAAACTTAGCCATTTTCTGTTTCTGGACCTGTAATCTATCCAGAGTATCTAACCTTAATTCGTCTAATTCCAACAAATTTTGGACGAGCAATTCTGCGCGTTCGTCGTCGACCAGGTCGTTTTGTGAACGTACTCTCCTTGACTGCACGTTGATTTCCACAGGTAACACTGCGTCTTGCCCTTATGTCAGTTGAAAAGGGGTAACTTTAGTGCTTGTGCGTGGCGACGTTCGATAGGCCCACAGAGCTTGATTCAAACACTCGTGCCAATCTCTGGCGTTTTCACTTATCATCTTTCTTACGATGTTTTTCAGGATCTTGTTAGATAACTCGGCCTGACCGTTGGATTGAGCGTAATAAGGCATGGAATTTACCAATTTGACCCCAAATTCGCTCAAAAATTCCTTCACTTGATCCCCATTCAAGGAAGTTCCATGATCCACCATCAGGGTTTGTGGGATTCCAAACTTATAGATGATATGGTTGCGAATGAATTCTATAACACTTTTTTGAGATATCTCTCTTAGAGGTATAGCCTCTACCCACTTAGTGAAGAAATCTGTTGCCACTATAATGAATGTATGTTGTTTGGACGATGGTGGATAAATCTTCCCTATTAAGTCTATCGCCCAACCTCTAAATGGCCATGGCTTAATGATAGGTACCATTTCTCTAGCTGGTGCTCTCTGAATTGGCCCATGCTTTTGACATGCCATACCACCTTTCGCATATTGGACACACATTTCTCCCATTTTAGGCCAAAAATATCCATTCCTAATAATTAACCACCTCATCCTTTGACCAGCTTGGTGGGCTCCACAAATTCCTTCGTGTGTTTCAGCCATAATTACCTTGGCTTCTTGTAAACTTACACACTTTAATAACATCCCATCTGGGTGTTTTTCAAGTAA
This sequence comes from Fraxinus americana, assembly GCA_035079005.1. Classification (NCBI taxonomy): domain Eukaryota; kingdom Viridiplantae; phylum Streptophyta; class Magnoliopsida; order Lamiales; family Oleaceae; genus Fraxinus; species Fraxinus americana. Next base: position 15,183,636 of record CM068710.1, on the reverse strand, counting down.
TTCACCTTCAATTAATGTATAGTTCATTGATCGCAGCTTTATCTTTCTATTGTTATTTTCACTTGGTTTCTCCAAGAATTCTTTTATCTCTACCCTCCAATCCATTGCGTCTCCTTCTTGTATACAATGAATTCCAATCCTATTTGCCCTCCTTTGTATAACAGGCAAAATTGTTCCATATTCACAAGTGTACCCCATGTCTAAAGCTTTTAAGTAACCTGAGGCCATTTGGGCCAGTTCATTTGCTATGTCGTTGTACATTTTGTTGACATATTGGAGTTCTATTTGGTTAAACTCTTCTAGTAATTCTTGGGCGACTTTATACTGGCTTATAACGGATTCGCTCTGACATTTAAAATCGCCAGTGAGTTGGTAAATCACCAACTGGGAGTCGCCTCTAATAATCACGTTTTTTACTTCCATTTCAATTAATAACTCTAGGCCGACAATCAATGCCTCATATTCGGCCTGGTTATTGGTGCACATTCTGTCCAATGTGAAGGCGAACTTATAACAAATTCCTAGAGGATTTATCAAAGCTATTCCTACTCCTGCACCTTTGGAAGTTTTTGACCCATCAAAATATAGGATCCATGGTTTGAATTCGAATGAGTCTATTTCCAATTTAATTTCTTCAGGCATGTCAAGGCACGGGTGATTGGCCAAGAAATTAGCCAATGCTTGATTTTTAACCTCCTTCTGTGGTATATATTGTATTTCAAACTCGGACAATGCTAAAGTCCAAATGCCTATCCTTTGGTATAAAACAGGGCGAGAAAACATGTACTTCACTAAATTAACTTTGGAAATCAGATAAATTGTTACAGGCCGTAAGTAGGCCCTTAATTTAGTACATGTGAAATACAAAGCGAGACATAGTTTCTCGATAGCAGAATAATTACATTCGCATTTCGTCAAACGTCTACTTAAATAGTATATTGCCCTTTCTTCACCAAACTGGTCTTCTTGCGCGACCATTCCAGCTATCGATTCTTGTTCAGCCGATATATACACCTTCATTGGCCGTCCCTTGGATAGGTGACACCAACACTGGTGGATTTGCTAAATACGTCTTTAGGCTATCAAAGGCCTTTTGATGTTCTTCTTTCCAGACGAGTTCGTCCTGATTTTTCAACTTTAAGAGAGGCGAAAAAGCTTTTGTTCGCCCTGCACAGTTAGAGATAAATCGCCTTAAAAAGTTAACTTGACCTAGAAATCTTTGCAATTCTTTTTTGTTGCTAGGCGGTTTGGCCTCTAAAATGGCCTTCGCTTTATTCTTATCGAGTTCAATCCCTCTTTGGTGTACTAGAAAGCCAAGGAAATTACCGGTATTGACACCAAACGCACATTTCAAAGGATTCAATTTCAGCTTATATTGTCTCATTCGCTCAAATGAGCGTTTCAGTTGTTCGAAATGATCTTCCTCTTTAACAGATTTAACTACGATGTCATCTACATACACCTCAACAAACTTGCCTATCATATCATGAAAGATTAGATTCATTACTCTTTTAGGCCGAAAGGCATAACTACCCATTCGTAACATCCTAAGGCCCCTGGGCATCTAAAGGCAGTTTTGTGTATGTCTTCTTCAGCTATATATATTTGGTTATACCCTGAGTACCCATCCATAAAAGAATACATGACATGTCCGGCAGTGGAATCAACCAAGGAATCTACCGTGGGCATTGGATACTCATCTTTAGGTGTTGCTAAATTCAGATTTCTAAAGTCTATACACACCATCATTTTACTATTCTTTTTTAACACTGGCACGATATTAGATAACTATTCAACATATCTAGCTGTCCTTATGAAACCTGCTTTTAATAATCGCTCAATTTCTTTCTTAATTTCAGGCAACACATTAGGGGCAAAACGTCTAGGAGGCTGTTTATGGGGCTTAAAGTTTGGTTTAGTCGGCAATCTATGCTCTACTAAATTTTTGTCTAAACCAGGCATATGTTCATACTCCCAAGCAAAACAGTCTTTATACTCTTTTAATAAAGCGATTAATGATGTACTAACCTCTTGACTAAGCATTTTGCTGATAAATGTTGGGCGATCCTCTCCCACACCGCCAATGTTCACTTTGATCAACGGGTCTTGTGCTTGAGAGTTTCCAGATTTGTGGATCCTCATTACTTCATTGTCCAAATCCTTTACAGGTATTTCTTCTTCTAGGCAATCTACCTTGTTAACTTCCTGTTCAATACTTTGTTCCAATTTGAATACTGCCAATTCGTCTCCCAGCGTTTTCAATGCTACCTCTTTTTTTATTTTCTCCTGACATTCTTTATTGAAAGCCACTAGTCTGGCTTTAAAGGCCTGGATCTCGGCCACATGCTCTTTTGGTTGCCAAGTCATTAATATTCTCTGAGCGTTCGTTTACCAATAACTGGCTCTTCTAGGGCCACTATGTTTGGCCTCATTTGACTGAACATTTCAGCGAGTGCTTCTACCGAAAATGGTTCTTCACTTTGTGCGACGACTTGAGTTTTTTCTCCATCTTGGACTATTCTAACAGGTCCGTAGTTCCCTTCATACATGAACCTTTCTACCGAGTTAGTTTCTGCAACAAAAGGCCTATGATCTGCCTGTACCACCTCTGCCTTCCCTTGGTCATTCCAAAAAACCAAGCACTGATGGAGCGATGATGGTATACAGCGACTTCCATGAATCCAATCTCACCCTAAAAGTATATTGTAACTGGTAGGACCATCAATGACAAAGAAGACAGTCATCCTTGTAGTCGTACCCACAGTTATATCAAGTGGCACTACTCCCTTGGCTGAAGTGGCTCCCCCGTTGAAGCTCGTGAGAATGACTTCTATTGGGATCATATCATCCTCTGTTTTTGCGAACTTCCTCATCATCCTTAGTGGGATATTGTTTATGGCAGCCCCATTGTCAATAAGCACCTTCACCACGGGTATGCCATTTACCAAGGCCTTCACATAAAGTGGCCTTAAATGTTTGGTCAATTTCGTAGTGGGTTTTTTGAAGACAACTTTTTCTGCTGCATCGATTTCCACCTCCTGTTTGTCTCTTGTCAATTTATCCCTTTGTGATGAATCAAATTGCAATACTTCGGGCTGAATATCCGTCTGTGGGGCATCATCTCTATCTTTTAGTATTTCTCCGCAGCTATCCAACTTGTTGGGGGAGGCAGTATCCTTGGAGGAGATCTATACTCCTCAGAACGAGGTACCCTTTTCTTCCTTTTAGGTGTCCCATATATTACATAGAAATCGAAAGAACACCCAGATGGTTCCCCCAACAAATCTACTTCACGAACTCCTTCCCGATGCAGTTGTTTTAGCCAGGTATTACGCGATACTCCTCTCTTTCTCCTTTCTTCTTCAAGATCGATCTCTTCCTCAATATCAGTCCTGCCATCATCCTCTTCGCCTTGTACTTCTTGGGACTTCTGACCACTTTTGCATTCCAACACACACGCTTCTTCTTCATCTTCTCCTTCTCTCTCCTTATTCTTGAATTCGTTGGCCAACAAATAATTATTATCCATGACGGGAGGTAAGATTCCGAACTGGATAGTAAGAGGTGGTTCCGTATCGTCTTCTTCTCTTTTGTTTCGATCAAACTTCGACCTCCCAGAAGAACTTTCTGGCATTTATCTCATTGATTCTCCCGTGCCAGTCTCTTCACTATCTTCGAGAGCATTTTGATTAACCATTTCCAGCATTCTCGGTACTTTAGGATGTGGCTTTTCTGGTTGCTGCCTCATCATTCGTCCATAATTCCGTTGAAATCGTCTTTGCTGAGTCCTGGTCATTTCATTAAAAGGCACAACACGTCTTGCATTGTACTGATATGAGTGCCACACATTAGGTTGGCGAGGCTGTGGTCTGAAAGATTTCTCATGCCGTGTCGGCCTGAACTGCCTTTCCAAAGGCGGCCTCTTATAGAATGATGTGCCCTGCCTTCTGTTTGGAGTAAACTCAGGGCGATGGTGACTGTGCCATACTTCTGGTCTTTCAGTATTTGCTCTCATTTTTCCTTTACATCTGGCACACAAGACTTTTTCATCCTTCATAGGTTCTTTTCCCCTGATACGTTCGAACACACTGGCATGTTTCTCAGGGTCTTCCTCATCATCGATGACCAATTTAAACCTTGGTAATTTATTTGTAACATTGGTCGTCACCATATTCACTTCAAGTGGTTGTGGGAAAGGATTTTCATCCACTGCCATTTTCTTTTTGTCTTCGAACGTGATTCGTCATGACTCGTAGCGTCCTGTAAAACATAACAGAAAACCAAACAATAATTAGTCATATGTGACCACGCATTATGCCATTTACAATATTTTTTACCCTTAATCTGCTCAGGGCTTGGCAACTTATATTTATCGCTCAGTTTTATCTGTTTATCCTTATATAATTTATCGAATATAAGGTCAGCTTTCGTCACATCGAACGAGAACGTTCTGCTCTTTTTGTTTTCTCCTTTCACAGGTTCATCTCTGGCTACATCCCTAGGCTTAGCCATTATGGGACAAGTATATGCATCCCCCTTGGTCAATTCGGCCAAACATATTTCAGTTTGATCATAAAATTCACCGTTTACAGCATGAACGCCAAAGTGTGGGTCTTTATAATAAGTCCCTTTGCTAGAATTTTTTACTTGCTCTTTTTCTCTTATCAAACGTTCGTACCTAACCACGTTCGCACTAAGTTGGAATAGGTCAGGGAATTCCCTATCCTGGAACTTCTTCTTTAAATCAAAACTTAAACAGCTTTGATCAATTTTGACAAATTCTTTTTTAGGTAAGGGTACGAAGCATTTACTCCTAGTTGTTTTAAACCTTTGAAGGAAACCTTCTGCCCATTCGTTTGGCATTTGACGTAAGTTCGCCAAATCGGCCAGTGTGACCTCAGATTCTGTTTTATAAAACTGAGCATGGAACAATTGTTCCATTTGTTGCCATGTCTGAACGGAATTTGCTGGCAAATTAATGAACCATGAAAAGGCTACTCCTGTTAATGAACTAGGGAATAGTCTCATTTTATGGTAATCGGTCACCTCACCACTCTGTAATGTGAATCGCCCTATATGTTCTAGAGTAGATACTTCTCCTAAACCAGTGAACAATGAGAATTCTGGCACTTTATACCCTCTAGGCCATGGGTACGCTTGATCTACCCAATCAGGATATGGTTTAGTGTAAGTCGGCCTAATAACAGGACGTACCCCAACAGCCATTTGATCTTGTACTATTTCTGCAATTTGATTCCTTAGTAAAGCATTTGGATCATATGGGACCCCTATGGGTTGATTCACTTGTTGGTTTATTTGAGGCGGCCTGATGTTTGGTCCTTGATTGGCGGGGAAAACACCATTGTTCAGACCATTATACCCATTATGTTGAGTATTCATTCCCTCATTAACACGAGATAAATTATGTCCACCATTCAGGACATTATCCCTCATATTTGGATTACCCCCCAGGTTGGTTGTCATGTTATCGCCATTCAAATTTGGCGCTCCATTAACCCCTTGATTTGAGGTGGAAGGGCCAAAAAATGTTTCTAAACCAGGACCTGGGTTCAAACCAGAGGAATTGTGTGGTGAAGCATGTCCCACAATCGCTCTGGTCTGGAAATGACTTCCTACGGTTGGTTGACATACTTGGCCTACTAATTTGCTCATGAGATCATTTAACGCACTTAATTGTTTGGCCATGTTATCATAGTGAACATTTCCACTCTGGGTAAATTTTTCCATATTATGGACGTTTCGTAAATTTACCTATTCAACGACGTCTTGTGTGAGTTCTCCTAGCAATGCATGCATGGTTCGAGGACTCAGCTCCATCATTGGCTCATAACGACTGTGACTGCTTGGAGTCTGCCCTTCTGTCTGAGGAGAATGCTGCTGCTCCTCATATTGCTCGATCACAGATTGGACTACTCCGTGACTCGCTGGTGCTTTATCCGAACTTTTATGAGGCATAATGTTTTCCTTTTGTATCTCCAAACACCAACTGTCCCACTGGGCGTGCCAAATTGTTTCGCGCATTTTTCGTTCGCTAACAATTAAGAAGAGAATCAGATGATTGTGTAAGGGACAAACCTCTTGGAACAAAGTCCCAAAAAGGGGCTTTTATTGAATATGAAGATTTACAGTTTGGACACGAACAAGATGCCTCCAAGGGGCGCAAGCACACAAGTACGAAGGAATTTGAAGTAATTAAAAGTTAATCTAAGAAAAATAAATTACATGTTCACTGTTTTGAGAGTGAATTTTGTCTTCGTTTCTTCGTTGTCTTCTTCCTTCTTTTATACGGCCTAGGCAGTTTTGATCGTTTAACAACTGCTCGTAACTACCCACTTCTTTCATCATGGTCGGGTGGCTAAAACTACCGTGTGCAACTTCTATCACTACGCTCTCTTCACAACTGTTTGCCATCAACATTCTCAAATCGTGGGGCGTAATTACGATGTGCTCAAACCGTCTTAGATCGTGATTTTGGATAACAACAAACTTTGGTCATTTCTTGGACTTTGGGCGACTCAGCATTCTTGGGCGACAATTGATCTTCTGCTCTGGGCGATTGTAGGGTGTTTCCTTCGCTCAATACCTGGGCATCCTGCCGACTTGGGCGTCATCGTACCTTTGTCTTTTTGGGCTTTCCTCATATTTAATGATATTTCTGGTTGAGCTTTTACCCTGATCTCTCTATCTGGGCTTCTTCTTTAGAGCCATTTCCTCTCTTGGGCCATTTGATTTGGGCGGCCTATTTTGTGTGTCAAAAACAGTATTCATGTGTAATGGTTGTGCAGTTGTGCTTTAGGATTTAGCCATTTAGGCATTTTTTTAGGAAATGTTAGTTTGGAAATTTAGCCATTTAGGAAATGTTATTGATATGTACTTAGATGAAATTTATAATCAGTCTTATATATAACACGTGGGGAAAAAAATAAAGTCAGTTCAGTAAACTGAATTGAGTTGCTGGGAGAGTAGAGCTGCATTGACTGAAGAGGTTGAGGTGCTCCATGGTTTAACTGGATGCCTTCTGTAAAACCCCAACACAAAAGTTAAAAACCAATCTGAAATATTTAGTTTTTCAATCATGGCAATGAGGCAAGATTGATTAAGTTTACTCCTGTTAAATGTGGTAAAATCTGGCAAGAAGGAGCACATAAATATGACAACGTGGTGGTGAAATATTCTGAAAATTTGTTGATAAGGATAGATAGGATTGAAGAATTCAGCACCCAAATATAGCAGAAAAAAGATAATTTTACAAACTATACATGCTTTGGGAAGAAAATTTTGAAAGTCCTGGTGATATCAGATTATACAAAGTTGTAAATATTGTTCCTCAGACCTATGGAAGCTGATAAGTAGAAAAATTTCATGACTATCATCGGCCAAACTCATCTGTGTATGTAAAGCTAAGTTATTTTACTCATAGGAAAAATGATGTTGGAGTCTTGGTAGCACATAATATGATTTGAAAAATCAATCACAACAACAGAAATACAATATTTTTACAATTACACACCCAAAGAATAATCTAAAACACAAGAAAATACAGAATTCGTAATGAATGATCTTAAGGAAGAAAACAAAGAGATTCACACAATGAGAATGGAGATATACCATTCCTCCTGATAAATCATCAAATCCACTATCCTCCGAATCATCTTCATCTTCTTCGTCATCAGATTCAGGGGCTTCTTCTTTGTTAGTTTCAGTCTTGGCATCAGTAGCCTTATCTTTTGTAGAGCTAGGGTTTACTTGATAAGTCGACAAACTTCAATGGTAACTTCTCGTGTTGCACATCTGATGTTTATATACAAGGAAAAAAAACCAACGAAGACTTCAATTGTTGGCATTTGAGGTAAAAGTCATTAAGGACAGAAAAAATAACAGAGAAAGGGTGTTCGTACATTCAATTTAAAAAAAAATTGCCCCCCGTACGATACATTCCTGGCTCCGCCCCTGGTTTCCATTGAATATTGCCTATATATTTTGGTAGTATACTTATATGCTCCTTGTGTTTTCGTGTTAGGTAAATTTGCGATTAGTGGTATTTTTGTAATTGACCCCATATTCTTTTCTTTATATTTTTACAATTCCCTCTGGTTTTAATTTAGTTGCCCCATTTTAGTTGCCCCATTAATTATGTACCAACTATATGGTGTGTGGCCCCCTGTTGGCACCATTTTTCAGAACTTTTCTCTAGGATTCAATTTGTTAGTTAACGTTACTTTCTTATCGACATGTGGAGTTAAAATATGTTCATCACATTTAGATCACCGGCATAAAAGTTTAACCACTTTCTTTGTTCTAATTTTCCTAGGCTGAATCTGGTGAAATTTTGTGTTCTGCATTCTATTTTTCCCTTCTTGATTTAGTCTTTTGAATTAGTTGAGATCGAAGTGAGTTTTTGATTGGATTTTGTGTTTGATCAAACTTTTCTACTGGAGTAAACTTAACATTAGTCTTTTTCCTTTTTCTTTTATATTTTCTATGGTTGCAAAGTATAACTTCCTCGGGAAAAAAGAAAGGTGAGCTGGATTTTCCCATCAAGTTTTTGTTCACGGTATTAAATCTTGACACTTATTTGTTTTCATTTTATATTTGTTTTCATTGCAACATTCAACTCCAAACTTTCCCTGTTTGCAAAGACCCCAGACTATAGTTCCATAGAGCATCAAATAAAATTTGATCTTATTTTCACTCATTTGTGTCTAAACATCCATGTCATCTGCCATCCATTTTGCTTCAATATAACCATGAACAAGAGCTGTATAGCTTTTCTCATTAGGGACTACATCTTTTTGCATCACCCTAAAAACTTCTTCTGCTTCCTTTATCTTCCCTTCTTCACATAGTCCATCAAGCAACACCATGTAGGTTACAACATTAACTTGACAGCTGCTTCATCCATCTCTTTGACCAAACGTTATTTGAAAAGCCCTAAGATTTCAGATTTTTTCCCCTGGATAATGGCTTTCTTTTCCTTCTTAGCAAATTTCTGGATTTTTTACCATTCAGTTTTCAAAGGGCTGGCAATTGAGGTTTGAATAAAGACTAATGACTTCAGCTTTTATGTGTAAATATTTTTACTTGTAGTATGTGTATTGGTGTATTTTCTTGTTGGTTCTCACCTTATTTAGATTAAGCTTATGTTCTATTATTTATTTGTAGCTCAAGTTTTGTCCATTTAGTTTAGTGATTTAGACATATGTTCTTCTTTGCTAGCAAGAATGACCAAATCTGCCTGCTTTGATTTAGACTTTCTGTTTTTAAAAGATTACCGTATAGCCTAACATGTGGTCAGTACTTTTATTATTCGAAACTGTTTCAATACCTCCATCTAAAGAATTATTTTGTGCTCTATGTGAAAGGTTATTTGCGTTGTAGGGTGGATTTTGTTGTTGTTTCTCACCTAATTGAAATTGTGTTTCCTTTGTCCTATTTTATTTCTTTTCGGTTGATGGAGCAAAAAAAGAAAATTAACAAAAGAATGTTGAGCATCGAAGAACATGAACAACCATTGAAGTTCTTCCAACATATCAGGCTGTTGGTGAATCCTCATATTCATTTTGTAAGTTTTATTAAATTTCACTTTTTTTTGGGGATGAATACTAAAACTTATTTTTTTATTTATTAGAACATATTGGAATATGATATGCTGATGTGCATGATCTAACCGTTACTTATAAAACGATGTGTGTTGTGCAGCCATTTTTTAGAGCTTTTGTTCATCAGCGTGGACATTAGCTTGGTCATATGGCATGTGGGATTGACTATATGGACATAGTTAGGGAAGTTTAACTCCAAAAGGTAAATGATTTATATTTTTCTTTTTGCCTGGGAGCATTTCTTCGTTGCCACAAGCTCGAAGATAACCGTTCTCTTGTTCTATATATAATGGAAAATAGGTTATGATCTTCCATTTGTTGACTATCGAAGTTTCATATGAGGACATCTAGGAGCACGACGAAGAAACTTCCTCTCTTGGCAATTCTTCAATTCGAATTAAGCTTTCCGAATCAAGTTTATGATTTGGCACATAGGATTGGACCATCAAATCAACACCTCTTCCAATCATAGACTTGCTAAATCGTCCTCTTGGAACATTTTTATCACATCAAATTGGCATATTTATTAGTACTTTCTCGTTCCAAGTAATCATTCATACACAAGGAAATGTTAAACTGTCCCTCCCCATACAAAATATATAAATCCCCACAATCTATTTCATCTTTTGTACCCAAGTCCACCCACAAAAAAAGAGAGAATTTAGTGTCCGATGATCCCAAAGTACCAAAACAAAAACCAAAAAAAATAATAACGTATAGCTCTCGAGAATAAATGGCATCATAAATTACAGAAAAGACCCATATATAATTTAAAACGCGTGCAATTGAATAAAAAGCAAAAGAAAATTACCCCAGCAAATTTCGATAGCAAATTACTCAATAATCATCAATACAGGGTACTATTAGCAAATAATTGATGAGGCAGAAAAAAAAAACTTCACGTAAAGGCAAACAAATAACATGTACCATTTCCTCCTTGGATTTTACCAAATGAACTGATATCAAATCCACCAGTAAACTTGCCTTGTGCACCTGTTGAAACATTATAAATTACCTCTACATTTTAGTCATCTCATGTGCATAATATAAAACAACAATCTATCATCATTTACCTGTGACGACAAGTGCCTTCACGTCATCTCTTCTCGAAGCTTGATCATAACTCTCTTTTAAGCTGTTTAATACTGGACAAAGGAACAAAAAAAAAGTAAAGCAAATGTTTGGGCGAACAAAAGAAACTAATGACTAACTGCAACCTACAGACTGATCATCTCTCTACCCCCGGCCCCTCCTCTCGTGTTTGTAGATGCAAGCTCTTGCATATTCTACTTTAGTTGCTGGGGGGAAGGGAAGATATTCATAAGTGTGTTTTGCGTGGGGGTGGGGGGAATTATCCATCTCTGTAGATAGCAATATGAGATCAAATTAACATATATCACTTGTTATTAATGTTTTTCAAAATGCAAACTTTGATCTGTAAAGCGTAACCAACCATCTTTGTTAATATACAAACACCCTGAAATTATCGTCAAGCCGTAACTCATGATCAATAATCATCAAATGCAAATTCATTTATCAAAGCATCTGATTTACCTCAATTAATTAATTCAAATATGAATTTATTGGTCCGTTCACATAGCTAAACTTTTGCAAGTAAAGAAAAAATATTCATCAATTATCATGTAGAACCTTGCAACAGTAACCAAGAAACCATAATTAAAAATTAAAATCAATTCACAGATTTCTGTGAACACGCGTGAGTTAGAAAATGAAGTATAGTTGACATTGACCACATCTCGATAAGCCTTTTCCTGAATATGAAGTTTTAGAAGTGGCGTCATCGAGTGTTGAGGACGAATCTTAAGGACCTCATAGATGTGTAATGGTGTTTCTTCAGGAATGTTGGGGTTCCAAACTTTTAAACAAAAAATTGGTGTACATAAAAATTTAAGATGATAAATACAACTCTATATAGTCATACGTCCCTGCCTCTCCTTTTTATATGAGTTGTGAATACTCGAGTACCTGTGTTTTATTCACTGTGATTGTTTTGGGTGTTGATGTAATATTTATTCTTTCCATGAGCACGTGTTTTGAGAATGTTTCTCTTTCTCTGATTCTGATTATGACTCTGTCTTGGTCCCTCAACATTATAGTAAAATTAAGATACTACCCTGTGGACTCGTTCGAGAATTCATGGCGTGAATCGGCCTCATTCTTATTAAGGAAAACACCCATTCGGCAGCCTAAAACAAGGTTTGGCTTCTGTTATAAGTCACTTGCCTATTTGTTGTGATAAGGGCAATTCAAATTTGCATCATTTTGTGATTACTTATTTTATCATGACTAAATTAGGACGTAAATATATCTATCCTCTATGTATTTGCCAAAAGTAGTGTGTGCATTTTTTTTTTATCTCCAGATGCATTTGTTGTTGGGAATTTACTTATCATGCATAGCGGAAATTAAACAATTTTCAATTCCCAAACGAGGATCTGCAATGTGTTTAGATAGAAACTGTGATGAGAATGATACCTTTGATGAATTCCACAAACTCTTTTGCTTTTTCTTGAACTCCAATGATCACAATCTGCAATCCAAGCTGTCAAATTGTCCAGCCTCCAATGGTGATCCACACAGAGAATAAGAACGACGGCTAGGGTTTTCTTTTCTTGTGCTAGCAAGAATAATGAAATTCTCTACAGTTTTCAAACCCTAGTAGTCTATTAATATAAGTCCAGATGGGCTCGGCCCATCTATTAAACTTAAACACGGTCCAATATTTAATTAATCAAATTAATTAAATCTAGTCCATGAATTAATTAATCCAATTAATTAATTCGGGCCTATTAATAAACAACCCAATTAATTAATTATCCAACACTTGTCAATTAATTAATTGGTAAATCTCATTCTTCTGATTCTCTTTTGTGTGTGACCCATTAGGTTCCCGATCACGATGCCGAACGACGTGAATTATTATTTTGATCTAATCAAAATCGATAAATTAAAACGCCCCTTTTAATTTATCACTAATTCATTTTCGTTGTCCCAGATTGACACCTAGCAATGTATCAGGGCAATGCATGTGACGGGAAATATCACGTAGCATGATAAAACCAAACTTGTTCGTTTACCGTGAAACTATAATCCTTTCGTCAATATGATCCGATCAATTATGAGATATGGATATGTGTCAATCTCAATTATCGATTATATCTTTTATCCCACTGTTAAGTCAATGTACGTCGAAAACTCTTTTCCGACTTATGAGTTCACCTTGGCCAAGGATTTCATTATCAACTTAATTGGATAAAATGTAGATCATAATCTCTTACTATCTAAGAGTGACGAATCCTCTATTGATCATTCACAACCTTCATATGATTCTTGACATACCCGAACGATGCTGTATTAGCGACCCTTGACAGAGCAACATCCAACATCACCAAAGTATGACTGCCCTCATATAAGGTACTATGATGACCTCAAGTCAAAGGACCAATTCCACTACCGAACGTTAGATATTAACCACTAACACTTAGATAGTTATCCATGTGGAATCTCTCAGCGGGTCTCCAATGTTTTGTTCTATAACAAAACATCCACGTGTTCATTCAAGTGTCGCCACACTTTAGCTTGTGAGATCAGCTACTTACTTCACAAGTGAGAATGCCACACGCGATAGTCTATCCGTAATAACGATATCCGTATCTCGTTATTACCTCGACCACGGACGATTTAAGATTCAGTCATATGTAATTTGTATCTCACAATCACAACTCCTTGTGATTAACAAATCACCAAGACTTGAATCTACGGATTCTATTATTTAATTTATTAGAATATTAATTCAATTAAATAATAGATATTGCCATACATATGCATTGATTATATATATTCAAAGTGTTTATGTCCAAAGTTGATTGGACCTAGGGCATAACACTTACATTTGTGTATATTCACCAAATGCTTCTGTTTTCGCTTTTTCAGTATTACCTGGAAATATGTATAAGCGGAATGCAACTTGGACACCACTTTGTTTCTTTTTTGACAAACTTAATCTTTCCTTGTAAAATATAATTTTTTTTTTCCTTTTGAAATGTTGAGGCAAGCCCAATAAATTTTGATAAGGTGGTACATGACTTATCATCGCCACACATGTACAAATTCTTCTGTGTTTATCGTGTGAAACAAGGAAGACGGACACACTTTTCTTTCGTCAATGCTTAGGCTGAATTCAATCGTAGTCTTCCATGAAGCTATATCACGCTTATATTGTTTTTCTTGGTTCTTTCGTGTTATTGCAAGGGGTTGTTTTGGCTACTCATTCGCATAAGAATTTAATGTTGCTAACTTAATGTGTCTTGCATGTACTCAATTTCTTGTTCATTAACCTTAGTTGTAGTCTTGGCAGGCTTATTATTGGAATTGCTGTCAATGCTTATTGTCATTTGAGCTTCTACTTACATTAGCATGCATCCTTTTGAAATTTAAACGAGCACAACTAAGATAATGTTGGCTGAATTGCATGCTCTGGGATTGCCTTTGTATGATGTTAAAATTTTCATTTTCCCCCCTTTTGTTCTATGAGATGCCTTTTGGTATGTCTATGTGACTAATGAAACTGAGTTCTTTTATAGAATAATAATAGAACTCACCAAACGAGTCATAGTTGATGTGAAATGATAAGTACCATTAATATGAGGTCAGATTCTTCGTTCATGCTGATTATGGCATAAATCGCCTAAATGTGGCATTCTAGGACCATTTCTTAATAAGATAAATACTTTTAAGCATGAATATGAATTAGAATTTGGGACATTTTTTTCATTTTTTATGTGATATTGAATTCATTTGTGTTTATTCGTTTCCATCATCAGGTCTCCTTTCTTCATATTGAGCACTTGCATCGAATCAAACTTTTGATATAAATCAGCTCATTGTGAGGTCAAGAAGTGTCTCCAGTTATACTTTCAACAGCAGATTTTATAATATACAAACTCATGGTATTGTATATTTCCAGCTTCTTCTATTAAATTGTGCTCAAATTATGTTAATTTCTAAACGTTGCATGGACATGGTAGTTGCTGGAAATCTTTCTTCTCCTAATCCAAATTAGAAATATGATTATTTACGATATAAAGTGTGATTACTACTTATAATCTGTTATACAAACTACGCCCTTGAACGATGTTCAACGAAATCAACATTTGCCTTCATCTTATCAAATTTATCATTAACTTTTTTCTTTTTTTTTTCTTTCATTTGGAAGTAACTAGCATTACATTAACGTACAAACCAACGAAGATAATTGAAATTGGAATTTATTTTTGGTTAACTTCATTTATATCAAATTTTACTGAACCATTAATTCATATTTCTTTATGCATTTAGCATATTTAGACTAATTTCAGGGGTTTGTGCTCAATTGCATAATTCTTGAGTTGCCAATGACAATTTATTTATTATTATTATTTTTTAATGACTACACTAGGCTACATTACAATCTTTGTTAAGCCTTTGATTGTTGTCACTCATATACAAAACTAAATATATAAAAGAATGCTCAAAATATATAGCCCAATTTCTTTTATCCATTTTTATATTAAAAATTATCCCAACATAACCATTACCAATGCATACACTTGACGTCGAGTCGTGCAACGCACGTCCAACACTAGTTAGCCTACAAGTATCAAACATATTTTTTTGTGGACACAAATCCTTCCACTATTGAAAATTTTGAAGCAAATCTTAGCCCTACGAAGAAACCTTTTTTTTTTTTTTTGTGGGGGGGTCTCAATTTGTCTTTCAAAATTTGGTGGGGAAAGTATATCTGAATGTGTTACTACATAAATTTATTTACGAATTCAGTAATTAGTTCTCACATCGCATCTTTTGGTGATATTTTATCAGTTCTCAAAACATATATTCTTGATCTTCGTTTCACATATTTCATAAATTATGATATTCATAACCAATATCATCACATCACAATGTGTAGTGTTACCTCCAATTTGGCAAAGATGATCTTCAGAAGAAAATCCCAATTTATGAAAAATTTGAAAAAGTAACAAAAGAACATGACCTAATGGAAGAAGATGGATGAAAACTGAACATGAAGATCAATCCGAAAATAATTTCCACCAGCAGTGATACGGCAATTGTTCCTGTTGAAATTTTGATATGAAAAGCATTGAATGCAAGCACAATGTTTTCACAATGTTTTAGAATGTAGAATTTATTAATATATTTTACATATTACTAATATAGTAGATATATATTTACAAATTGTAGTAATTTGTGCAATCTTATTTTTCAATAGATTAAATACGATTTTTCCCTTGAGATATATGTCTAAAACTAAACGAGACCTTTTTTTTTTTTTTTGGAACTATTTGTCCAACCTATCAAATATAACATCAGAGTTTGAATTAGTATGAAATTTCATTTTCTGAATTACATAGTATATTTATGAAATATTTTTGAATTTTCCAGTCCAGCAATTCTTCAAATTGGAAATAAATTGGGATTACCAAACGCGAGTAAATAAAATTGCATTAATATGTAAATAGAATGAAAACTCTCAAGTAGACAATAAACGGAAGCAAAGCAAATGCAATCATGCTACATGAATATCATTGTTGATATCTTTGGTCACACTGTGCCACACGGCAACACACCATTTCAAGAGTGTCATTCTTGATGTACACTAAACATTGTACATTTGACATTTCCCAAGCAAATATTTGGTAACCAAGTCATTCCTGACATTAAACAAATTAAACAGTCGAGGATAATTTGAAAATGCTACAGTATCTTAGAAAATGACAGAAAACTTCAAATGAATATTAAACTGTGGTACATCAATAAAACCTCCAGCTCTGAGGCAATGTGCATAACAAATATATTTCAACTATACATTCATCAATAAAATAATATTTCAAAATTTTTAATTCCTTTTAACCACATATATTCTTCATCAAATCATTATTTCAAAATTTATAAATTATAATAATTGAGGCCAAACGCAAGCACATTGCAGCTTCAAGTGTATATCGAATGCAAGTTAACGACTTGTTTGATATTGATTTAAATCATATTTTAATCTAATTCAAAGACAAACAATTAATATTAACCAAATATTTTATTGTCCCACAACAGCACAACTTTTTAATCACGTATTTGAAATTATTTTATCGAAATCTACTAAAAATCTAATTTTAATCCCCACCAAACATGGGATTATATAATCACGATTTCTTTACCACCGACTCATCCGGCTTTTGTGCATCGTAACCAAGCTCATTTCTCGTCGATTATATAATCCCAAAAATGGGATTATATAATCACGATTTCTTTATCACCGACTCATCCGGCTTTTGTGCATCGTAACCAAGCTCATTTCTCGTCGATTCCTTTGCTTCCTTAGTATCATTCACTTCCTGTGTGCAAATAAAATTTCAAAATCCAAACCCATTCAAAACTAAAAAACTAACAAGAAAAATATCATAGAACTTAAAAAAAAAAAAAAGTCAACTTCGAATTTTTTGCCGTTAGGAAGAAAAGATGAAGGAGAAGAAAGAGCCAACATTGAAGCAGAAGCTCTCCTTATTTCAGCCATATTTCTAATCAGATTTTAAAAATTCAAAATTCTATTCCTCTTGAGAGAGTATGAAACAAAATCAAAATAAAATCAAGAAATTTTTTTATTGGATTTGGAGAGAGAGAGAGAGAGTAGAATAATTAAAGATTATGTCAATATTTAATAAGATTTAAAATATAATTAAAGATTAAGAACAATTTTTAGTAAATAATACATTAAAAACATAAACAGTTTAACAAACTTAATTTATCAAAAAAACATTTGTTCATAAATAAATTAATAAAAATTACAAAAATAATAATAATAATAATAATAATAATAATAATAAATTCTTTCAAAACAAAATAAAAGTTCAAAAATTTGTTAATATTGTAAAAGAATAAGAATTTCCCTGTCATCATGGTAAGTTAAGGATTGTGTTTACCACTCCCAAAAGATTTGGAATCATATTTTACTATCCCCTGATGTTAATAGAAACCACAGCTCAGGTTAAAAATTGAAATAAACAGTGAAAATCTACTCATTAGCCATTTATATGTTGCACTTCTTGAAAAGTACCTTCGAGGAGGCACAACGGTCCCTCTCCATCCTCCTATGCTTCCTGAAAATCCTGAGAAGCTTTATGCAGATCAATAGTTCTAGATTCATCTTGTTTCTACAACAAAATTATCTTCATTTTAGTTAAATATGAAACTAAAAGGTAGAAGACAGACATAAGACAACAAATAACATATATAAGAGTTAATTGGAGTCTCAAAATATTGGTAAATTTATATCATAAACATAGAATGAACAAGAAATCTCAAACCATAAACTGAAGCAAATCTTTTAAGCTGAAAATAAATTTGACATCACATTTTAAATATTTCCTTCATTCTAAGTCATTTGTTGTATTTGGAAGAAAATGTAAATTTCTCAAGCACGGCTCATAAAAAATATTCCAGTCCTTAATAACATGATATTCAAGAACATCTATTAGCAGAATAGGATGCAAATTCGGTTTCTAACAAAGATGAGTTGTAGAAAACTCGAACCACGAACCAATTCTATCAATCAATTCATCGTGAAAGTGTATCTATTCATCATATTTGAATCTTTTTTTTTGATAACCATGGATGTCCGGTCAGCTTGTGCACACCTTGACTAATTCCACAGGGTCCTGAAGTTTACGGCCGGATACTCACCTCAATGGCCCTGAGGGGACTCGAACTGGTAACCATTGGGGAGCAAACCCAATACCTGACCAATTGAGCAACTCCTTAGGGTTCATCATATTTGAATCTTGAATTGTCTAAAAAATAATAATCGAAGCAATCTACACAAACAAGCCTAAAATTATATGTATAAATCGAAAAATTTAAAGACACACATGTATATGTATGCATGAGTTTGTGGAAGAGAGAGAGTTTGAACCTTCTTGCGCCGATAGGGGCTCCTCTTGTGCGGTGGCTCTAATAGAGACAAGCTAGGGTTCACGGTTTTGTACCTAGGTCGGGGTTGGGTACTAAAATATGAGGAAATTGAGGCCCAATAATTAAAAAATAGATTAATACACTTAATTAATTATTAATGTTTTCATTATTTTTTAATTAACATACACTATACATCCAAAACAGATTACATACAGCCCCAACCAAACCCTAACCCACTCATCACTGTTACATTGTAACTCCATCCATCATCATCGTTTGCAACATTAAATACTCTCGGACCCACGCGACTCCATCTATCTCATCGCTTCTCATATCCATGGGTCAAGAAGGCTATAGAAGTGTTCGTGAAACGAAGGGAGTGAAGAAGTGTACTACAATCAGGGTAGGCCCTAAGAATTTTGAGGCCGTAGACGATTAGCTATTACGAGACCCTTAAACATAATTTTTTTACAAGCCTAACAAAATAAATAACATATATATATTCAAACAAAGACTTTGTACAATCCAAAATAAAATCTCTCTCACAACCAAAAGATTAGGTTTACATAATATTTAAACTTTTTCACATTTTGAAATGCAAAACTAATAATCAAACTATTCAAATTAGAATTCATGATAGAAATTTCAAAACTAATTTACTAGGTGATTATAAACAGCTATAGGATAAAAATAAAAACAAATCAGCCTTTCACCCCACCTAATGTAATATTAGATTCAAGAAACGATCTAAAGTGGGTCTTTATTAATATTTTACACGTAAACAAATTCATATACCAATTTGTTTTAGAATCCAAAAATATGAAGTGAACTTTGCAAGACCATAAGATTTTGCCACTTCAATCTGATGTATAGAACTAGTATAGAGTCACATAAATTCAACTAGAAATCAACAGATCAATGTACAATAGTTTTACTACCAACAGGACAATATGACAACATTAATATGTAGACTAGTCTTTATTAGATTGGTGTCTAAGTAAACTTATGGAACTCAAAATCCCAAACAATGACTTTGATATCAATAGAACTGCACAGCACGATTGCATAAGCCCTAAGAGAAGAAGTATAAATCCAAAGAAATCAAGAACCATTAACACAAATCAGTGGTTTACATAAAAATTACAGGGTATTAATAGTTTAAAATAAAATGAAAAAAAATACACCTTATTACTCACAAAAAGAGAGACAAAAAAGTAAAAAAAACAATGTGACAGAATAAGGTTCGATGGAAACTAGAGCCAAAAGGGAAATACACAAAACAAAGTCACAGAACAAATACTCTATCTCATAAATTGGTTGAAAAAACATTATGATAATTTGGAACTCATAACACTTTCAATCGAGTTTGAACCTTCACTTTACTGTAGATCTATGATATTGCCCTACAATCCAATAAATGAATTGATAGCAACCCAATAAACTAATTTATAGCAATCAAATAACCCAATTTGCATTTCACAATATTTCCCTACAAATTGATAACAATTCAACAAATAAAAATCAATAAACGATACCTCTAAGCTGTCTGTGGCACTGAATTGGGTCGATATGTTACTGGGATCGACGGCTGATGGCTTATTGAAGGTGGCCGGACGGTAATCTTGTGGCGGAAAGCCGGTGCAGAGTAGTAATTAAGAAAAGGGAAGGGAGAAGTAGAAAGGAAACGTGGGCAAGAAAAGAAAAGGAAAATAGAAGAAAAAGAAAAAAAAAAAAAAAAAAAGGAAAGGAAAAAGGAAAGGAAAGGAAAGAAAATAAATGTAGAAATAGTTTGATTGGCATGAAAAATATTTCCGAAAAAAGAGAAAGTTTTTCTTGTTTTGAGAAAAAATAATAACCTACTCCCAAAGAAATGTTTTCTTTTAAAAATAAGGAAAATTAAGCAAATTTTCAAAAGTTGAAAAATATTTTCAATGGAAACAAAAATAGCAATTAAACACTCCATAGTATGAATTTGGATAGAAAACTGACATTTTTCATGAAAAATAAATGCAATCAAATACACTAATTTCACTTTTTCTTTCATTTATCTTTTCACTTCAAATATACATTTTGTAGGGGTGTGACTAAAAATGCAAATAAAAATTGAAAAAATTTCCACTAATTATTAGCCTATAAATAGGTCAAATATTTTATTTGGCAAAAGTTATATCTTGCTCGTCAATTTTTTTGTCGAGAAAAAATATAATTTTTTGTGGGTACAACTCTTTCCACTATTGAAAATATCGAAGCAAATCAATGCCATATGAAACCTTTTTTTTTTTTTTTGTATAGAAAAGTGAATTCGTCTACAAATCTCAATTTGTATTGCAAAATTGGTAGGGAAAGTGTAAATTTCTTGTAGTGTTTTAATTAATTACTTCGATGATCTGTTTGAACAATTGCATGAAATTGGTGGCATTGAGTCATTGACCCAAGCATGGTTACCACCCCAATATATTTTCCAGGGGGGCTTTTTTCAATGACAACAGCCTGAATAAAGAACTAGATCATGAAGAACATGGTTAGCCTTTCATTCTTTATTTTCTTCACCTTCAAGTAAGCAAAAGTGATGAGGGTCATCAGCAAGGTCAAGAGGATAAAAGTATTGGCCAAGGGGGTAAATGTTGTCCTTACCAATAACTTCAAAAATGTTGACTCTAGATCCTTCAATAGGTCAAACATTTCAATGACAAAGGAATCAAGGATAAGTTGTAATATGTGTAAACCCGATGATAGCAATTATGATTGGCAAATGTAGAAATTGAAATTATTAAGCTTTTAACAATTAACTACAATCCCTCAAAAAAAAAAAAAAAAACAACTAACTACAAAATATATTTGAATGTGTTACTACATAAATTTATTCACGAATTCAGTAATTAGTTCTCACATCGCATCTTTTGGTGATATTTTATCGGTTCTCAAAAGTCAAAACATATATTCTTGTATTAGGTTGGTGACCCAAATTAGGGTTACCATATGTGAAGAAAATGTGGTTGAATTGAATTTGGAATGGAATGAATTGGCATCCAGATTTTTTGGCAAGAAAATCAACCTGTTATTTCTCTTTCACGTGTTTTTTCATTATTTCCATCTTTAGTCATATTTTTAGGGCTTGCTTCGTGCACTATAAATATGAGGCACCTCTTTCAGTTTATTTAGGAGCTTAGATTGCTGAGTTTACATTGTATTCTCTCCATATTGTTGAATAAAACATCGGTTCCTCTGCCAATTTCTCCTCTATTTTCTTTACTTT
This sequence comes from Fraxinus americana, assembly GCA_035079005.1. NCBI lineage: Eukaryota > Viridiplantae > Streptophyta > Magnoliopsida > Lamiales > Oleaceae > Fraxinus > Fraxinus americana. Next base: position 15,161,778 of record CM068710.1, on the reverse strand, counting down.
AATCTTGTGATCTTTTTTACTTCAATTCGCGATTAATTTTAATTCTTGCGTTCGAGGCAATTTTCCCAACAGTGGTGTCAGAGCCAAGGTTGTGGGTTCTTTGTGATTTGATTGAGATTTTTCAGAGATGGCTTCATTTAAATATGATATTCTGCTGGTGGATCGCAATACAAGGTTTTCGCTATGGCAAGTAAAGATGAGGGCTGTGTTGGCGCAAATGGATTTGGACGATGCTCTGCTGAGTTTTGATAAAATGCCAGCAAACTGGACAACGGAAGAGAAACAACGGAAGGACAGGAAGGCTTCATCTTCATCTCTCCAATAATATTCTGCACCATGTCTTGAAGGAGAAAATGGTGGCTGCTTTGTGGTTGAAACTGGAGGAGTTATGCATGACCAAAAGTCTTACGAGCAAACTGCATCTAAAGTAAAGGCTATATTCCCATCGTATGGCAGAAGGAGGATCACTGGAAGACCACCTGGCTGTGTTCAAGGAAATTGTTGCTGATCTGGAAACGTTGGAGGTAAAATATGATGAGGAGATCTGGCCTTGATCGTGTTATTTTCTCTACCAGCTTCTTATTCGTCGTTTCTGTTAGCCCAAGAATAACTAATCAAGAGGGGGGTGAATTGGTTATTAAAACTTTTTCATTAATCACTCAAGATTTTAATTAGTGAGCACGCAAATGATAGAGAATAGTCTAAATACAAGGTAAACACGTAAATGGAACAATGTAAATTTGCGCGAAGTAAATGCATTAAGTAAAAGGGATAGAGAATGCAAACGATATGTTATGGAGGTTCGATCCAATGCAATGATTTACGTCCCCCGTTACCAAGCTCTCCGTCACGAGCAAAGCCAAATGCACTATAATGGTAACTTACAACAAGGAGTTCCAATCTTTAGGTGACTTACAACAAGGAGCACTTATCCTTAGGTGACTTACAATAAGAAGCACCTACCCTTAAGTGACTTACAACAAGGAGCATCTACCCTTAAGTGACTTGCAACAAGGAGCACCTAACCTTAAGTGATTTGCAACAAGGAGTACCTATCCTTACAATCGAGTTTTTACAAGGCTCTTGAAATCGTCAAAAAATAAGTGATAATTTTACAATGAAGAAACTCTCTTAACAAATTATATAATCAAGTTAAGTATTAGAGAGTTAGGTAAACACTTCAATAGATAGCAAATAATAACGCTCAAGTGTTTTTGTTGTAAACTTCGATGAATGATGGATGATGAAATAGTTTGAATCTTTGTATCAAAGTTATTCAACCAATGATTTCTCTTAACAAATAATACAAGTTAAGTATGAAGAGAGATTTTACACTTTAATAAAAGTGTTGGCAAAGAAAACCTTTATCAAGAATTGAAGAATAGATGAGATTGAGAAAGTTTCTTTGCAAAAAGAATTCTTGATTAAATAAATGAAATTAGTTTTGATCAATCAACAAATTCTTTGTATCAAAGTTTTCAACCAATGATCTCTCCTAACAAATGATACAAGTTAAGTATGAAGAGAGATTTTACACTTTAATAAAGGTGTTGGTAAAGAAAACCTTTATAAAAAATGAAGAATAGATGAAATTATGAAAAGTTCTTTGCAAAATGGAATTCTTGATAAGATGGATAAAATAGGTTAGAACAATCAAGAAATTCTTTGTAATAAATGAAATAGAATTTATACTCAAGTAACCTTAATGATTTCTTAATAAAAAAGCTCTCAAAAATCTCTTCTAAGTTGTTGAAATTGAATGGAGAAGAGATGGATATTTATAGAGCAAAAAAGACAAGCTACATGAACTTTCGGTTGATGAACAGAAACTTTCGGTCGACCGAAATAGTAAATTAGCCGTTTGAAAATCCACCCGTTGGAAATCCAACCGTTGACATTTCGGTCGACCGAAAGTCCCAGATAGGCCGAACAGCTTTCAATATTTTGATCATTTCTTTATCTTCCGATATCCGATTAAGGTGATTCAAAATGGGTTGAAAAGATAACTCAAAGGGCTACAACTTTTCTTCAGAAATCATCTTCAAATTAGATTATCTTCCATGTCAAAAATTTGTCCCAATATGAGATTGAAAATTGGAGTATAAATTTTTGATTGAAAGTTGAAGTGTGATTTTTTTAGGGACGTTTGAAAATGATTTTTCAAGGTTTTTGATATATTACAAATGTTCATTTTCAAAATCATTTTCATGTCAAAACAATTTGTGCAAGTGATGAATTTATGAGAAATATTTGAGTTTTATGCACTTGGTAAACATTGACGAGTTATACCTTTACATATATAAACGAGGTTCGATAAATAACTATATCTTCAATGTTCTTGATCTCTTCGAGCCTCTCTTTGACTTGTATCTTGATTTGCAATTCTGTTAAGTACCAACTTGATTGTAGCATGCAAATCACTATTGTCTCGAATGAATTATCTTGAATGCTCATTTAACCTTCACTTGTACTTCATTTGAGTGTGAATAATAATCTTTATAACTTTGAAGGCTTAAACACTCAATTCAATTTATCAATAAACAAGATAGACTTGTTTGTTATAATCAAAACATTAAGATCATGATCATCAACCATAGGCCAACAATTTCCCCCTTTTTGATTATGACAAACAAGATAATTTGCAATATAGATAGTGAACAAATTTATATAAATTTTAAGCAAAAGTCCCCCCTATCAATATATATATATCAAGTTTGAGCATGAATTTCCTTGTTTACAAATAGCAAGCATAATTATCCACATCTCTTCCCCCTTTTGACATAAGCAAAAAGGTAGCATATAGAGGAGTAAGGGTATGGTATTTAGGATCACAATTTTTCAAATCAACCATAGACACATGGATTTCAATTAAAAGGTAGCATATAGAGGAGAGATCATTGGTTGAAAACTTTGATATAAAAAATTTCTTGATTGATCAAAACTAGTTTCATCTATTTCATCAAAAATTCTTTTTGCAAAGAAACTTTCTCAATCTCATATATTCTTCAATTCTTGATAAATGTTTTCTTTGCCAACACTTTTATTAAAGTGTAAAATCTCTCTTCCGTATTATTTGTTAAGAGAGATCATTAGTTGATAAAGGTTTTCTTCGGCATGTTCGCATCATATGTGTCCCAATCGGGACTTGTTTCAAACGCAATGTGGAGTTGTCATGGGAAACAACTAGTCTTGCCAGGTTGCTGGGATCAGTCGGGTTAGATTGAGGTTACAGGATGGGCCAATCAGAACACTTGATCAGGTTCGTCATATTCCAGACTTGAAAAGGAATCTCATCTCGCTAAGTACCATGGATGCAAAGGGGTATAAATTCTCTGGGGGTGGAGTATTGAACGTCCGAAAGGGTGCTCAGGTTGTACTGGAAGGACAAATGAAGTCTCATTTGTACATCTTGCAAGGGAGCGCAGAACCAGTTAAGAGACATTTGGACAAGTTCAGTACTATGGTGGAAATTCAATTTGGTACAGTACCTCTGGGTCAGTTCAGAACATTGCTCAGGGAAGTGTTGGTGATTTCGCTTTGCCACCAATTACAGTGGATTCACTGTGTTCACATAATGGTGTTGGACTCATGGAGCGTAGGTACAGTGTTGGAGATGTCTGCAATGCATTTGGGATCGTTGAAGGTGACAGTTTTCGTAAGGGGGCCTTCTGATCATGCATCTGGAGTGGATTGTGCTACAGGGAGTGCTTCGATCATGTTTGGTCAATAATCAATTCCCTGTTGGAATTTTGGGAACCTGGGTTTAGGGTTCAGGTATCGCTTATGGATGCCGGGCAGAGGAAGATTTTTTTTGTGGAGTAATGCTATTTGCAGTCGCTCACTGCAGCAGTCACCTTATGTGGCACACACATGTCATGTAATGATTTGATGCATTAATGTGGTGGTTTTTTTACCACATTAATGCATTAAATACACACTTGACATGTGTGTGCTACATAGGGCGATTACAAATAACATTATTCTTTTTTGTGTGGTGGAGAGTTTTGGTTACTGTTTGAGGAGGTTGTTCATTTCGATGCAAACGGAGTCATTTCTCAGGTGGAGAAATTTTGAATTTCTGTTCGTTGCATTGGAATTTGGGTCAAGGCGGAGATTATTAGGTTGGTGACCCAAATTAGGGTTACCATATGTGAAGAAAACGTGGTTGACTTGAATTTGGAATGGAATGAATTTGCATCCAGATTTTTTGGCAAGAAAATCAACCTGTTATTTCTCTTTCACGTGTTTTTCATTATTTCCATCTTTAGTCATATTTTTAGGGCTTGCTTCGTGCACTATAAATATGAGGCACCTCTTTCAGTTTATTTAGGAGCTTAGATTGCTAAGTTTACATTGTATTCACTCCATATTGTTGAATAAAATATCGGTTCCTCTGCCAATTTCTCCTCTATTTTCTTTACTTTAATCTTGTAGTTTTTTTCTTGTGATCTTTGTTATTTCAATTCGTCATTAATCTCAATTCTTGCGTTCGAGGTGATTTTCCCAACAGCTTGATCTTCGTTTCACATATTTCATAAATTATGGTATTTATAACCAATATCATTGTATCACAATATGCAGTGTTACCTTCAATTTGGCAAAGATGATCTTTAGAAGAAAAATCCCAATTTATGAACAATTTGAAATAGTAACTAAAGAACATGACCCAACGGAAGAAGATGGATGAAAACTGAACATGAAGATCAATCCGAAAATGATTTCCACCAGCAATGATACGGCAATTGTTTCCTGTTGAAATTTTGATTTGGTTTTTGATATGAAAAGTATTGAATGATGATACACTTAAAAAAAAAAAAAGCATATTCGACATTCTTATAATCACTTAAAAATACTTCCAAGCATTCTCTAAGTTTGAAATAAAAGTTAACCTAATAAAATTGAACTTGTGAGTATCAGGTACGATTTAGCATGCATATGAATGGATAAAATCATTACAAATTAATTGTGGAATGATAACAAAAATTCAAAAATTAACTTGTTATTCGAACATCATCTATACTTTTTAGAAATATCTATACCATAATGCCTGGGGCGGAGCCAGGAATATTTTTCAGGGTGGGCACAATTTGATCAACGCCGAACTTTGAGGTTTTACTCATCAATTTAATGATGATAAAAATATAAATAATATTATGACAATACTATAAATGACAAAATAAAAATTCTTCTGATCATTCGAGAATCCATTTTTTCTTAAAGAATCTCTTCACTTGATATCTGGATTTAAACATTATTGCTATTAAGAATGGTTTCAAGTTAAGTTATGCCCAAATTAAGTAATTAAAAGCAAAATCAAGTTACCGGAAGTAAAAGTAAATCAAGTTAAGCCCAATTGCCAAATCAGCCAATCAAGTAAAATCAAACAAATGAGAAAATGATAAATCACAGCGAGCTTACCTTTAGTGAGCCAAACATAGCCTTTCAAAGAAGAAGCATTGCCAACACCAACCTCAAAGTAACTTAAAAGCAGAGGACTTAACAAAAAAAAATCAAGATGAAGATTTTGATGCTTAGTGGACTCACAATCTCTTTGACTAGTTAAAAAAACATTACCAAGTATTGCAAACTTCACAAAGATTCTCATATAAAAAGATAATACAACACTGCTGTTCTTTCCAGCTTGAAACCATCATATAATGGCTAATTATCAATCAAAGTCACGATTTGGTCGGTTGGGGTCATCACTTCAAATGTAGAATTATATATGAACAGGATTACTGTACAAATTAATGAATTAAATATTATTGAATTATTATACACAGTTAATCAAAATGATAAATCAAGCGGTGATCGATTGGAAATTATTTTTTGCAGGAAAATCAGAAACCCTAGATAGTTAACAAACAAAAGAATTTCTAGCTCAATTCAAACATACCATAATTGGAAAACAAACAATCAGATAGAGAAAATACATCTTCCAAACAAGGGCGGACCCAGACCATTTTTGCTGTGGGGTCAAAAATTAAGGACGCTCGAGTGAAAGTTGGGAGTTCCAAGGACAGTAGACTTCAATCATTGGCGCTCGATCGTGCCTTGCCTTACACCCCAAGTTTCTATTATGTGAAACACCAGCATGACATATATATGAGTTTTTCAAAAACTAAAAATGAATAAACACAATAAAATATAACTCGTTGAATAAATCGGAGTAGGAACTTTTCAAAAAAAAAAAAGATTTACCTGATAATTTCCAATACATGAACAACAACGAACATGTTAGCCATTGTAACAAGTCGATTGGATTTTTCAAGTGAAATAAGAATATTGTCATCAACGATAATTCCAAATGTGTGATATCCAATGAATGCTACAAGAAAATAATAAATTGCAACAATAACATATGCAAATATTTAGGGGTGGAGCCATGAATAATGTTCAATGTAGATGAAATTTAATCGAGGTCGGAGTTTTTGAGGGCTTGGAACGTCCATTAAATTTGGGCCATTAAATTAAAGTATGCAATGTGTATTCATATTTTTTTAACTGGCTAATCTTTTTTTTTTTCATTTGGAAGTACCTAGCATTACATTAACGTACAAACCAACGAAGATAATTGAAATTGGAATTTATTTTCGGTTAACTTCTTTTATATATCAAATTTTACTGAACCATTAATTCATATTTCTTTATGCATTTAGCATATTTAGACTAATTTCAGGGGTTTGTGCTCAATTGCATAATTCTTGAGTTGCCAATGACAATTTATTTATTATTATTATTTTTTAATGACTACACTATGCTACATTACAATCTTTGTTAAGCCTGTGGTTGTTGTCACTCATATAAAAATCTAAATATATAAAAGAAGGCCCAAAATATAAAGCCCAATTTCTTTTTTCCGTTTTCATTTTTTAGATTAAAAATTATCCCAACATAACCATTACCAATACATACACTTGACGTCGAGTCGTGGAACGCACGTCCAACACTAGTTAGCCTACAAGTATCAAGTATTTTTGTCGGGCAAAAGAAATATCTTGTCCATCAAATTTTTTGTCGAAAAAAATATATTTTTTTGTCGACACAAATCCTTCCACTATTGAAAATTTAGAAGCAAATCATAGCCCTATGAAGAAACGTATTTTGGGGGGGAAATTTGGTGGGGAAAATATATATGAATGTGTTACTACATAAATTTATTCACGAATTCGGTAATTAGTTCTCACATCGCATCTTTTGGTGATATTTTATCTTTCTCAAAACATATATTCTTGATCTTCGTTTCACATATTTCATAAATTATGATATTCATAACCAATATCATCCATCACATCACAATATGCAGTGTTACCTCCAATTTGACAAAGATGAACTTCAGAAGAAAATCCCAATTTATGAAAAATTTGAAAAAGTAACAAAAGAACATGACCTAACGGAAGAAGATGGATGAAAACTGAACATGAAGATCAATCCGAAAATGATTTCCACCAGCAGTGATACGACAATTGTTTCCCAAGTTTCTATTATGTGAAACACCGGCATGACATATAGATGAGTTTTTCAAAAACTAAAGATGAATAAACACGATAAAATATAACTCGTTGAATAAATCAGAGCATGAACTTTTCAAAAAAAAAAAAAAAGATTTAGCTGATAATTCCCAATACGTGAACAACAACGAACATGTTAGCCATTGCAACAAGTCGATTGGATTTTTCAAGTGAAAGAAGAATATTATCATCAACAATAATCTCAAATGTGTGATATCCAATGAATGCTACAAGAAAATAATAAATTGCATGCAACATATGCAAATATTTAGGGGTGGAGCCATGAATAATGTTCAACGGAGATGAAATTTAATCCAGGTCGGAGTTTTTGGGGCCTGGGAACGTCCATTAAATTTGGGCCATTAAATTAAAGTATGCTATATGTATTCATATTTTTCTTAACTGGCTAATCTATAAGCTTAAAACTCAATAAACCAATAAGTAAAATGAAATATTCAATCTCAAATAAAGTTCGACCATAAATTTAACGATGGTAAAAATATAAAACAATATTAGGACAAATGACATGGTTTATAAGACCAAACTGTTGAACAAAATTTGAATTTATATAATTTTTACACACACCACTTAATTGATTAAATAATATAATATTCACACTTAATGGACTCTTTCTCCATGCACTCTTTCTCTGGCAAGTTCTTACTACCAAAAAAAAAAAAAAACTCAAATTATTTGTGGGGTCATTTGACCCTACATGACCCCATGTGCGTCCGTCCCTGCTTCCAAACAAGGGTAATAATTTATTCTTCAATCTGAATGGCTTTTCTTGAGTAAGTGACACTATGCCAAAAAAACATCATTTGCAACATTAAAAAGGCAACATTTGTTGATAAATGTTGCTAAAAAGGTCTTTTGGCAATATTTTAGTAAGTGAATGTTGCCATTGATTAATATAAATGAGTTTTCGCAACGTTTTTTAGAAGAATGTTGCGATAGATCCCCTTTTGCAACGTTTATGAAGTGTTACGGAAAGTGGGACATTTCGCAACGTTTATTAAACGTTCCGAAAGGTTTCGCTTTTCGCAACGTTTAATAAATGTTGCGGAAATGACCTTTCGCAACGTTTATATTAAGACCTTGTATGTGAGGGATTAAAATCGGATTAAAATTAAAAATATAGTCGTTATTGTTGACTTTTATTAGACGAGTAGGACCCAATAACGACCATATTTTCAATTTTAATTGGCTTTTAATCCCTTCCGAACGGTCCTAAACGTTGCGAAAGGTCATTTTCACGTTTCAACCCTTATTTAGGAAAAGTCTCAGCCCTTATTCACACCTCCTTGTTAACCCAAACCACGCCCTTATTCACGCCTCCCTCCCTCCCTCCACCTTCTGTGATTCTCTCGCCGCCTTGCCAAAACCTACTTGCCTCCACTTCGAAGATGTAGATCGTCGTGAAAACCCTAACCGGGAAAACCATAACCTTGGAGGTAGAGTCCTCTGGTGGTGTCAAAAACTATGAAAAACGTCGGACAACCCATCGTCGGCCACCCTCTTGACCGGAACTCAACGCCGGTCGAAAGCCCACGTCAAGACGACCCCAAACATGCCAACAACTCATCCCAAACAACTTCCCAACAGATCGAATTTACCCCTGAAGAACAGACTGTAGCGATGATCGCGACAGCGCACTACTCTACTGCAATTTCCAACGCCGTTCCGGTGAACCAGGGTGGCACACGACCTGGTTTGGGTGCGCCCTCATCTGGCGCACCTAGCCCAGCATGAGTCTTTACCAATTTGGCTCAAATCGAAACGAATTTGAATACATAGGAGATTGGGCTGGTGCGAACTCGCGAACGCAGAGTTTGATTTTATGCCAATTCTGATGCAACCCAGGATATCCAAAGGGGTGGAGCACCTGGGCCAGCCCCCCCTCAGCCTTGTGCACCTAGCCCAGTAATGGGTATTCACCAATTTCACCCAAACTTGCTCAATTGTTGGCTGCCATTGAAGGTTTGTGCGAAATATTGTTGGCTTCCTTAGCCTTATTTACTGCTAGTTTTTAGATTTTCTATTGTTTCCATTTAATTGTGATTATATTATTCTCCCGAGTAATATAGAGTGTTTCTGCAGTTTCTGGTCGAGATTGCTAATTTCAGGAATATGTCTCCTGGCTGTTGATGAAGCACATTGCATTTCAGAGTGGGTCGTGATTTCAGGTCAGTTCTTCACTGGTATAATGTTCCATGATTAGTTCCTTAATATTTAAATGCATTGGGCATGATTTCTGTGATTAGTTCTTCACATTGCATTTTCTGTGATTTCTTTGATCTCCATGCTGATTATTTTAACATATAAATGTTCAGCTTCTTTGTTCAAGTAATTAGGGTAGCCCAAAATTCTGTCTGCCGTTGAATTTCTTTACTGGTATTCTAAAACAGAAAATGCCGTAATCTGAAGTTATATCTTTGTCCAGTTCATATCTTTTTTTTTTGGTCCTGTATTTTAAGTGTAAAATTATGTCCAGCAAACTGACTTCTAACTAATTTTACCAATTATTGATGCAAATACACAAACATGAGGTTGAAAGTACCGCCGCCGTGTCACTCGGATTAAAAGATAGTTAGAGGTCGATCGATAAAATTTGTCCTTCCATTCGAACGAATAAATATATTTTAACATAAAAATGTAACAACATGATCCAAGTTCTTGAGCGAAAATTAACATATAAACTAGAAAGGCAGTGAATATGTAAAGAAGCAGAACTTACACAGGGCTTGAATCTAGGGGTGGGCGCGGTTCGGTTTGGGTTGGTTTCGACCCCAACCCGAAACCAAAACCAAATTAGTCGGTTTGGAAAAATTTCGACCCAAACCAACCCACTCTACCTCTTAAACCGAACCAACCCAAACCAAATCGGTTCGGTTTGGTTTGATTCGGTTAGTCGGTTTAGACTTTTAAATAATATTGCATCATAAAAAATGAAAAGTCATGCAAAAAATAATGTATGTCATTCAATTTAACTACTCACAGTGACGCAACCAAGAACCAACACATAATCATAACAAAACCGAATCTTCATCAAACTTTTTTTCCATCCCAATAGTTCATTTTCATCAACCTGGATATGTGGTGGATATCCATAAGAATAAAAGAGATGCCAAATTACGTTTACTGCACTTAATTAAATATGAACTGCTAAACATATCACAATTATTTCTTTCTTCCATCTCAATAGAAGGCGGGATATGATCATAATTGAAAATAACCAGAACTAAGCATAATCCAAAACCAAGACTAAGAAAATAACCAGAACTAAGCATAATCCAAATTCAAGAGTAAGAAAATAAAATTTATGTTACAAGAAAGAAACTCAAGTACAATGTCTAGATTTTAGGAAAATAAATATCCAGGAAAGTAAAATCTAAATTCCAAAAGTTTTGATTTTGACTTTTCTTTTTTCAAAAAAAAAAAAAAAAAAATAGAAACATGTATAAGTGGGTTGGGTCGGTTAACCAGTGGTTTAAGGCTTTAAACCATGACCAAACCGAACCACCGTGGTTTTGTTTAAAATAAAACCAAACCGAACCAATAACTATGTCAAACCGACCCAAACCGACCCGAGTCGGTTTGGTTCGGTCGGTTTGGTCGGTTTTTCGATTTTTTTGCCCACCCCTACTTGAATCCTCATGAATGACTCATTCATTCAATTGTTCACGAACTCAGGGGCGAAGAAACCACGGTTAGCTCGCTTTCGAATGTTAATGAGCTCTATAAAAGAGCTATTTATTGGAACGAATTTTTGCAGAGCCTAGGAATTTACAGTACAGGATCGACCACCATGTACTTAGAAATATGGGTTTGTTCCTTTTCATCAGAACATGTTAGAAAAGGGATGGATAGATTAGAAATAACGTTAATTGCTGGTGCTGCCCCCACTCTGCAATCTCAATTCTCTTATTTATTCTTATGATTATAAGTGTTTCTAATTTGATCTCAATTGGAATTCTGTTCTGACTTGTGAGAAGTAAGCTCTTTTCAAAATGTATTCTTTTGGCACTTGATTTAAGTGAAACTGAAGAAGATTTGTGGGAAGAGAAAAGAAAATAGCGTAACGAAGGTTGATGCATTGTTGCATTTTGAACGGGGCATCTACAACACTTGGTGTAGAGGAAGGATGGCTTTCTGGATTCATACCTTTTTGTTTTTTAATTCTTTTCAGCTCAACTTCACTGTCCGCTAAAAGTGGCTCTCACCATTCGAGAACCATGTGAAAATTTTGGTCTTGTTTATCCTTTTTTCCCTCATAAAGGGTCTAAAGTTTTTAAAAAGATTACATTTGACGGCATACTCTCCTCTCTCTTTGCACCTTATTCTTCAATAATTCAACATTTTCATTTTTTCAGGTTTTCGTTGGTGCTAGATTACGCGTTACTGGGGGAGCTCTTAAGGGTGGACGACGCGTAGAAGGTGAATCTGCGATTGCAGGTAACTTTTCAGACTTCTTTCCTGTTTGTTATTTGGAATTGTTATTCTATATATTCATATGGAAAGTATCTAAAGCAATTTCTGATCGTTATTTCTGTTTGAAGTACTGGATACTGCCGCTGGGTTTTGGCTAGACAGAAATTGGCTGGTGACTTCACGTGGCAACAAAGGACATGCTGAGCATGATCCTTCTTTGGAGCTTATGCGTCGATGTCGCCATGCAGCTGCTTCTGTTATTGTGTGGACAATGGCTCCTATAAGGGCTGCTTTCTCCCTGAAAGGCAGGAATTCAATGAAAAAGAGTGGAGAGGAACAGTATCCAGGCTATGAAGTGGAAAATCATTATCAGCCATCTGAAGCTCAGTGGGGTGGGGGTAATGAAGGAAATAATTATCAGCCATCTGATTTGCCATGGGATGAGCCAGAAAACGATTTTAAGCCCTCCGATGTGCAATGGAGTGAGGTAGAAAACAACTTTAAGCCCTTGGAAGTGCATAGGGGTGAGGTAGAAAACAGTTATGAGCAATGTGATGTCCAGTTATATTATCTTGGATAGGGAAATTTGAAGTTCTTTGTCAAGCATGAACAGAAGCTTGACTGTGGTGGTGGATACATGAAATTGTGTAGTTTATCTTACTCTTTTTTAGATAGGTTGTGTTGTATCATATTCGAATTTTATATTGATTCAAAAATTAATAATGAAATTATCAATTTTATGCAATTCAAAAATGTGTTCCAAAGTGTTATTTTTAATTTTGTGGGTGAATTACTCAATTACAAAAAAAAAAATAATAATTTACCGCAACGTTGAAAAAACGTTGCAAAAGGGGTCTACCGCAACGTTTAAAAAACGCTGCAAAAGAGGTCTATCGCAACATTTTTTAAACGTTGTAAAAAAGGTCTTTTGTAACGTTTAAAAAACGCTGCAAAAGACATTTTTGCGACGGTTTTTAAACGTTGCCGTATCTCTTCCCTCTTTGGCAACACTAGACTTTGCAACACTTGCTAGAACGTTGCAAAAGGCCTTTTGCAGTGTTTTTTGGCCGCTGCAAAGGGCCTTTTTTGGCGTAGTGAGATGAAGGCGGGAGGTCAAGAATTGAGAAATGAGAGACGGACTCACCTTCTAGCTTCTGTCTTTTCTTTATTTCTTCAATCTGATTGTTTTAGGTTTGGATTTGAGATGATATTGGATAATTTGGATTTGTCATTTGGATATTTGGTTTTTCTCTTGAGTTGGGCCTAGCAAAACTTCGGAAGCAATGAAAGCATACTTGTTTTAGTCTTTTTGGTAATTGTATTATTTAAAACAAAATTATTAAAAGTGGAAATTACATCTAGACCTATTTTTAAAGTTTGCATTTCATAAATCATATTTACGTTTCATTTTTCAAAATTCGGGTTATAATTGATTATTTAATAATTATTAAATAGATATATTATTAGTAAATCACCCCACCTCACCCTCAGCCACCAATTAAAATCTCTCATTCTTGTCCCTCGACCATCTCTTCTATCTCACCATCGAGAAATTGTCAACGAAGCTTAGTCCCACGTCAACGGTGAAGGCGCTAGATTATGTGGCCGACGTCGTGAGGAAGGTTATGAAGGTGGAGGCGGCGTGAAGGCTATGGCCGTTGTGAGGGAGGTTTCACTGCCATAAACCCATCTTCCCGTCACCGCCACGCCCGTCGTCGTACCACCGATGAAGATGGACGTCACTTCTATCTTCTCTAGTCGCTCGACGTCGCTACTATTTGTATGTGGATGGGTGGTAGTGGTAGGGGTTGCTTCGATTGGCTGATTGGGATGTTGGGTATTTCGATTGGCTGATTGGGATTGCTGTTGTTTATCTTAATTTTGAGTCGGCATGTGGGGGACTTTGTGGATGGAGAGGCGCGGCGAAAATGGTAATGTGTAACTGGTTGGCTGGGCTGTTGATTTGGTAGAGGGCCGAGCGGAGATAGGGGTGGGCTGTAGCCCACCCTTGTCCAAGCCCAGGTCTTGTAAAAAAAATAAAAAATTGGTCACTGTTCAAGCCCAAAAAATTACAAACCCAATTTGCTATTTATCTAAAAACCCAAAACCCATCATCTGTGCATCTCTATTCTTTGATTCTCTCAAATCTAGAACAGCCGCGTCCTTCTCTTGCAATTTCGATCCCAAGAATCCAAACTCCAAAGTTCCAAACCTTCAATTTCAAGTTGAATTAGATGGAAGAAGAAGATGTAAGTTTAAAATTTACGTTTTTTTTTTAATTTCAATTTTTTGGGAGTGAAATTATATGAATTTCAGTTTAGATGGAAGAAGAAGATGGGTAAATTTTGGTTTTTTGTGAATTTTAGTTTAGTTGGAAGAAAAAGAAGGGTGAATTTCAGTTAGATGGAAGATGAAGATGGGTAAATTTTGGTTTGTTTTTGGTTTTTTTGTGAATTTCAGTTTGGTTGGAAGAAAAAAGATGGGTGACTTTCAGTTTTTGGGGAGTGAAATTATGTGAATTTCAGTTAGAATGAAGAAGAAGAAGATGGGTAAATTTTGGAGTTAAATGTTTGAATTTTAGATGGTGTAAATGAATTTACTTCAATATGCTAGATTACTGCAGAATATAAAGATGGAACATACACCAATTCCTTTATCCTGAATAATAATTTTAACGCAAGAAAAAAATTCTCAAACATCCAAGTCAAGAAGGGCTGGTATAGATCTAATTATATTGTCCACCGATTGTCAAAATAGTCTAACAAATAACAATGAAGATAATCCTGGATGATATATATTTAGACCATTTCAATTCAATGGGCTAAGGCTTGTTTGGAAATTGCACTTTACAATGAGTTGGCATTTGATTTTTTTTTATTTTAGAGAGAGTTAACAGTCATGTATGCATTCCATCATCCACGTAGGCACAATTTAGAAACGGAAGTTAGCCAGTGTGTAATGGAGTGTAAATGTATAACATTTTCTTGCTGATTGTTTAACACTAATCATTGAACGAGAATTTAGTATTAAGTTAGATCTAGATTCTCTTATAGATGAATTTTATGCTTTAAAATATCGTCGGGTACAATTGTAATAGATAACGTTATATTGTAATTATTTTCATTATATATAAATTTTATTTGTACGTTACATTTTAAAAATTGTAGCCCCCCCATATGATGAATTCCTGGCTCCGCCTCTAGTAGAGGCGGTGTGGTGTGGTGGAAATGTTGTTTGCGGTGTATGATAATTTGGTGTGGCCTAGTGTCGGATCTGGTGCACGATGGCACTGGTTCAGAGATCTGTTGTTCATCTACCCGTCGCCACTGCTTGATGCGATCTCGTACAAGGCGACGTTGCACATGATTTGTGACCGCTATGGTGTGTGTGCATGGTTTGCGGGATGCCATGGTGGTCGTTTTTAATGTTTTGGTGTTAGGGTGGTTTTTGTTGGCGGTGGCAGTGTTATTGGTGTTGTGGTGTTGGTGTTTTTGTTGTTGATGTCGGTGATAGTTGTGGCGACGACGACGAGGAGGAGTTGTGATGAAGAGTGTTTGTAACAAACTATTTGGTTGATTTGAGACTAAGTGTTGGTGGTGGATCGAGGGGAAAAGGGTAGGAGTGGGGGTGGAGGTGTTTGGTGTATGTGACAAATTATTTGGTTGTTTGTAACCAACTATTTAAATGTGGCCTAAAAATTCGATAATTTGTGATTGAAAAATATTTTTTCACCATCTAATTTGAAAATATGTGATCGACGAATAAACTGTAATCTATGAAATTTGTGACCGATAAAATACATTTTGACCTATGAAATTTTTTATTTTGGATCGTGAAATAATATGTGACCAATTAATTTAATAATATGTGATCATTAATTGTATAATTGTGACAATAATATATATATAATTAATAAAATATTTTTTATTTTTTATTTATCATCTAAGTTTTGAAATTTGAAACTTAAAATCTGAAAATTGAAATTGAATTGGCCCATAGTTAATGTCCAATTTGTGAATTTTTCCCTAATTGAAATGATTGGGTTGGCCTAAAAGTCCAAGCCTGCACTAGCCCTTAATGGGCTCTGCCCTTGATAATGCCTAAGGGACCCGTGAGCATCATCTACCTTTTGTGCCCCATAATTATATAGAAACATAATGGCGGTCTACATATCGTACTTTTCTTTTTTATACTACTGGTGTCATATTATGTGGGAAAAGCCAAGTGTACACACTTGGTACACAATGTGGGGCCCACACACATGTGAGAGAGATGTGTACCAAATGTGTACACATAGCATGATCCATATTATGTAGCATACTTTTACCATAAGCAAGCAAAAATCGCCACGTGTTGCAAGTTTCAGCTTTTCTTGATGGCATTATTCTTCTTTCTTTCTTTTTTTGGTTATGCACCATTACGAGCGCCCACATCTGCCCACCCCTAGGCCTTGGTGTAGGAGGTAAATCGCGGGATATCCTTGGATTAGCCAGGGTTTGTGTGCATTATTCTTCTTATTTGCTTATGTAATAGCTTTTAGGTTAAATCGTGCGTGCAATTTTGTGAACTAGTTAGCGTTAGATTTAAAATTTTATGAAATTCAAGATTTTTTATATTGAAACCCTTTTCGTTTGATGTCAACATCTTTTGTATCAAATCACCAGGAGAATTAAACGTGTAAAACATAACTTGACTTATTGGGGGATTAAGATTGAGGATTGATTTCAAGTTCTTGATTGTAGGTTCTTGATATTCCTCTTCAATTTGTTTTCTCTATAATTCTCATGTCGATGGAATGATAAATAGAATGACAATAATACTTATGAATTAGGGACCATAATTTTATATGAAATTTTCATTTGTATTTCTACCCATTATGAAATACAACCCAAAGAAATCTGATCTCTATACATATTTAGGCTCATAGCTTAGTAGATGATCAAAGTCCAAAAAAGTTAATTATTTATTATTAACTTTAAATGGCATTAACCTTAAGATATCGTTTAATACACAATTAATTACAAATGTAGATTTAAATGACTAATTAAATCTTAACAATCTTCCACTTGGACAACATATATTACCTTATAAATGTTCATAACCTTATGACGTTGAAACTTTTTCTTGCATAATCAAAATCATTTTCGAATAATCTTGTCCATTGATTATGTCAATATATTGACATAATTGACATAATCAAAATGATCTTCGTTACTGTTAGGTTTTGTGACAAAAATAATATGTGATTTAGAAGTTTGTTGCATGAATGAAGCTTGTTTAATCTTGGTTTAGAAGTATGGTTTGATTGGGAATCAAATATCATAGTGTTTTTTGGTGTTTGGATGATTGGAGGAAGTTTAAAGTATTTGGGTTTGTAGAGTTCTAAGTTGTGAAGATCAAATTTCAATGATAATTTGGAGTTTGACTTGAAGGATGACTCTTGGATAGCTAAAAGCATGTTTTGGAACATTACACCCGAGATACGGGCGCCACGGTGCCAAGAACAAGAATTGGGGCAGAATGCCTGGCACCGCATCGTGTTCGGGCTCAAAAACACCTTTTTGGCAGTTTTTCTTGTTCTATCCGAATTGTTTGGGACTTTTACTTCATCTTGGACTCCATAACTTCGACATTTGGCTTATATAAATACTCTACAAGGTATAGACACAAAAATTTAAGAAAAAGGTGACTCAAAGGTGAGAAAAGAGAGATTATAACAATTAGATCTTTGTGTATATATTAGAAACAAGAGAGAATTGTTTATATTAGATTGAGAGGATCAAATCTTGTAAAACAATTGGTTGTTTCTTGCTATAATGAATTCTCATCTTCCACAATTTTCTTAATTGTTGTGTGATCCATTAAATTTTATATTGTCCATAATTTTCTTCTTTAAATTATTTGGCCTGTTTCTAAACAATTGATATCAAAACATTCTTGATATCGGGGTTGATTTATAACAGTTACATATATCGTAGATAAACTTATCAATGATTGTGTGTCCCGACATAATCAGAAGACATAGATCAAGCAAGAATGTGTAACACATAAATTACATATAATGTGATCCAAACATGTCTATTTCCAAGTGATTCTTCATTATTCTTTAATGAGATCAAACCAAATAACGTTAATCAAAGTGAAACAATTACAAATCCAATTTAGAGATGTCTCATCAATCTTACCTAAATTGAATGTATAGCATATTCCATTAGCTTGATTTTAGGGACATTTCTATTCATTTCCTTTCATTTTGAAGGGTCCGTTTGATTGTAATGGTGGAAAATTGGTGGAAAGAAAATGAATTCCAGGGAAAATAATTGCCTATAAATTGTTTTGCAGGGAATTGTTAATTAAGTGTTCGTTTGGCCTTTGTTTGTATCAAAATTATCCATTAAAGTGATAATTTTTTCACACTTGGTTATAAAAATTTGTTTCCATTGCCAAAAAGTAAAAAAAAAAAAAATGAAAAAAAAATGTTTCCTAAAAAATCATTTTTTTAATCAAAGTTTAGTGTTCGTTTAACCTTCGTTTGCATCAAAATTGTCAATGAAAGTGAAATTCTTTTTTACACTTATGAAATTTGTTTCCATTGCTAAAAAAAAATGACAGACAAATCTCAGAATTTGTTTTCCCACCTAAACCTTTTCCTTTAACGCCAAAAATTAGGCACGTGAGTGCAAATTTTTTTCACAAATTCCAGGGCAAAAGGTGGCCATCAAACAAGATATTTGCAAGGAAAAGGAAAAGAAATTCCATTTTCCATAGAAAAAGGGGTGTTATCAAACACACCCGAATATCTGTAATCGTGTATATATACACATCATATTGAGTATGTTGTAAACAAGACATTTTCCAATATTATCTTCAGCACTCCGTCAACTGTTGTCTCCACACCCTCCTCGTCTTCGTATGCACAAATATACACACAGTAAACATAAAAAAAGATAGAAAAAAAAATTCTATCACAGGAAAATATGTGTTTGGCAGAAAAACAATTAAGAAAAATACGGTTTAACTTCCCCTTTCTTCGTCTTTATCTTCCCATTCTTTGAAAAAATAATTAAGAAAGAAATAGTTTCAGAAACTTTTTTTCTCCGTAATAAAAATTTTCAGAATGAGTTGAAAGGATGTCAAAATTGAAGAGTAATACTGGGAGGATGAGTATACTACAACACCTTTTTAATGTAAATAAAACAAGGTATTTTAATTGACCATAAGAGGAAAAAAGTACGGATCCAATTAAAATATGCATTCAATAAAACTTTTAAATTTTCAAAAATATGTAAATTTTCCTGCACATCAATATGTCAAAAGAAAACATTCCATACTATGAATTAATTTTGAAAGGATTTATGACATAGTCTTTTCTTAATTTTTATCATTTAAAATAGTTATTAACTTACTTTATATCCGTACTCTCTTAAAAGAGAGGGTTTGAGATTCACTATTCATTTGGATTTTCTACTCACAAATTACTGTTCCATATGTGGGAAAAAAAAAATTAGCCGTCTTTATTGACTTAATTGATACCAGTATTTAAAAAAAAAAAAAAAAATCTACAAACTGACTCAGTGAGGAGAAACCGTCAATTGCAGTTGATATTTTATAAACATCACGTACTGGAGAAGCAAACTAATTCCTCATATATCTTTTAATTCCCCATACTCTTTTTGTAGGCGGTTGAAGAAAGAATTGAGATCTTTTTGTAGTCGATTGGTATTTTTAAAATCCATCTATGTATTCGTCTATTGGAGAAGTAAATATATATAGGAAGAAAAATTTAATCCATTCTATCATCGTCCTCTCCTCTTTCCAAATAGTTAATTATTGTTTTCCGAAGCAAGCTTTCCTAATCTTGATTAAACAAAGATGGATTGTTTATGTTCTGAAGAAATTAGATTGTGTTGGTTATTTGGAAACAAATTTCTTCTGTTTATCATTGACAGACAGTTTGGGGATGCCTTGAGGGGGAAACAGAGCAATCATGGGGAGAACCCTGAGTTTCATGATGATATAACTGTCTTCTTCAGCTTGTAGGAATAAGAAATTTTGAAGAACTGATCTTCCAGCACAGAAACCAGATGCCTTTCTGGGTGTTATTAAGGAACATAAAGGTACAGTCTTGTTAGACAAGATTTCTTAGTAATTCATTTGAAAATTTCAAGGCTCTTTATGTAATGATGCTTGCTGTATTCTGTATTTGTCAATTTAATTTATCTGCTAATCATAAGAGCTTCAATTGGGATGTTTAAGAATAAATTCGAAAGTATTTTAGGTTAAATGCATGGAATTATAAGAGATAATGATTTTGTATTCTTGTTACAACATAAAAAAAGAAAAAGAAAAAAAAAAGGTGAAGACTCCGCACAATACGGAGTAAAACTCCCCACTTGTGCGGAGTTCGAACTCTGCACTATGCGGAGTCGGAGTAGACACTCTGCATATGTGCGGAGTGTTGTGTGTGGAGTTGTGGAGTGGCACTCCGCACAAATGTGGAGTAACACTCCGTTACTCCGTACAATGCGGAGAAACCATCAAAGACCATAGCAAGTAACTTGGGAAGATGACTAAAGAACATGTTTGATCAGGAAAGGTGCATTAATCAACAAATATTGAAGCCGAATAAATAGAATCTTGGTTTAAATCTGATGGTAACAAGTTGGAATAATATATATAACATAGATTCATAGATCACATCATGCTAATAAAAATAACTATATCATACTTCATTTTAAGGCCAAAAAGTAGCTTTAGAAGATGCCTTATTATATTATCACATGGAATTTTTCGTAAACATCCATAATTAAGTTTATTTTGAAACCCACTCACAAAATAAACTTATTCAAAGCTTCCATTCCTAGCTATACAGCCAGAAAAATGATTCTTTCATTAGAGTTGAATGTAGATTTTATTCTTCACCTCTCACTATCTATATTTGCCATTTCTCTATCTTCCTGTTTATTTTTTACGGTGGGAAGTGCTTATGTTGAGAGCTTATGGCAGGTCTTCATTGCTCTCTTTTAGATCTTGATGGGGTAGATTGCCTATTTTTGTATTGGTACATTCAAAATGAAACACTGACTTATAGAGAATGAAACAATAAATACAATTTGTGACTTTAATTACTTGCAAAGTGCAATATGGGCAACTGAAAGATGGTCAATACTCTAGAAATGTAGGTTGGAGATAAAACCAATCATTTGAGGGTACTCAGGAAGTCCTCAGACTTGTTGAAGCTAGTGTATACAGTACGGATGAAGTTTGGGAACTTTTCAAGTTAGAGAACTGAGTAAGATCTGTTGGATCCACCAACGCGAATGAATTTAGTAGTCGTTCTCCTGGTAATTTTTAGCAGCTTCTGTGTGTCTATTTCAATTATTCTTTTTTGTTTTTTACAATAGAGGAACATCCTTCCTATCCTTTTTTGCTTTCTCAATTTTTGTTTCAAATTTGAATCAATTCTATTACATCATTGTTGCACAGGAGAACTCAACTGTCTTGGTTTGTGAAATTCTAATGGTTAATGCTGGAATTATATTAACAGCATAGTCATTGGGCTTTCAGTTCCTCTCTTGTTGGTTGGCTTCTCCAATTATATGCAAAGTCTGAATTGATAGAGAATCACTACAATAGCCTTACAAGTAGTATTTGGCATAACATTGTAAATAAATAGCTCAATAAGTAAATAGATTATGTTTTTTATGCAGATATCTTTGGAATATATATTTTCTCCAAACCAATGGTTTTCTGCTATTATCACTCAATTTCCAAATTATGAATATCTTAAATCCAACAATGACAGGTAAGAAAATTAATATTTATAAATAAAGAATTATTTTTTTCCAAAATTAAATTGTTCTCAAAATAACTAAAATTTGTTTGGACAAAAAAGAAATCACGTATAATGTCCATTTCTTGAAAGCATGGACACACAACTTGGAAGGCAATCTTCTTCTATCTTATTTCATCCAAGTATGCTCGAATATCATCTCATATACACTAGCGTCCACTCCCTCCCACTCGTTATTCCATAAACGAAATGTTATTAAACGTTTTGTTGGAGTTAACGAAATGCACTATAAATTTTTTTTAACTAGAAGAATACTTTCATAAAATTAGTCAAAATAGATCTAAAATAACTGTTAAATCTCAAAAATTCTTTTTAACTTCTCAAAATCTTGCCAAATGAACCCTATGTCAAGTTTATAGCTAATTGATTGGGCACTAGTGGGATTATGATTGTTATATCTCTTTCTAAAGAGAAGAATAAAAAGGAAAAGGAAAAGAGAAGGTTTATATTCTCGAACGAACCTATCATAATTTTTTATTTTATTATTTTAATGCGAACAATTCACATTTGCATCAGACTCTTGAAACTCCATGACTCGTCAAATTTGTTGGAGTTGAACACTTTCTTAATAAAATTAAATTAGCCCTTTTGACTTATAAGGTAAATTTTCGAAAGAAAAAAAAAATCGAGAGGAACACTGGTTAACGAACCCTAGAAAAAAGTAGCAAAAATAATGAACCCTAGAAATTGTCAATATGTCATCTCTTTTTACTCCATTGATATGAGCAAGTTCCTACAAAAGCATTATACATCTACTGCATTGTCGTTATCGGGTTAGATTTACCTTTAAAGATCAATGTCAGTATATTCGCGAATCGAGGTTATGCATACCTCTCAAGATCAAGTCTCACAAAACAGAAAATTAATAGTCAACGTGCTCACATTGATCGGAGCATTGTTCTTTGGAATCCTCTAACTACGGTGGGGCAAGTTTGGCCATGTAGATATGGTGAACCGAAATGGGAGAATTTAGGGTCGTTCATGCTATCAATGCCTACAAATACCATTTCTTGGATAATTATAATTTCAAGGGGTCCTCTCGATTCTTCTTTGATATTCAAAATGCCAAAGAATACATAGGAGATCAATAGCATAGTAAATTTTGGATAATATTTCAAGAATCAAGAAAGATGAAGGAAACTGGTAGAATTCTATGCATAATCACAAGCGTCAACTTCCAACAGTATTTGATTTAAGGATTAATCTGTGTACATCTATGTACACATAGCATGATTCTTGATCTAAATGGATGGAGTATGACACCAATATAAATAAATATAGAAAAAAAGAATTAAACTCGATGTCTTTATTGCTCCTCTCTCCTACTTCTTATCCAACTCGGACTGGACATTACTTGTAGCCTTATTATCCATGATCTTCCAACCCTCGAGGAGAGCCACTGCCGTGCCCAAAAAGAGAGCCGAACGTGAAGCCGGGCCAAGGCCTTGGCGCATCTTGGGGAATCCGGATGCAGCGGCAGCAGAGAGGATGTTATTCCAGGGATCGTCCTTTTGCCTTACATACATCATCGAACTTTCGAAAACAGAATAAAGACCACCCCAGATGGCACAGTTGCTGGCAAAACGAGGGGCGTTCATGCGTAAAGCTTGTGAGCCCCGAATGAGCCGCTCACCTTTAGGAGAGTTGTACATGCCTTTCAACATGTAAAAAGCCGACCCGCTCGATATTCCAAAGCAGAATAAAAAGCCTATGTCATCAGATAGGCCATCGAGCCATGGCTCACTATGGACCATTCTTGATTCTGCATTCAATTAACTCTGATCAATTTGCATATAAATAAAAATTATGCTACATTGCTAGAGAGGTTGGTATAATCTTTAACATAATGCGACGCAGTAACTTTTTCATTCAATTATATTATTCCAACCCATTATGTCAAGACAGATGTCAACATCTTTCTACTAAAGTGGCTTTACCCTATAAATAACTAGCAAAACTAACTCAAATTAAAAACTACAGAAAATAACACGAAATTGGTTAATTGCAAAATTTTACAATAAATGTAAACAAAATTAATCCAAAAGACAGTAAAAACCATAGATATAACTAATCGATCGGAAAAGCAGAAATTAGCACGAAATCATACACACCTGAATTTACTCGATTGATAAGAGGAGGCTTGGTTTGGTGAAATAGATTATGAGTCCCCACCTTCAACTAGGTTTTTTTAGATGTAATAAAATATATATGTAGCTGAAATAAATTGGATCCGCCCAACTAAACACAATCAGAAGACAAATATTTGAACCAAATTTGTACTTTTTGCGGTAGGAATAATTGGATTTGGGCTTATAAAAATTTTCATAGATGATAGATGAGATTTGGGCCAGTTTTTACCTAATCATTATCGGGTTTCATCTGGGGATCATGCCTCTTCCTTAACAAAAGAAAAAAAAAGAAAAAGGAGGATAGCTAAATGCATAATATGATAAAATAGAACAATCTAGATCTTTTTCAAATATCTTATATTTTAATCTTTGCCGTTTGTTTTTGTTAGGGCGGTAAGTAAAAGTTATAATAAGTCACGAACAAGTATTAAAATTACTCGTATTTGTAAGAGTAAGTTAGTGGTAGCTAATTTTTATTTCGTATTGAGAAAGAATTTTGTTGCACACTATATAATAGACTTGGACCCGTCCTACAAACTGGATCTTTGCATTGACTCAAAATGTCCAAGATAGGATGAAATTAGAAACATTTTAGGGTCTTAGTTTTAAAAAATTTGTTCGTATGCTATCATTAGTGTAACAATGACATATCGCATGTGCAATATAGAGTGTATTTGAGCTACATTATTTTGGAAGAATGTATTTTGGAATAATAGATTGATGGAAAATGTGTTGTTGAAAAGGAAAGAAAAGTTATTGATGTGATGAAAAATATTATTTTATTGAAGAATGTGTGATTGAAATGAGTAGAAGAATGAGAATGAAAATTTTAATGTATACCAAACAGGGACATAGTAACAATTTGAAATGTTAAACAGAATCATCTTAGCCCTTGTTTGAGTCTTATTTCACACACACACACACAAAATTTAATGCTAAATAGTCAGTAAAAAGATTCTAAACAAATAGCATGATCCTTCAAACAAAGACTTTGTACAATCCAAAATAAAATCTCTCACAACCGAAATATTAGGTTTACACAATATTTAAACTTTTTCACATTTTGAAATGCAAAATTAATATTCAAAGTATTCAAATTAGAATGCATGATAGAAATTTCAAAACTAATTTACTAGGAGATTAAAAAGCAGTAATAAGATAAAAAAAAAAAAAAAAAAACTCAGCCGTTCACCCCCACCTAATGTAATTTTAGATACAAGAAAAGATCTAAAGTGGACCTTTATTAATATTTTACACGTAAACAAATTCATATACCAATTTGTTTTAGAATCTAAAAATATGAAGTGAACTTTGCAAGACCATAAGGGCCCGTTCTCTTTACTGTTTTCAAGTCGTTTTCTATTTTCGATTTTCCAAAATATTGAAAACGGTTCTCTTTCCTATTTTCAAAAACGCATTTTTGAAAACAAGTTAAAATTTTTTAAAGAAAACTCAAAATTGTCGTTTTGAGTGTTTTCAAAATAATTTTTCAAAATGTCAAAAAGACCACATTTTCAACAATTTCAAAATAGACACTCAAAATATAAAACTTAAAATGAATTCATAACTCAAAACTCAAAACTGAAACACAAAGAGAACGGCCCCTAAGATTTTGCCACTTCAATTTGACGTATAGAGTCCATAAATTCAACTAGAAATCAACAGTTCAATGTACAATAGTTTTACTACCAACAGGACAATAAACATTAATATGTAGACTAGTCCTTATTAGATTGGCGTCTAAGTAAACTTATGGAACTCAAAATCTCAAACAATGACATTGATTGAAAACTATTGTACATTGAATCTAAAAATATGAAGTGAACTTTGCAAGACCATAAGGGGCCCGTTCTCTTTACTATTTTCAAGTCGTTTTTTGTTTTCAATTTTCCAAATTATTGAAAACGCGTTCTCTTTCCTATTTTCGAAAACGCATTTTGAAAACAAGTTAAAATTTTTTAAAGAAAACTCAAAACTGTCGTTTTGAGTATTTTCAAAATAATTTTTCAAAATGTCAAAAAAAAACACATTTTCAACAATTTCAAAATAGACACTCAAAACATAAAACTTAAAATGAATTCATAACTCAAAACTCAAAACAGAAATACAAAGGGAACGGCCCCTAAAATTTTGCCACTTCAATTTGATGTATAGAGTCCATAAATTCAACTAGAAATCAACAGTTCAATGTACAATAGTTTTACTACCAACAGGACAATAAACATTAATATGTAGACTAGTCCTTATTAGATTGGTGTCTAAGTAAACTTATGGAACTCAAAATCTCAAACAATGACTTTGATATCAATAGAACTGCACAGCACGATTGCATAAGCCCTAAGAGATGAAGTGTAAATCCAAAGAAATCAAGAACCATTAACACAAATCAGTGGTTTACATAAAAACTACAGGGTATTGATAGTTTAAAATAGAATGGAAAAAAAAAATACACCTGATTACTCAGAAAAAAGAGAGAAAAAAATGTGACAGAATAAGGTTCAATGGAAACTAGAGCCAAAAGGGAAATACACAGAACAAAGTCACAGAACAAAGACTCTATTTCATAAATTGGTTGAAACACGACTTTAATCAGAAGTTAAGGAAACAAAACATTATGATAATTTGGAACCCATAACACTTTCCATCGACTTTGAACCTTCACTTTACTGTAGATCTATGATATTGCCACAATCCAATAAATGAATTGATAGCAACCCAATAAACGAATTTATAGCAATCAAATAACCCAATTTGCATTTCACAATATTTCCCTACAAATTGATAACAACCCAACAAATAAAAATCAATAAACGATACCTCTAAGATGTCTCTGGCACTAAATTGGGTCGTTAGGTTACTGGGCTCGACGGCTGATGGCTGATTGAAGGTGGCCGGACGGTAATCTTGTGGCGGAACGCGGAACAGAGTAGAAATTAAGAAAAGGGGAGGGAGAAGAAGAAAGGAAACGTGGGGAAGAAAAAAAAAGGAAAATAGAATAAAAAGAAAAAGGAATAAAGGAAAAGGAAAGAAAAAAAATAAAAGGAAAGGAAAGGAAAAAAAAGTGGGAATTTTTTTTTAAGAATGTGTTTGATTAATATAGAAAAATATCTTCTAGAAAAGAAATTGTTTTTGTTGTTTTGACGAAAGCAAAAACCTATTTTTTGTGAGTACCTCTATTGAAAATTTTAAAGCAAATCAAAGTCCTACGAAACATATTGAAATCGTACTTTCCAGTAGTATGGTAGGAGTTTCTTACTTCCCAAACTGATGTTTCTACATCTATATATAAACGCTGGTTTATCAAGAATAATTTTTGTGTAGAAAAGTGAATCCGTCTACAAATCTCAATTTGTTTTTCAAAAATTGGTAGGGAAAGTGTAAATTTCTTTTAGTGTTTAAAGAAAGAATTAATTAATTATTTCGATGATTTGTTTGAACAACTTCAAGAAATTGATAGCATCGACCCAAGCATGGTCACCACCCCAATATATTTTTAATTATTTCGATGATTTGTTTGAACAACTTCATGAAATTGATGGCATCGACCCAAGCATGGTCACCACCCCAATATATTTTACAGGGGACCTTTTCAATGACAATTGCCTGAATAAAGAACTAGAACGTGAAGAACATGGTTCGCCTTTCAATCTTGATTTTCTTCACCTTCAACTCAGCAAAAGTGATGGGGTCATCAGCAAGGTCAAGAGGATAAAAGTATTGGCCACATGGGTAAATGTAATCCTTACCAATAACATCTAAAATGTTGACTCTGAATCCTTCAATTAGACCCATGAGAACAATTTGAAATTCAAGGACAGGCAAAATGTCATATGCATGTACAAGATTGGGATTGCCAAGTAGTCTAGTCCACCTTCATAGAAGATTTGATCTCTAGCTTTGAATCGAACTGGCTCTTAGAAGTTCACTTTAATGCATTTTGCATTTATGAATAAGTAGACAAATTAAATACCTTCACCCAGACAAAAAATAATGACATGTATATGTTTGATCACCACAAAAATTTATTAAATTAAATTCTCAGTAACGTCACTCTTGATTGGGACAAACTCATTTTTCAATCGCCCACAAAAATATGTCAATTATAGATGCATCATCTAAAACAAACTTCCATACGTATTAAAATTACTTACACAATGCCCCCAGGGCACATCTCCAAGTGATAAAAGGGGAATGTGGAAAAACTCAAACTTTGCTTGAGGCTGCCGCGTCAAGGGTTCAAATCCTGAAATATGAATTTGGCCATTGGGTAAGTGCAAGTGTACAAGTAACCTTCCACCATGTACCCTTGAAAGCATAACCTGCGATTTACCTCATTCACCAATGTTCAGGGGCAGGGTAGGGCAGGGCAGGGCAGTGGGGGCCGTCAAGGATACAGCTCATCCTTTTAAAAAAAAAAAAAAATTACTTACACAATTCAAAATTCAAACATGTGAAATCACAGTTATATGGGTAAATCCAGTGATAGCAATTATGATTGACAATTGTAGAAATTGAAATCATTATGCTTTTAACAACTGACTACAAAATATATCTCAATGTGTTACTACATAAATTTATTCATGAATTCAGTAATTTAGTTCTCACATCACATCTTTAGGTGATAGTTTACCAGTTCTCAAAGCATATATACTTGATCTTCATTTCACATATTTCATAAATTATGATATTTATATCCAGTATCATCACATCACAATATGCAGTCTTACCTTCAATTTGGCGAAGATGGTCCCAATTTATGAAAAATTTGAAATAGTAAATAAAGAAGAACATGACTTGACGGAAGAAGATGGATGAAAATTGAACATGAAGATAAATCCAAAAATGATTTCCACCAGCAGTATACGACAATTGTTTCCTGTAGCAATTCTGAATTAGTTTTAGATATGAAAAGCATTGAATGCAAGCATAATATTTGCATTATTTCCAGTTACAGGAAATGGTAAATGGTGTAATTCTAGAATGCAGTATTTATTAATATATTTTACATATGACTAATATATTAGATATACACTACAAGAAAAATGACTTTTTGCAACATGAAAAATGCAACATTCATTGTTTGAATGTTGCTAAAGAGATCTATAGCAACATTCTCATAAATGAATGTTGCCATTGGTTAGTAAAAGAGGTCATTTGCAACAATTTTTAAATGCATGTTGCTATTGTCCTTTATTGCAACGGTCATTGCATGTTGCTAAAAGTTTACCTTATTTCGCATTTTTTGCAACGATCATTGCTTGTTGCCAAAAAAACACTTTTTGCAACGTTCAGATAGCGTTGCAAAAAATTACTCATTTGCAACGTTCGTCCGAACGTTGCAAAAAATGTCTTTTGCAACGTTCATCGAACGTTGCAAAAGAGTCAACATATTACAACATTTCCCTGAACGTTGCGATTGCGAAAATATAACATAAAAAAAAAACGTCTCTCACTTAATCAAAAATCGCGTCTTCCATTTCATCATTCACGCTGAAAGCCTAACCTCTTCTTCACCAGCCGTCGCCCGTCATCTTCTCCTTTCCGTTTTCTCTCCTCACCTTTCCCCAAACCGTCTTCTGCTGTCCAGATTGCACCGATGGATTCCTCCCATATCCTTTCTACGTTTCTGAAGATTTCCCCAAATCAATCTTCAGATTTTCTCAATCCGTCGAAGCTTCTGGTGGAAAAGGTAGCCTGCAATTGGTCAATACACATATAGACAGAGAAAGAGAAATCAGCTTCTATTTTCTGAAGTAGCACCGAAAGCTGCTTGTCTTAGATCCATTTCTCTTTCTTCATAGGTATGTTTTTTTATTGATTTTATTTGGATTTTTTCTAGGGTTCAAGATACTTTTTTGTTAGTGTTTGAATTGTGGGATGTGATTTTTGAGATCTTGTAGAGGTTAATTTCTAAGGTCTCTGTTTTATGTTTTTACCGGATATTTTGTTGATTTTTGAGATCTTGTAGAGTTTACTTTTATGCTGATTTTGTTGAAGTATTGGTGAGAAAAATGCTAATTGATCGTTGGTCAGTCTACCTTCATTTAGTTGGAAGTTGGGAAGATTTCCATTTAGTTGTAATCCGGCTAATTACCTACCTTCATGTTGTAGTCATCCCTTTCACCGATTGGCTGCAAAAGCTTTTGGTTTTGAGTCTGCATATCATCATATGCCTGTCCAATGATCTATTGAAAAAGAATGGCAACAAGTTTAGGCCAATTTGATAAATTTACATAAGGAGTCATCCATTTAAATCGCAGAATAGGTGGATTCAAATGATCCAAATTATTACCTTTTCAGTTGGATAGACAGTATTCTTGCAACCAACACATTTTTACTATTTATATTTTCTTGATACTTTGTGATTACTTGCTGGTGGCATACCTTTTTTCTGAAGAAATCTCTCAAGTATTAGATTCTGCTTCAGTGAAAAGCTTCTAAGCTAATACTGATCAATCCAAACCATACTATGGAAGTTGGTGTATAATGATGGCAGCGCCCTTTTTTGCAATTAAAGCTGAAGAAAATCCTTTGAACTTTTGATGGTTCATCCTCCTCTCTCTCTCTCTCTCTCTGCCTTGGAAATGTTTTGACATCAGAAATGACCATAATTTTCTAATTACAGTAACTCAAAAGTTGAATAATATATGTTAATTTAATGTTCAATCAGTTCAACTTTGTTCTTATTTCTTTCATTTGATTTAAGGACTTTATGGTTCTAGAATTGTATGGATCTATAGTGTTAGGGATGTATTCAAAGTGGAATGAATGTATAGAATTTATGTGGATGTATAATATTTATGTCACATGAATTGAGTCCAGAACCAGTGAGCTCTATGGCTTCAACTTCATGTTTGCTTTCTTTCAAAAGGGCTATGATTTTATACCAACACCATGCACCAAAACCACCCCCATGAACTAGGATAAAATGCATCTTGTCAGACTCCTCAGTTCCTACATCATAGAAAACAGAAAAATGGGAAAAATTAAGTACTAAAATGACAAAAATTGAATTACTTTGATGTAAATCTAAATGTCTTATAATACCTCAAACTACAAGAAAAAGTAGTTTAAATTTGAGAGAGAGAAAACTTCAAATTAATTATTATTATTATTAAGTAGCCCACAAGAATTGTTGGTAGCCAACAATTTTCCAACAAAATAAGTCATTGAATTATTAATGGAGGAAGTTGATCTGATGACCTACCAGTACTGCCATCATTTCCTTGGAAATTGATGCTTGTAACTCTCTACTTAATCAATTTGAGGGGGGATGTTAAAGAAATGCTAGCTCTAAGGACTGTAAATCAGGGCTGTAATTCATCTATAATGGCCATAAATTAATGTAAATCAGGGCTTTAAATTACTGGAAATCAGTATATATATTTTCTGTATAAAGGGTATTCTATAGCAAGAGAGAATATAGTTTTCTTAAAACTCTCTAATTTGTCATTGATATTTGTGGATACTGAATAATAGAATGAAATTGTAACGACCCGAATTTTAAAATTTTAATCACTACCGATTTTAGCAACATGACACGAAATTATGTATTATTAGTTTACTCAAAGTTAAGTAAAAAAAATTCAAATCTCTATCCTAAAAATAATGATAACAAGCATTCTTAAAAACCATGTGAGATATACACGAGGACAATTAAATCATTCTTCAAATAATGAATAAAAGGCCCATTTGATAATAACACTAAAGTTAATACAGGAAATAAAATCTTCACACTACAAGAAAAATACTGAATTATTAATGGAGGAAGTTTACTCTATATCAAATTGTCATTAAAACAATGCACCAACCTTTATTAATAAGGTTTTGCATAGAATTTAAGTAAGAAATAATGTAAAATACTAGAAAATCCATGAACACCTTATTGCTTTCCCAAAATGAGTACCTAGAAAATAAGGTTTTCCAACAACTTTGATTTTTTATTATCAGAATTGGATATCCATGGAGGAAGTTGATCTGATGATGATTCTTCGGATATTTCTTGATTAGGTGTTGTGGGCCGGAATTGGTCTAGGTGGAGCTCTAGGTGAAGCTTTCAACTAGACAAAGAATTATAGCTCGCCTCCAACAACCTTATTCATTAGATTACATTTTCGTGGAAGAAAAATATCAGGTATGATATTCATGGAGACTTAATCTAATCCACTTTCCTTACAATATGAATCTTATGCTCTCACACATTTGCTTGTGTTACAAATTACAAAGTTTACTTCACAATTTGAATTGTTGTTGTTCAATGTTTGATAGTATCATAATGGACAAAGAATGGCTGAAATTATCAAGGTACAATTATCTAAAATAAATTCTTATAAATCTAGTTATAAAATCTAAACAATAATAAAATTGATCATGAAATTGTTGTTGTAGATTTTCAGAACAATACAGAGATGGAGCACGGAATTTTGTTGAAATAGCTCGTAAAAATCTAAATTCAGAAAGGATAGGATGCCCTTGTATTAAGTGTAGGAATCTAAAGCATCACAATTACGAAACAATGTATGAACATTTGGTTATTAAGGGCATGGATCCTACATACACTGTTTGGGTATTTCATGGAGAACAACCAAGTAAATCAAATTTGGTCGATGTAGAAATGCGTGAGTCATGTAGGATGTTTAGGGACTTCTATGCACAATATGATGTAGATCCTGAAAATCCTCATGATGGAACAGGGGAAGACATTCAACGTTTAGTTAGCGATGCGGAAACCCCTTTGTATCCAGGTTGTACGACGTTTACGAAGATGTCAGCCTCAGTTTCTATGTTTAAACATAAAGCTACACATGGTTTATCAGATTGTGGTTTCGATGAACTCATAAATCTTGTGCGGGACATGCTGCCACAGAATAATACACTTCCTAAGTCATTTTATGAGATGAAAAAAATTGTCAATAGATTTGATCTTGGCTATGAGAAGATATATGCTTGCTTGAATGATTGTTGTCTATATAGGAAGGAGCTTGAACATGCTGAATTATGTCCAAAATGTGGTTGCTCAAGATGGAAAGTTGACCAACGAACTAAGAAAGTTCAAAAAAAAATTCCAGCAAAAGTCTTGCGTTATTTCCCAATCATACCAAGATTTAAGAGGATGTTCGGAATAGATGAGATTGCAACACAACTTAGGTGGCACTCAAATAATAAGAGTTCAGATGGTAAAATGAGGCATCCGGTTGATTCACTGGGGTGGGAAATGATAAACAGAAGGTGGCCACATTTTGCTTTAGATCCTCGAAACATTAGATTAGGTCTTGCCACTGATGGATTCAATCCTTTAAAAGATCTTAGCTCTAAATATAGTTGTTGGCCAGTAATTTTAACTATATATAACTTGCCACCCTCATCATGCATGTCGAAGGAAAGTTTGATGTTGAGTTTATTAATCCCGGGACCAAAGCAGCCGGGTAACGACATAGATGTTTATTTGGCACCACTTATAGACGACTTAATGTTGTTATGGAATGATGGGGTTGAGATGTATGATGCAGTTACGAAATCTACATTTAACTTAAAAGCTATCTTGATGTGGACAATACATGACTTTCCTGCATACGGAAATGTATCTGGATGGCCCGTCAAAGGAAAAATTGCATGCCCCATTTGTCGTGAAAATACATGTTCAGTATGGTTGTCACATTGTAGGAAGTTTGCATACATGGGACATAGAAGATTTCTCGCATTGAGCCATCCATTTCGCATGAAAAGGAGTTGGTTTGATGGACATATTGAAAATGGCATTAGACCGAAGATAAAAACTGGTGAAGAAGATTCCAATGAAGTTGATAAAATTGCAAATGATTGGGGCAAAAGTGGTAAGCGAAAGAGGAAGAAGAATACTTCTAATGTAACGTGGAAGAAAAAATCAATATTTTTCATGCTACCATATTGGAAGGTAACTCTAGTTATATATTTTTCGTATTTTTTCAATTCTTCTAATTGCGTGTAGTATGACACAATTGATGTTTGATTTCCAGACTTTACTCGTACGTCATAATTTGGATGTGATGCACGTGGAAAAGAATATTTGTGAGAGCATCATTAGTACACTTTTGAATGTGAAAGGAAAATCTAAAGATGGCATTAACTCTCGTAAGGACTTGGAAGCTATGAACATTAGGCATGCTTTACATCCTAAGAATAGAGGAAATAAATTCTACTTACCTGCAGCTCCTCACACTTTATCAAAAGCAGAAAAACAAATTTTTTGCAAAAGGCTTGCTAACTTGAGATTACCCGATGGTTTTGGTTCTAATATTGGAAATTGCATTTCAGTAGAAGAATGTAAGATAATTGGACTCAAGTCTCATGATTGTCACATTTTAATGCAACAATTACTATCAGTTGCATTGAAGGGATTTCTACCTAAAGGATCAAGGAACTCCATTTTTAAATTGTGTTCATTTTTCAATGAAATATGTCAAGGAGTTGTAGATAGGAATAAAGTCGAAAGTTTAGAAGAGGATGTTTCAGAAACTTTATGCATGCTGGAAATGTATTTTCCGCCTTCCTTTTTTGATATAATGGTTCATTTAACAATTCATATTGGAAGAGAAGTTCGTCTATGTGGACCAGTTCAATATCGTTGGATGTACCCATTTGAGAGGTAGTACTCCTTAACTTATT
Organism: Fraxinus americana; assembly: GCA_035079005.1. NCBI lineage: Eukaryota > Viridiplantae > Streptophyta > Magnoliopsida > Lamiales > Oleaceae > Fraxinus > Fraxinus americana. The sequence goes on along the minus strand of CM068710.1, from coordinate 15,127,210 downwards.
CCCAGTAGTTAAACTCACTATAAAATTGATTTTTATTTTATTATATTTTTGGAAAACGTATAGGTATATGAAAGTGTTGAAAGGGTACGTCATGAATCGTGCACGACCTGAAGGGTGCATAGCTGAACGATATATTGTTGAAGAAAATGCGATGTTTTGTAGCAAATACATAAAACAAGCATCTGACATAGGCTCTAAGCATGCACGCAATGAAGAATATGAGAGTGACTTCTTAGTTGCAGGGCATACAATTTCTAAAGGGAAGCCACTTGTACTATCTGATGAGATGTTAAAAGTTGCCCATCGATATGTGTTGCTAAATAGTACAGAAGTGGCTCCATACATACAGTATGTTTGTGAAATATCTACTTCATTAGGTTTTAAGTTCTTCGACCGTATTAATTTATTGATATATTATTTTGCGCTTAGGATGCATATGGACGAACTCAAGAGTTTTGACAAACGACTTGGAAGAAATGAGAATTTGTTGCATAAGAAGCATATTGACACTTTTGCTGCCTGGTTGGACAATAAGGTTGACGTACTGGACAATGTTTCAAATACTTTAAAGTGGCTTGCACGTGGCCCTAGATGCCAGTCCATATCATATTCTAGTTTTTGTAATAAATGGTCTTCGATTTCACACGAAAGATGCAGAAAAGTCTCGCCAAAACAGTGGCATCTTAGTTGAAGCAACAACCATTTGTAGATCTAGTGCAAAAGATAATGCACATATTGTTGGGAAAGTTCTTTATTATGGAGTTCTGCGCGATGTTATAGTGCTTGATTACAGTACATTTCATATTCCAATATTCAAGTGTGATTGGGCAAACATTGTGAATGGAATAAAAAAAGAAGATGGATTTACTTTGGTTAACCTTCACGAGGGACACAGACAATTTGAAAATGATCCTTTCATTTTGGCATCACAGGCGAAACAAGTTTTTTATTCTAGGGAGAATGATACATCTAATTGGTATGTTGTTTTGCAAGCATCACCAAGAGACTTTCACATGTTACATATGGAAGAAGATACTGCTTACGGGGCAACTATTCCATTAGATATAACAGAGCTTGCAGACGATCGTGAGGATGATGAGAATTTTGCAAGGATAGATGTCGAAGGCATATTATGTGATACATAGAGCATTTAGTTTGGTAAATGTCCATGTCTTCATGATGAACTTGCTAATTTTTTTTTTTTTGAACCTTCATATCCCTGCTCTTCATGGTAATAAGAATCTCAGTCTCTTTCTTATTGTTTGCAGATTTGTGAGTTCTCAAGTGGATTTTTTGGAACCAGGTGACACTAGAAAATATACTGCGATGGATACAGCTAAGGTGAGTGTGTTTCGTTACACTTCTTAAGTTCGTTGGTAACTTTCGAAAATAATCACATTTATAAGTTGTTTTCATGTCGCATTGTTTCAGTCAAATAAGCAAGCTTCCAAGAGTTCTAAAAGACGAAGCACTGCAATTGCTGTTGCAATTCGGGAGACAAATAAGAGACTAAGACCTTCTAGTGAACCTGAATGTTCCGTGTCACAACCAATTGCCGATGATCAAAACATGCCTTCAAAAAATGAAGATGCCATAAGAAAGAAAAGAGGTTTTCGGGAGACAAATAAGAGACTATGCTTTTCTAGTGAACCTGAATGTACCATGTCACAACCAATTGCCGATGATCAAAACTTGCCTTCGAAAAATGTAGATGCTACAAGAAAGAAAAGAGGTCCAACCCAAGTCAAAATGGTTTCTGAAAGTAACTATCAGAAGATAGAGCTTGAATTCAATGAATTCGGGCAAGTAGTTGGCCGTAACTCCGAAAAATTTGTCAGCATAGCAGGAGCCTTGGTACGGGAATATGTGCCAGTTGTTATTAAAGCTTGACCTTCGGTGGATGACAAGAAAAAGCTTGAACTTTGGAATTTTTTACAGGTACATTTAGTTATTACGGTACTTTTCTAATTATTGATTATACATTTTCCGTTCAAAACTTGATACCACTTCTTATATTTGTGATAAATATAGCAAAGGTTCAATGTCAGCGATTGCCATCAAAAAATGACTTTTAAATGTATGGGAATGTATTGGAGGACATTCAAATCAAGATTGAGAAAACAAATCAAACTTCAAGTACCATCCGCTGTGAATCAAAAACGTGCAATTGCCCTTCTTAGACCGAAGAATATAAACTATGAAGCATGGGAAAAGTTTGTAGAAGATACTCTTTCTACTGATTTTGAAGTAAGTTATATTTTCATATTGACCTTAAACTTTTTATTCGATTATCGTTGACAAATATTGTTTTCCTTAATAGAGAAAAAGTTCCTAGTTCACCAACATGAGAACTAATCAGAAACTTCTTCATACTATGGGTCGAAAGGGTTATTCACGTACAGCTCACGATCTGGTACAATTATAAACTATCTTTATTTTTCTGTACGTGTCTTTAATGATTTTCTATCCGTGTTAGAATTACTAGATTTTTATTGTAGAAAAAGAAGAATCCAAATATAAAAGGATTGAGAACAAGAGTATGGACTCATGGACATCTTCGAAAGGATGGAAAACCAATAAATGAAGCAGTTGCCGAAACTTTGGTACGTGTGTATATGTATATATATATATATATATATATGTATATATATATATATATATATATGTATATATATATATATGTGTGTGTGTGTGTGTGTGTCTACTGCTAGTATAATATTTAAGTTCCATAAGTGCAGAAGAAGATAGAAGATTGTGCAAAGTCGATTTCTGATACACCAGTAGAAAATTCTATCCGAGACGATGCTGTTGCTCGAATTTTAGGTCCTGAGCATCGTGGAAGGGTAAGGGGACTTGGATTTGGAATTACACCATCAAAAGTAGATGGACATCTACAAAGCAATGTGAGAGTGAGAGAACTTGAGAGCAAGGTTGAAGCACTAGAAGAAAAGGTTGAAGCACTTCTCAAGCTATCTCAGGTTATACTTTGCCATTATATATAATATGATATCATAGCTATTAATATATCAACACATAGGATAATTTTTAAGTTTTTGTATTATTTTACAGAATCAAAACAAGAATGTAGAGGACATGAGTTCACATGCTTATACTCCACAGGTTTTTGTATCTTATATTATTTATTATTTGTTTAATATAAATTCAGACTATATCATACTAGTTTTAAAAGGAATATTTTTATTTTCTTTGCGAATTTGTAGTCCTTACAAGGAAGTGGTACGGCGGGAGGTATTGCACCAATGGAAAATGCAAGGTGTCAACTATTGCATTGGTACATGTCTGAGGATGAGGAAATTGTAGGTGAAGGGAAGATTGCATCAATAGACCCAAATGCAAATGTGCATCACATTCCACTCGGACGTGATTGTTGGAAGGTTTGGGTTGATGATGTGTATATGAGTAATTTGCCCTTATATAGACCTACAGAAGAATTTCGAGTTCTTAGTGAAGCCATGGGAAGTACAGTAGCTTGGCCAAAGAGCTTTGTTAGACTTATTTGACGAAGTACTTTATTTATTCTACATTTTTTCATTTATGTATTTCAAATTCTTGAGTGTATAATCATTCTATTTCTCATATAAATGACATTAATCAGCTTCTATATTCTTTCTTTCTTGCAGTTACATGGAGCCAAACTGAGTTAAGGAAAGAATTTAAAACAGAGTTTCCTTGTGCCTGTGTCTTCTTGGAAAGTCTATGTAAAAGGATTGGTCTGGAACATCTCATTTGAAGCTCTGGTTATATTTTGTGTATTATGATGGAAGTATTTGATGTACACAACTTTTGGACGTGTTTCGTAGTTTTTTTGTTGTAAATCGGTCTATTTGGCATGTTGGTATATGTTCTTGAATTGTCTTTGGTACCCAGTTTCTATATTGGAGTGCGTATTGTATTTTTGATGAAGTAACAGTACTTGTGATCTCATATTTATTGTCTTAATGAAGTTACTATTAAATTTCTTGTTGTCTTAAAAATATTTGCGTACAAAATTTTGCTGTAAAAATTCATAGGTAATTGCAATAAAATAAAAATTAATGTAAAAAAAAAATTGACATTTGCAACGGTCAAAAAACGTTGCTAAAAGAGCAGAGAGAAGAAAGGGCAACGGTCGCAGAACGTTGCAATTGACACTTTTTGCAACGGTCGGTAAACGTTGCAATTGACCCTTTTTGCAACGTTCACGGATCGTTGTAATTGATCCTTTTTGCAACGGTCGGTGAACGTTGCAATTGACCATTTTTGCAACGTTCACGGATCGTTGCAATTGAACCTTTTTGCAACGGTCGGTGAACGTTGCAATTGACCCTTTTGCAACGTTCACGGAACGTTGCAATTGACCCTTTTTGCAACGTTCACGGAACGTTGCAATTGACCCTTTTTGCAACGGTCATCGACCGTTGCAAATGATCAGACTCTACGGCAACATCGCATCTAACAACAGACGCCCGACCGTTGCTAAAGGTATTGGCAACGTTTTTTGCCCGTTGCAAAAGGTAATTTTTGGTGTAGTGATATATTTACAAATTGTAGTAACTTGTGCAATCTAAATTTTTAGTAGGTTAGATATGATTTTTCCCCGGGATATGTCTAAAATCAAATGAGACTATTTTTGAACTGTTAGTCCAACCTATCAAATATGACATTAGAGTTTGAATTAGTATGAAATTTCATTTTCTAAATACATAGTATATTTATATAGTTTTTTCCCTTTTTGCTAAAATTAATCTCACGGAATGTCGACATAAACCAAGATGCAATCACTAGTAATATATTCATGTCTAACAAGATAAAGAGAGATTTGTGACAATATTTTTGAATTGTCCTGTCCGGCAATTTTTCAAATTGGAAATAAATTTGGTGATCCTTTATTCATGTAGAAAATTGTTTAAATGTCAGTAGAATTGCATGAATAAGTAAATAGAATGAAAACTCTCAAATAGACAATAAATAGAAGCAAAGCAAATACAATCATGCTACATGAATATCATTGTTGACATCTTTATTACAATGTGCCACGTGACAACACACCATTTCAAAAAATGTGTCATTCATGATGTACACTCAAGAGTGTACATTTGACATCTCCCAAGCAAATATTCGATAATCAAGTCATGGTATTAAACAAATTAAACAGTCATAGATAATTTGACAATGCTACAGTATCTTAGAAAAGGACAGAAAAATTCAAATGAATATTGAATTGTTGTACATCATTAAAACCTCCAGTTCTAAGACAATGTTGACAACAAATATAATGAAAATTAAACCCCCCGTCCCCTATCAAATTTATAATAAGTTTTTCTCCCTCTTCTTTTCAACTACACATTTATTAATAAAATATTATTACACATAAATTATAAAAAAAAATTCTTCCTTCTAACCACATATTCTCCATCAAATGACTATTCCAAAATTTATAAATTATAATAATTGAGGCCAAACGGAGGCACGTGCAAGCACATTGCAGCTTCAAAAGTATATCGAATGCAAATTAATGACTTGTTTGATATTGATTTAAATCACATTTTAATTTAAGCCAACGACAAACAATCAATATTAACCACATATTTTATGGATCCCATAACTTTTTATTCGCAAATTTCAAAAAAAATTTTTATCAAAATTTACTAAATATTTAATTTTAATTCACATCAAGCAGGGGCTTATATACTCACGATTTCTTCACCACCGACTCATCCGGCTTTTGTGCATCATCACCGTTTGCTAGAGTAACTAAACTCATTTCTAGTTGATTCATTTGCTTCCTTCGTATCATTCACTTCCTGTACACAATAAAACTTCAAAATCCAAACACATTAAAAACTCAAAAACTAACAAAAAAAAATATCATAAAACTATATAAAAAAAAGAAGTCAACTTTGAATCTTTTTCCATTAGGAAGAAAGATGAAGGAGAAGAAAGAGCTAGCATTGAAGCAGAAGCTCTCCTTCTTTCAACCATATTTCTAATCAGATCTTAAAAATTCAAAATTCTATTCCTCGAGAGAGTATAAAACAAAATCAAAATAAAATCATGAATTTTTTTTATCGATTTTGGAGAGAGAGAGAGAGAGAGAGAGAGAGAGAGAGAGAGAGAGAGTAGATTAGATTAGATTAATTAAAGATTATGTTAGTATTTAATAAGATTTAAAATATAATTAAAGATTATGAACAATTTTTAGTTAGTAATATATTAAAAACATAAACAGTTTAACAAATTAATTTATCAAAAAAACATTTGTCAGTAAATAAATTAATAGAAATTACAAAAATTAAATAATTCTCATAAATAAAGAATTATTTTTTCCAAAATTAAATTATTCTCATAATAACTAAGATTTGTTTGGACCATAAAGAAATCATGTATATTATCCATCTCTTGAGAGCATGGACACAACTTGGAAGTCAATCTTCCTCTATCTTATTTCCTATATACTTTCCTGGGTATTCAACCCACACAAAGTGATCATAATTAGATACTTGTAAACTTAAAAGAGAGATGATAAGAATTTCTCAGTCACATCGTCGGCCTCTAGAGTTCAAATATTAAAATCTTTACCGGACACCTATCATTTTTAATAATCTAAATCCTTTTTTTCTTTCTTTCGCTATGAATATATATTTGGTATTTGCTCGCTCTCTCTCTCTCTCTCTCTCTCTCTCTCTCTCTCTCTCATGTGTAAGACTTCTCTCCGTTAGCTTTTTAAATGACCCATGTAGCGAGTTTTAGGCAGATAAATGGGGCATCCGGTTTTAAATATCCTAACATGCTTACTAACACGGGGTCATAAATACTATGAAGAGAAGTATAAGATGTATCACATTTTCGTTTGATATAATATTCGAAGTTTAACATTGGTCAGTGTTCGCTCTAGACTACTTAACCTAAACTCTTTCAACCAAAGATCTGATCCAAGAACTTCAAATCATCAAACTTCTATGAACACAAGCACAAACCTCCCCTCCCCCAAAATTCTTTTTAACAATTTGGTTTCCATATAAAGGATTTGAGGATTTTATCCAAACTTAGGTCAACATATTGACAATTTATCCACATAATCAAGTGATGCTCCAACATAATTGATAAGTCAATTATGGCTATGTGCTCAAATAAACAGGTCTAACATGGATAAACACTTAAGTAAAATCATAAGATATGATGTTGTCCAGTTCTAGCTAAAGCTATATACAATTCAAACAAATATCATCATAAGCGGAAAGTCGTTCAACTCTATACTAAACACTATTTTTTTTTTCAATTTTTTTTTGATTAAATTATTTATAGCAGGAGAACATGTACAATGGTTGATTTCACCAAAATGCTTGTATATTACCTCATCAAAAGACAACAACAATGGCAACTCAAGAAATTGATGAGATAATATGCTTGTGGGAGATTTCATTATAGGATAGCGACTACAAGATGTAAAAGTAGAATGTGAACTTGATGAAACTGTCTTGGGTGACTTGCCTGTTACATTATTTCTCTCACCAAAATGTGATATGGGTGATTTGCCTGTGAAATTATTTTTTCCATCAACAGATTATTAACGGACATCATAAGGGAATCCCGTTCACCAAACTTCCAATAAATATAACAAGAGGAGAAGACTTTACATGAAGTGTCATTGTTTCTTTTTCAACAGTTTTGGATACGAACGTTGAACTTGAGAAATCTTTAATTAAAGAAGATGAGCATATGGAAAAGCAAGAGTTGATCTAGTAGATTAAACTGAAAAGACAGCATTTAATGATGCTGACCTTACCAAGCAATCCTCCGACTCCAGTGATTGCTTAATAATTGATTTAGTCATTAACACCAATGAGATGGTTGAAGTTAATTTACATAGAGTAATGTTATTCATCCCCACTGGGGATGTAAACACAGTCTATGTGGCCCTAATGTGACATTAAATGATAGGTGAAACCTATCATTTAATGACACATAGACTGTGTTTTCATCCCCACTAGGGATGAATAATATTACTCATTTACATAGTGGAGTTCGAATAGGGTGGTGAAGCGAAGCCATTTTTTAATGACAAGGGGAACTTGAACTTTTGGAGAACAAATGAAAACTAGTGCAAGTTCAACAGACACAAGAAAAACAAGGCATTCAAAGCTTTCTTTAAAGCTCCTTGACTGGTCATTGCTGCCAAAAGTCGAGTTTAAGATTATAAATGGAGCACTTGATGGGAGACAACCCATCTTTTTCTCTTCTCCTTCGTACTTTTTTAAAATTTTTTTTATTACATTGTAATTAATATTTTAAGACTTTCTTTAATAATTTAAGCATATTTATCTATTAAGTTCACTTTACTTAGGCTCATTGTTAATATCCTAGCATTATATTGAGCTTACATTAATGTGAAATACATTCTTAAGGTTGCATCTAGATTTCAATATGCAAACCAATTTGAAAAAGTTATCTTTTCCGAACTATAGGATTTTTGCAGGGATGTACTCTCAATTAGATAGTTTTTTTCAAAAGTTAGCAGATTATAATTCTTCTTGGTGTGAATTTATGCAAATATTTAAACCTTATATACTATCACTAATTTTATTTTGAATTCTTGAAACAGAAAATTAAAGCCTTTGAATAAGGAAAAGTGGTAGTAATCATGACATCTACCTCGGGGAGTTTCTGATCCTTACTCCTTTATTTTGATTATTTTTACTTTTACATTGGGGGACAATTTTTGTGGGGTGGGTCAGTATGATAAAACTTAAGATATTTGCATTTATCTTTCAACTTTTGATCGAGCCTGTATGGAAAATGGAAAAAAATGAAAATAGTGTCTAGTTTAGTATTGACAACTTGTCGCCTATAATGATATTTATTTGTTTGAATTGAGTACAACTTTTGCTAGAACTAGACATCATCGTATCATATGCTTTTACTTGAGTACTTATCCATGTTAGACTTGATTACTTGAGGACATGACCACTGTTGACTTATTACTTATGTTGGGATACGATTTGATTTTGTGGACTTAATTGTTGAATTTTTTTGACTTAGGTTTGAATAGAATTCTCAAAACCTTAACGTAGTAACCTAACTGCTAAAATCCCCAAATCCTTAATATACAACCTAAAAAGCCGGTTGGGGTGGGAAGGTTAGTGTTTATAGAAATTTGATGATTTTGAGTTGTTGGAACAAATCTTTGATTGAAGAAGTTTGAGTTAAAGAGTCTAGAATGAGTACTAACCATTCCTAAAAAAATTCAAATCCCAGATGATAAGAAAATATGATACATTTTATATTTTTCTTCTTTGAACTTTCATGACTTTAGTTATTAAGTTTGCAAGGGTATCTCAGAACCTTGTGCCCAATAGTCATCTGACTTGAGCGTCAAAACTCGCTACATCAGTCATTAAAAGCTTAAAGGAGAGAGGTCTTGCACATAAAATATAAAAATTGAAGAAAGAAAGTTTGATAAATCCTATATTTCTCTTTGTAACTTTTATGACTTGAACAATTAAGTCTATAAGAGTATCTAAAAATCTGGTGCCCTATGATCATCTAATTTAGGAGTTATCGGCCTAAAACTACATGAGTTATTTAAAAAGTTTAATGGAGAGAAACCTTGCATAGAAAATGTCAAAAGAAAGAAAGAAAGTGATCTAGATTATCAAAAGCAAGATGTGTTTGGTAAAGACTTTGAGAGTTAAACTCTAGAGACTGGTGGTGTGACTTTGAGAAATACTATCTCCCTTTTAGGAAAACAAATATCTAATTTTGATCAATTTGTGGGGAAAATGCATTAATGATTCTTAGGAATCCACATGTACTAGAAATTTCTTGGGATTGGAGAGAAAAGCATAAAGCGTTATATTTCACAAGAGATGTAAGGAAAAATTGCTACATAGGGATTGGGATTAGAAGTAAAATAACACTAGATTAATCGTGTTTTGATATGGTTAAAAGTGCAATAACTGGCTAATAACACACACATTGAGTCGAGCATCGGATGAGCAAAAATTTATTTTTGATGCTACTAAAATTCGTACCTGGATGAATTCAAGCTAGACGAGAGAATTCCACGCAGTCTAGTCTACAATACCTGAAACAAAGGCGGCGAGGTGTGTCCTCGTTGCCCCTCTGATGGTTAAGTCAATTAAACTTCTTGAGAGAAATTTTGTGTTGAATGACTGAATAAAAAAAGATGTACCTTCTTGGCGAAGTTGGGTTGCATATTTATAAATGCTAGTGGAGGAGTCCTAGTAGGATTGAACTTCCTGTAGTTTGAACTGCTTTAGGTATTTGAGTTGCGTTAGGATTGTAGAGTTGGAGATAGGGTGGAAGTTGTAATGAATTAGGAGTTTCGAAGGGTAAAGGGTTGTGCTAGCGATGTGCCTCGAGCTTCGAGCTCGAGCTTGACCACTTTACCTTTTGACCCAGTCGTGGGGCCTAGGGTCGGGCCCATTGATCGAGGTCGGGCCCAATTATACATCATCAGGGGCCCCCATGCATCGAGGTCGCAGCAGAAATATGAACCTGTGTTGTGGGGCCAGATGCATCGAGGTATTAGTGAATTGGGCCACACCTAATGGGCCTTGGTGCGTGACAGCTTCGCTGACACGTGTGTGCCACGTGTAAGGTAGTTGGCTTCGATCTTGGATGGGCGACACTTGGCAGATCCACTGGCCAAGATCAGACGACTTTTGACATTCCTTTTGACCTCTATAAATAGTGCCCCTTTTTTACATTTCACTTTCACCGTTTTCACTTTTCACTTTCAATCTCCAGCAGCTCAAGATCGGGGACGTAGTGGGCTTGGTGAGCTTCGAATTTGGGAGGTAAGCATTCGAGCTTTTAAGTTATTTATTTACGATGTCGAGTAGTAGCAGCGAGGGGTCGAGTGGTAGTAGTAGTAGACAGTCGTCTAAAAGTTCGAACTTGAGAGAACCCGACCCCGATGTATCATCCCTGATCCCAATGGCAGTGCCTATCACCTCGCACCCCGAGGTCGAGGCCATATTGACCTACCCTAGGATACCGACCATATATAAGGAGCACGTGGTAATAAAAATTGCTAGGGAGTTCAGGGTTATGCTTCTATGTGATGTCGGACCCCCGAGCCGAACGAGAATGTGTTGGATGCTCAGGATGGAGAGATGACATTTTTCAAAGACGCCCTTAAGGCCGGGCTTAGGTGGCCATTGCACCCTTTCTTCGTAGACTTCCTGACCTCGTACTTAATTTGCCCAGGTTAGCTGGCCCCGAACGGATGGAGGCTGCTTGTCCCTTTTTTTATACTGTGTAGGTGATAGGAATATAAAATACACATTTTACATCTTTATTTAATGCACTTATATGACTATTTTATGCCTAAATGTACTTAGTATTCTCATATTTTGGTTTAGGTGGCAATTCGATGGATATGACGTAATTTGGAAGAAATGAGGGGAAAAGGACCAAAAAGAAAGAAAGCGAAAGTTCGAGAACCAAAGTGCAAATATTCGAAAGTTGTATCGAACCTCACGATGAAGACTTGAGAGTGCTAGAGGCCAATTGGATGAAGAAAGAAGTTAAAGGGGTGAAATATAGCCAAGACATTATCACATATCAACTTTCAAGCTGAAAAGTTTTGCATCGGTTTTTAGCCTAATATTGAGACCAGTTTTTGACATATCAAACGATCGAATTCGAAGATTTCATCTGAATAAAAGTTGTAGCCCTTTGAGTTATCTTTCCAATGCATCTTGAATCACCTCAATCAGACATCGGGAGAGAAATTTACAACCAAAATACTGAAAGCTATCCGGAGGAAGTTTTGTAAAGCCTTGCGATCGCATGGCTTTAATTCCTCGCGATCGCACAGACCATTACCGAGAGTCTGAAGGTTGAATTTATTTGTTCCTTGTGATAGCATGACTTAATACCTTGCGATCACATGGTTGTTTCCTGATGCCGAATCTCAAGTTTCCTAAATTGACTCAAACTCTTTTGGCAACATATCTTGTATAACTTTTCAACCCTAAAAACACCCAAAAACACACCAGAACGCCTCCAACCTATTTTTTCTCTATTTTTCTTAGATCTATCATGTGTAACTAACTCTTGGTACTTGATTGAAGGATATCGAAGCCTTGGAACACATTATAACTATGAGATCTACCTATTTTCATTGTTTAATTTATATTTTCAATATTGAATATTCTTCTATGCATAATTTTATGATTGTCATATTTGATTGCTAAGAGATCTATTAGTTTTTCATATATTATAATCTATAGCTAAGTTAAATCTCAAATCCGTAATTGTTTGAATCATTTAACTTGTGAAGCACTATAATTTGATAATTTTCTGCGATATATGTTATTGAATTTTAAGAAGAATGTTTAAATAGATTGAATGCAACCGCTGGTGCTTGTATTATCTAGTTCATCGATTTTTCTATTATTTAAAGCTGTTATTAAATTGAATCTTTAGCGCTGGTCTGAGATTATTTGGTAATTAGGGTTAATTAGAACATTGGTTTCTGATTAACTAAAATTAAGGAGAAATAGGAATTTATTCCAACGATGAATATTGTGAATGTGGATTGATTATTTTTTTGTGGATTGATGAATTGTTATAAATCTCCAATGGTGGAAGTTGACTTTGATCAAGACTCGTTTCATTGATTCAATACAACTCGTTAATTTATATTGTTATTTGTTATAAGATTGATTTCGTTATAAACAAAACCCCCCAATCGTTATACGAAGCATAAATTGTTGAATTACACACTCTTCGTGGGATCGACCCTTACTTCCATTACTACATTAGCTTTAGAGGTTTAAGGACTATTTTTGGGTGCCTACGACAGCACACCAGTAGGTGTCTCGGGGTTGAGCCTAGGACTGACCTTTTGAGGATGGTATATGACTTGAAATACTCGCCGAGGTTTAATTTTTTTGTATATTTGTTGACAAAAGGCGGGTTTAGGATGCCCGAAACCCCGAGCTCTCTTCGTGGTTGGAAAGAGAGATTTTTTTGTCAAACCACAGAACACCGACCATCCCTTTAGGCCGATGTGGTCAGTCCTCGATAAGAATAGGTTTAATGAGGGGCAAGCTTACTTCGAGGTCTTGGAGAGGGATAGGCTTGGGTTAGTTAACCACGATCCACTCGTAGCTAAGGTTGATGATTATCTGCTCGAAGAAGACACCCTCGACCTCACCAACGTGAGGGGAATCGAGGGTATGAGACGAATCCTTACTGCTTATGTGTTGACTCCTCGATCTATGCTCGTGCTGATGACTTGTCTTTTTCCTTGACAGATTTGGAAATGTCTTTCAATCTGTCAGCCTTCTTGGCCAACGTGCACAAGAAAGTGAAGGGCCCGAAGCCCAAAACACCGGCCCCGTCCAAGGAGAAGAAGAGGGCTCAGGAATTTGCATCTAGCAAGGTGGCCACTGAGTCTGGGCAACCATCGCAGCCCTCCCCTCAACCTTCTGCTGCTCGAGGGCCCCTTGAGATTGTCGACTGGGAGGAAGACGCCTTTCTTTCTCAAGAAATCCTCGAGGATCATGCCCGATGCCCTTTAATTCCATCCATCATGGCGAAGTACAGAGGTGGGGTCGATCCTGGCAAGGGAGTTCGAGCTTTAGAGCTCATCACCCTGAAGGTATGTTTGCTTCACGTCGAGCTTCTGCCTTGGCAATATTTTCTATCTCCCAAGACTTCCTGTTCCGATCGAAGTTGTCATTGTAGGCTTTGAGCATGGCCCGGGGCCTGTCTTTGAAGAGTCTCGAGTCATCGAGCAAAGCTCAAGAGCTCGAGTCCAAGATCGAGCAAAAAGATAAACAAATCAGGGAGCTAGAGGTCGAGCGTGACCTTGTTCGCATCGAGATGAGGAAGATACGGGATCAAATGGGCGAGATAAAAGATGAAGCTAAGGAGGTGAAGCTGGAGCTCTTTCAGGTGAAGAAGGGGGTCGAAGATCAATTGGCCAAGGCCCGAGATCGAGCAATCGAGGAGTTCAAAGCTTCTGAAGAGCAAAAGAACTTGCTTGGGGAATGTGGTTCGTGCTCATACTACTATGGCCTAAAGTTGGCTCGGGCTTACTTGAGGACAACGTTGCCTGACAACGACAAGTCCCTCATTGAAGAGCTGAAATCAGTGAATGAGCTCGCGAGCGAACTCGAACTATTTGCATCAGAGCCCGAGGACAACGCTGATGAGGACGTTGCCATCCCCGATGATGAAGAGCCAGCTAACCCCACAGACCTAGCTTAGGCTTCTCCTGAACTCACATGTAATTTGTATTTTGAAAAATGTAATGTACTTCGCCCGAGCTTCGCTTAATGAAAGGTTACTGCTTGTTGTTGATCGTGCGTTTTTTGTCTTTTTTTTTTATTTGCCGTTGAGGTCGAGTTATGTCCAAGAAGTAGTTGGAGTCCTGTGGAGGAGCTCGAGGCGTACTACTTGGGCTTTTATGGGCCAAGTAGTTCGAGTGCTGCAGAGGAGCTCGAGCGTATTACTTGTGCTTTTGTGGGCCAAGTAGCTCGAGTGCTGCAGAGGAGCTCGAGCGTATTACTGGGCTTTTGTTGGCCAAGTAGCTCGAGTCCTACAGGGGAGCTCGAGCGTATTACTTGGGCTTTTGTTGGCCAAGTAGCTCGAGTGCTGCAGAGGAGCTCGAGCGTATTACTTGTGCTTTTGTAGGCCAAGTAGCTCGAGTACTGCAGAGGAGCTCTAGCGTATTACTTGGGCTTTGTTGGCCAAGTAGCTCGAGTCCTGCAGGGGAGCTCAAAGCGTATTACTTGGGCTTTGTTGGCCAAGCAGCTCGAGTCCTGCAGAGGAGCTCGAGCGTATACTTGGGGGTACACTCGAACTCGACGATAAAATTTTTGCCTCAATTAAATTCTTGCCCAAGGTCGTGATCGGGGTATGTAGAGAACTTGCTGTCTTAATAATATGCTTCATTGTATTCAAATAGTGTGCGTTACACGGTATATTGGCCATAACCGAATGTGTAAACCATTTAAGGGCATGCAAGCCCAAACAAAAACTTAAAAAAAAAAGAATAAAACATAAGTTTGTACCGAGAATACCTTTGGCCCTTGCTATTTCGTTACTCGAGTCAGTTACTAATGATGAATGTTGAATGTGTTGGCGTTGTATAGCAAAAACTTAGCACGAACTGATGAGAACCCCGAGTCTTTGGAGCCTTGTTGCGTACCCAATCACTTGTAATAAATTTTCAAGTTGTCAGCGTTCCAGGGCCTTGAGAGCGGTTTCCCCGAGGTGTTCCTCAAACTGTATACTCCCCCTTTCACTTTTCGTATCACTTCGTAAGGTCCTTCCCATGTGGGTCCTAACTTACCCGGGGGATGTCCGGCGGCCGCTGCTTTCCTTAGGACCAGATTACCAACTCTGAACCTTCGTGCCTTTACCTTGGTGTTGAAGTGTTTTGCGGCTTTATTTTGATAATTTGCAGCTCATAGTGAAGCCTGTTCTCGCACTTCCTCAATCAAATCAAGATGTTCAGTAGTATGCTCTTCACTGCGGGGCTCGATCGTCCTCTGTGTTGGGATACCGATCTCGACGGGAATCATGGCCTCTACGCCAAAAGCTAACATAAAAGGGTCTCACCAGTTGCCGTTTTGTGAGAGGTCCTGTATGCCCAAAGTATGGCGGGCAGCTCTTCGGGCCAACTTCCTTTGTCATCTCCAATCCTTGTTCTAAGGTCTTACAATATAATCTGATTAGTTACTTTGGCGAGACCGTTACTCTGGGGGTGTGCGACCGAAGTTCGGCGATGTTCAATTCCGAGGTTAGTACAAAAATTCCTGAATTGTGAATTATCAAATTGCCTCCCCTTGTCCATTATCAGGACCTTTGGTATCCCGGATCTACACACAACAGACTTCCATACGAAGGATCTAAACTTGGGTTCCGAGATGATTGGCAAGGGTTCAGCTTCCACCCACTTTGTGAAGTATTCCACTGCAACAGCAACAAATTTCATTTGACCTTTTGCCAGTGGAAAAGGTCCAAGTATGTCCACTCCCCATTGCTCAAAAGGGGTAGCATAACGTATAGAAGTGAGTTCCTCGGCATGAGTATGTATCAAATTGCCGAACCTCTGACATTTATCACACCTCCTTACATAGTCTGAAGCGTCCTTCTTCATAGTTGGCCAGTAATACCCGTATCGTATGAGCTTGTAAGCTAGTGCACGAGCTCCTTGATGATTTCTGCATATACCTTCGTGAACTTCTGCTAAGGCTTGAAAGGACTCAGTGGGCTTGAGACATCTGAGGTAAGGGAGAATGAAACTTCGACGAAACAAGACTCCTCTGATGATGCAATATCTTGAGGCTCTAGTCTTGATGCTTCGCTCCTCTCTTAGATCAGGAGGTAGATCCCCACTAGCTAGGTACTCCAATATCGGGTCTACCCAAGAAGGCTCTTGGTCAATGTCCATGATGCTTGGCTTTTGATTTATGCTAGGCTCTGTTACCATTTTGACATGCACTGTTCTGTCTAGTTCATCTATCTCCATGAACATAAGTCTAGATAGGGCATCGGCCTTTGCATTGTCCGCTTTAGCAATTTTGATGATTTCACAGTCCTTGAACCATCTCCGAAGGTCATGCACCTTTAGGCAATACAAACTCATTTTTCTTCTCTTCTCTCGAAAATGCCCTCGATTTGGCCAACCACAAGTCGTGAGTCACTAAAGACTTTAATATGCTAGATGTTAAGATTGTATGCAAGTTCTAGAGCTAGGATGATGGCTTCATACTCTGCTTCATTGTTAGTGGCCTCGAATTCAAATCTGAATGCGCACTGTATCTCGATGGCCTTGCTAGGGTTGGTGAGTATGACCCCTACACCGGACCCCGAATTGTTCGATGCTCCATCCACGAAGGTTTCCCAACTTTCCAATTTCTTGGTCGGGCTAGAATCCACTGGCCCCCGAGGTCTTGGGTAAGTTCTGCAATGAAGTCTGCTAAAGCCTGCGCCTTTAATTGGTGAGCACAATAACTGGATGAGACTGGAAATATTGGCGCAGCATCCTGGCAGCTATGACCAACGCCAATACAAGCTGTTCAGCCAGGGTGTATCGAATCTCTGCATCGAGAAGCACTTTACTAACATAGTAAATAGGTCTTTGGACCTTTCCTGCCTCCTTCACCAACACTCCACTTACTGCGTTCTCCGAAACGGCCAAGTACAACAGTAACGTGTCACCTGGTTCCGACTTGGTGAGGACCGAGGGCATTGATAGTGTTTGCTTCAGCTCTTAAAAGGCAACACTACATTCCTCACTCCACTCAAAGTTCCGGTTGCCCCTCAAGATTTTGAAAAAGGGGACACACCTGTCAGCTGCTCGAGAAACTAACCTATTCAGTGCCGCGACTCGACCCGCCATTTCTGAATGTCCTTTTTGCGTGTCGGGGCTTGCATTGATACCAAGGCTTGGGTCTTGTCTGGATTGGCCTCTATCCCTCTATGTGTGATCATGAACCCTAAGAACATGTCGGAGGCCACTCCGAACATGCACTTCGTGGGGTTTAGCTTCATTCTGTACTTCCGTAGCATAGAAAATACCTCATCAAAGTCCGAGATATGACATCCCACCATGTCGTCTACGTATGCCTCAATGTTTTTCCCTATTAGGTGAGCAAAGACCTTGTTAACTAGCCTTTGATAGGTAGCTCCTACATTCTTCAAACCAAAGGGCATGACTTTGTAGCAGTAAATGACTGAATCTGCCATAAATGAAGTCTTTTCTTGGTCGTCTTCCGACATGAGAATTTGATGGTATCCGGAGAATACATCCAGAAAACTGTATAACTTATGGCCTGAGGTGCTGTCTATAAGACTATCGATTCGAGGTAGGGGATAGCTGTCTTTAGGGCACGCTTTGTTCAGGTCTGTAAAGTCAATACACACTCTCCACTTTCCATTAGCTTTTTTCACAAGAACGATGTTGGCGAGCCAATCGGGATAATGAACTTTCCGAATGAAATCTGCCTTGACGAGCTTTGAAATTTCTTCCCGTATGACCTCCCTTCGTTCGGGTGCAAACTGTCTCCTTCTCTGCTTTACTGGTGTCGCACCTGAGGTTATGTTGAGCCTGTATACTGCAACTTCCGGGTCTATTCCGGGCATGTCTTCAACGTTCCAAGCGAATACATTAATGTTGCGGGCTAGGCAGCTAACAAGCTGGGTCTTGGTTGTAGGATCAAGATCTCGGCCAATGGTGACTTTTCTTCCGAACTCGAGCTCGACCTCGTCCATCTCTTCGACTGGGGCAAGCCTACCACGATGCTCGAGGTCATGCTCGACCTCATATAGTTGCATGACGTCGGTCTTGATTTCACGAACACTGGTAACGTAGCACTATCTGGCTATTGATTGACTCCCCCGGACTACTCCAATTCCCTCGCCGGTAGGGAACTTCAATGTCAGGTAGAAAATTGAGACAATCGCCTTGATTCGGTTTAGCAACAGCCTTCCCAGTATAGCGTTGTAAGCCATAGGGGCGCGAACCACTTGGAATGTTGTGACATGCGTGACCTTCTTCCCCTCGGACCCCAGTGTGAGGAGTAGCCCGACAATGCCTTCAGGAATAACTACACCTCCTCCGAAACCCTGAAGGGGGGTTTTGACTAGCTTGAGCTGTTCTGATGATATACCCATCTGGACGAAGGCTTCATGCGATAGCATATTGGCCGCGCTTCCATTATCCACCAAAATTCTCTTTATTTCAAAATTAGCGATGATCGTTGATACGACCAAGGTGTCATCATGGGGGAAAAACACGCCCTCTAGGTCCCTCGACCCAAAGGTGATGTCTCCCACATCACCGAGATCCAAGGTAGAGACCGAGTGGTATTGCCTGGCATATTGCTTACGCCCGCTGTTGGAGTCCCCTCCCGAGGCTGTGCCCCTGATGATAACGTTAATGGTCCCGACAGTGGGTTGTTTATTCCCATTCTCAGGGGCCTTACCCCTACTCAAGTTGTTCCACTGGCGTTTCTCTTCACTAACGTATGTGCCCAAGAAACCCCTCTTGATGAGAGCCTTGATCTCACGCTTCAGAGCAAAACATCCGTCGGTTGTGTGTCCATGATCTCTATGGAAGTCGCAATACTTGCTCTTGTCACGGGCTTCAGATGGACCTCGGAGTCTCGGAGGCCACTTCAACTCTTTAAGGTCCTTGATCTCCATCAAAATGTTAGACCTTGTTGTATTCAGGCGAGTGAAGGGTGCCGAATAAGGGTCTTGCCTTGGTTTGCTTTGCACGGGATCCGGGCGTTGGTTGGACTCTTGAGGCCTTTTTGGGTCGGGCTTTTTTACAGATACAACATCTCTCTTTGGAAACATGGTCTCTTCCATGTTGATGTACTTCTCTGCTCGGGTCAGAAGGTCGGTTATCGACTTTGGAGGAGTCTTTGATAGCGACATCTTAAACGCCTCACATCTTACGGCATAGGTTAGGGCAGAAACGGCAGCTGTGATGTGTAGATTGGGGATCATAAGCCTTTCCTTATTGAACTTAGCCATGAAATTCCGAAGTGTTTCGTTGGGCCCCTAACGCATCTGTATGAGTGGCGCAGCCGTCTTCCTGATGCTCTTGCTACTAGCAAAGAACGCGGAGAACTTATCCTCTAAGTCCGAGAATGAAGATACGGAGTGGGGTTCCAATGTGGAAAACCAATCTCGGGCTGCATTGGTAAGTGTCTGAGGGAATGCCTTGCACATAACGGCATCGGGTGCGACCTGCAAGTTCATGATGTCAGTGTATATGTTGAGATGGTTGATAGGGTCAGTTGTCCCATCATAGTCCTTTATCCACGGGTATTTAAACCGATCTGGTAGGGGGTACGACAATACTTCAGGGGTGAAAGGCGTGTTAGGGGTGAATCCTGCTGCTGCCTGAGACTTTTGAAGCATTCCAGCCGTGATTCCCTCTTGGATGATCTGTGCAAGATCAGCCGCGTACATAGTAATTGATTGCGAACCTATGGGGATATGTTGTGCATCTGAGGCTCTTGCTTCACCGTGACTTGGGCCAGGGGGTCGCTCATCGGCCACGATATTACTCAGAGGGGAAGGTACTGGGGGCGTGGATCTTTGATGAAGTAGCTGAGTAAGCACTGCTACCTGCTGGCGGAGCTCCTCCAGCTCTCCGGGAGGGACTGTCGCCGGCGGGTGTCGTTTTCCAGATGATATGTCTTGGGGATCCGGATGGTCTCCGATGAGGGGTTGGTTAGGGAAGGATGAACTTGTTGGGAGATGTCCTGAACGCGTGTTAACCATGTCTTTTGGTAGCGCTTCCCACAGACGGCGCTAATGATGCTACCAAAATTCGTACCTGGATGAATTCAAGCTAGACGAGAGAATTCCACGCAGTCTAGTCTACAATACCTGAAACAAAGGCGGCGAGGTGTGTCCTCGTTGCCCCTCCAATGGTTAAATCAATTAAACTTCTTGAGAGAAATTTTGTGTTGAATGACTGAATAAAAAAAGACGTACCTTCTTGGCGAAGTTAGGTTGCATATTTATAGATGCTAGTGGAGGAGTCCTAGTAGGATTGAACTTCCTGTAGTTTGAACTGTTTTAGGTATTTGAGTTGCGTTAGGATTGTAGAGTTGGAGATAGGGTGGAAGTTGTAATGAATTAGGAGTTTCGGAGGGTAAGGGGTTGTGCGAGCGACGTGCCTCGAGCCTCGAGAATCCATCTTTTCTCACCGGAGTAGTAGTCGGAGCAATGGGGGTGGTGTAGGTGGGGTGGGTGGGTCAATTAAATTATATTACAGTTAAATATTTAATTTAATATAATAATTTTGAAATGTAATTAATTAATTCAAGAAGAACCTGATTTTTGTAATTTTAAACTTTGGGGCCTGATTTTTAATTTTGAAATAGATAATACCTGAGCTGTAAATTTTTCCCTTCTCAATTAATTTATTTCATAGATATTTAGATAGTATAGAAACCTTAAAATGACCATATACGTGTAACAGAGTCCAATGAAAAAATTTTGAACAGAAGTTTTGAACTCGCTAATAGGGAAAAAAAAAAAAAAAAGCATATTCGACATTCTTATAATCACTTAAAAATACTTCCAGGCATTCTCTAAGTTTGAAATAAAAGTTAACCTAATAAAATTGAACTTGTGACTATCAGGTACGATTTAGCATGCATATGAATGGATAAAAATCATCAGAAATTAATTGTGGAATGATAATAAAAATTCAAAAATTAACTTGTTATTCGAACATCATCTATACTTTTTAGAAATATCTATACCATAATGCCCGGGGCGGAGCCAGGGATATTTTTCAGGGTGGGCACAATTTGATCAACGCCGAACTTTGAGGTTTTAGTCATCAATTTAATGATGATAAAAATATAAATAATATTATGACAATACTATAAATGACAAAATATAAATTCTTCTGATCATTCGAGAATCCATGTTTTCTTAAAGAATTTCTTCACTTGATATCTGGATTTAAACATTATTGCTATTAAGAATGGTTTCAAAGTTAAGTTATGCCCAAATTAAGTAATTAAAAGCAAAATCAAGTTACCGGAAGTAAAAGTAAATCAAGTTAAGCCCAATTGCCAAATAAGCCAATCAAGTAAAATCAAACAAATGAGAAAATGATAAATCACAGCGAGCTTACCTTTAGTGAGCCAAACATAGCCTTTCAAAGAAGCAGCATTGCCAACACCAACCTCAAAGTAACTTAAAAGCAGATGACTTAACAAAAAAATCAAGATGAAGATTTTGATGCTTAGTGGACTCACAATCTCTTTGACTAGTTAAAAAAACATTACCAAGTATTGTAAACTTCACAAAGATTCTCATATAAAACAGATAATACAACACTGCTGTTCTTTCCAGCTTGAAACCATCATATAATGGATAATTATCAATTAAAGTCACGATTTGGTCGGTTGGGGTCATCACTTCAAATGTAGAATTATATATGAACATGGTTACTGTACAAATTAATGAATTAAATATTATTGAATTATTATACACAGTTAATCAAAATGATAAATCAAGCGGTGATCGATTGGAAATTATTTTTTGCAGGAAAATCAGAAACCCTAGATAGTTAACAAACAAAAGAATTTCTAGCTCAATTCAAACATACCATAATTGGAAAATAAACAATCGTATAGAGAAAATACATCTTCCAAACAGGGGCGGACCCAGACCATTTTTACTGTGGGGTCAAAAATTAAGGACGCTCAAGTGAAACTTGGGCGTTCCAATGACAGTAGACTTCAATCATTGGCGCTCAATCATGCCTTGTCTTACACCCCAAATTTCTATTATGAGAAACACCAGCATGACATATATATGAGTTTTTCAAAAACTAAAGATGAATAAACACAATAAAATATAACTCGTTGAATAAATCGGAGTAGGAACATTTCAAAAAAAAAAAAAAGATTTACTCGATAATTTCCAATACATGAACAACAACGAACATGTTAGCCATTGCAACAAGTCAATTGGATTTTTCAAGTGAAAGAAGAATATTGTCATCAACGATAATCCCAAATGTGTGATACGCAATGAATGCTACAAGAAAATAATAAATTGCAACAACAACATATGCAAATATTTGGGGTGGAGCCATGAATAATGTTCAATGTAGATGAAATTTAATCGAGGTCGGAGTTTTTGGAGGCTTGGAACGTCCATTAAATTTGGGTCATTAAATTAAAATATGCAATATGTATTCATATTTTTTTAACTGGCTAATCTTTTTTTTTTCCTTTCATTTGGAAATACCTAGCATTACATTAACGTACAAACCAACGAAGATAATTGAAATTGGAATTTATTTTCGGTTAACTTCATTTATATATCAAATTTTACTGAACCATTAATTCCTATTTCTTTATGCATTTAGCATATTTAGACTAATTTCAGGGGTTTGTGCTCAATTACATAATTCTTGAGTTGCCAATGACAATTTATCTATTATTATTATTTTTTAATGACTACACTGTTGATCATTCGTTAAATAATTCTTTATTATTTAGCATATTTAGACTAATTTTTTTAAAAAAACAATTAGGATCGTCTAAATTTTCCTTGAGTTGCCAATGACAATTTGATTCCTAGCACTAAAATAGACCAATATGAAATGAATATTATAATATGTTTATGGAGTGTATTGAGTAGTTGATATGAGAATAATATGAAGCATCTTCAATGTATCTGATGGCTGCAGTTAAGGTGAAATCTAAATAGAAAAATTTACGATCTACGTAATATTAATATTTAATTAATGGACGATTTATCTTCATAATTTAAATTTCATTTCTAATATTTATTTTAAAAAATAAGAAACGTGAGAAAAAAAGAGAGATAAAAATAATAAAAAAGTGAGGAAACAGAAAAACGTTAATAAAAACGTGAGAATGCATTTTGTAATAGTAGATTCATGGAGAATGTGTGGTTGAAAAAGAAGGAAAATTTATTGATATGATGGAAAATATTATTTTATTGAAAATGTGTGGTTGAAAATGAGTAGAAGAATGATAATGAAAAATTTTAGTGTGGCTCAAACAGGGGTTGAATAGATGTCTACTTTTAAATATTGTTATTATTTTTTAATAACTCTAAATTGATCCACTAGTTTTTTTCATCAGATTATCCTAAATCTTTTTATAATCTATTAGAGATTATGTTTAACTAGAGTCCTAATAGATCAAAGACATTTACATGAATATAATTATAGGTGATGGTGGCCTTAAATTCACATACAATTAATATTAGAGGTCTTCAATAGATAAAGAATATAATAAACAATAGAAGAGACGCCGTTGGAGCAAAAATATACAGACATGGCAATATATGAAGATGAATTTGAAGAAGTAAGGATTACATTTTTATCTGTTTTTTTTGTTTGATTTTTTTTACAATCAATTTTCAATACATAGAAACTTGGCTGTACGTTAAACAGAAAACAAGAATTCCAGAAAATAACTCCTAAAGAATTGGACTTTTGGGACTCATTTATGGGAATTGAAAAGGATTCATGCATGCGCACCTGAAGTTTTAGTTGTTATCTTATTTATTTTTGAATTTATTTCAATGACACTATTTGACAGTAATATACTTTTAATGTAGGATACATCAACACATAACTACGATGTCCTGGATGAGTTATTTGTTGATTATACGGATATGTTTACGACAAATATGGTACGTAATGATTTTTTTTTTTTAAATATGATGACATATTCATATACAAATATTTGATGATAAACAGATATTTACAAGTAAAGAGGCCTTGACTGATTGCGTTAAAACTACTAGTAAGAGACATAACATGATTGTTGTTATGAAAAAATCTGACTTCGGCAAAGTTGGGAGAAAACCAAGAATTGATTTTGCATGTGAAAGATATGGTTTGTATAAGTGTAGGAATACCAACAAAGAAAATGAAAAAAAGAAGAGCCGTAGAGCTACTGGAACAAAAAAGTGTGGATCAGTGGATGCCCATTCATTTTGAATGGAAGAAAATTGGTAGATGGTGATTATTGGATATTGAAAGTGAAATGTGAGAGACATAATCATGACATTTCTTTGAACTTTGAAGGACATTCATACCCTGGGAGACTGTTGACACACAAAATGTACAGCCCAATTCAAATGGCCCAAGAAAGGAAATGGCCCAAAAGAAGAAGCCCGTTTAGAGAGATCAGGGTAAAAGCCCAATTGAAAGTCCAGTGCGAAAGCCCAGATAAGAGTGCAGACAAATGACATGGAAGCCCACAAGCAAAGTAACGCATAGAATACCCTGTAGTCGCCCAAGAGCTACGAGTCCATCATCGCCCAAACGATTAAGTCGCCCAAAGTCCCAGTGAAGACAACGTCTTGTCATTATCCAAGGCAGCGGTTTCAAGCAGTTCATGCCACATCCACGATCTAAGAATCTCAATGGTATGGAGTCGTGTGGTAACAGTTATAAACGGCAGTTTTGTACATGTTGGCCATGATAAAGAAAATGGGTGGTTTCAAGCAGTTTCTAAGCGATTAAAAACTGCCCAAGTCGTATAAAAGAAAGAAGAAGACAACAAAGATAACCCTGACAAAATTCACTCTCAAACAGAGAATATGTAATTTACTTTTTCTTATATTAACTTTAATTATTTCAATTCCCTTGTACTTGTGTGCTTGCGCCCCTTGGAGACATCTTGTTCGCGTCCAAACTGTAATCTTCATATTCAATAAACACCCCTTTTTGGGACTTTGTTCCAAGAGGTTTGTCCCTTACACAATCATCTGATCCCTTTTTAATTGTTAGCGAGTAAAACGCGCTAAACAATTTGGCACGCCCAGTGGGACAGTTGGTGTTTGAAGATGCAAAAGGAAAACATTATGCCTCATAAAAGTTCTGATAAAGCACCAGCAAGTCACGGAGTAGTCCAGTCTGTGATCGAGCGATACGAGGAACAGCAACATTCTCCTCAGACAGAAGGACAGACTCCAAGCAGTCACAGTCGTTATGAACCAATGACAGAGTTGAGTCCTCGAACCATGCGTGCATTGCTTGGAGAACTCACACAAGATGTCGTCGAACAGGTAAATTTACGAAACGTCCATAATATGGAAAAATTTACCCAAAGTGGAAATGTTCACTATGATAACATGGCCAAACAATTGAGTGCTTTGAATGATCTTATGAGCAAATTAGTAGGCCAAGTATGTCAACCAACCATAGGAAGTCATTTCCAGACCAGGGCAATTGTGGGACATACTTCACCACACAATTCCCCTGGTTTGAACCCAGGTCCAGGTCTAGAAACATTTTTCGGCCCCTCCATCTCAAATCAAGGGGTTAATGGTGCGCCAAATTTGAATAGAAATAATGTGACCACCAACCTGGGGTGGGTAATCTAAACATAATAGATAATGTTCTGAATAATGGACATAATTTACCCCGTGTTAACGAGGGGGTAAACACTCAATATAATGGGTATAATGGTCTGAACAATGGCACCTTCCCTGCCAATCAAAGACCAAATATCAGGCCGCCTCAAGTAAACCAACAAGTGAACCAACCCATAAGAGTCCCATATGATCCAAATGCTTTACTGAGGAATCAAATTGCAGAAATAGTACAAGATCAAATGGTTGTTGGGGTACGTCCTGTTATCAGGCCGACTTACACTAAACCATATTCTGATTGGGTAGATCAAGCATATCCATAGCCTAGAGGGTATAAAGTGCCCGAATTCTCATTGTTCACTGGTTTAGGAGAAGTATCTACTCTGGAACATATAGGACGATTCACATTACAGAGTGGTGAGGTGACCGACTACCATAAAATGAGACTATTCCCTAGTTCATTAACAGGAGTAGCCTTTTCGTGGTTTATTAACTTGCCAGCAAATTCCGTTCAGACATGGCAACAGATGGAACAGTTGTTTCATGCTCAGTTTTATAAAACAGAATCTGAGGTTACACTGGCCGATTTTGCGAACTTACGTCAAATGCCAAATGAATGGCCAGAAGGCTTTCTTCAAAGGTTCAAAACAGCCAGGAGTAAATGTTTTGTACCCCTGCCTGAAGAAGAATTTGTCAAAATAGCTCAAAGCTGTTTAAGTTTTGATTTAAAGAAAAATTTCCAGGATAGGGAGTTCCCTGACCTGTTCCAACTTAGTGCGACCGTAATTAGATACGAACGTTTGATAAGAGAAGAAGAGCAAGTAAAAAATTCTAGTAAAGGGACTTACAATAAAGACCCAAACTTTGGCATTCATACTATAAATGATGAATTTTACGATCAAACTGAAATATGTTTGGTCGAACTAACCAATGGGGATGCATATACTTGTCTCATAATGGCTAAGTCTAGGGATTTAGCCAGAGATGAGCCTAGGAAAGGAGAAAACAAAAAGAGCAGAATGTTCTCGTTCGACGTGACGAAAGTTGACCTTATATTTGATAAATTGTATAAGGATAAGCAGATAAAGTTGACCGATAAACATAAGTTGCCAAGCCCTGAGCAAATTAAGGGCAAAAAAATATTGTAAATGACATAATGCATGGTCACATATGACTAATTATTGCCTGGTTTTTCGTCATGTTTTACAGGACGCTATTGAGTCAGGACGAATCACGTTTGAAGATAAAAAGAAGATGGCAATAGATGAAAATCCTTTTCCACAGCCATTTGAGGTGAATATGGTGACAACCAATCTCAAAAATAAATTGCCAAGTTCAAGTTGGTCATCGATGATGAAGAAGACCCTGAGAAACATGCCAACGTGTTTGAACGTATTAGAGGAAAGGAATCCATGAAGAACGAAGAAGTCTTGTGTGCCAGATGTAAAGGAGAAATGAAAGCAAATACTGAAAAACCAAAAGTATGGCAAAATCACCATCGCCCTGAGCTTGTTCCAAACAGAAAGCAGGGTACATCATTCTATAAATGACCACCTCTGGCAAGGCAGTTCAGGCCAGCAAGGCATGAGAGATCGTTCAGACCACAGCCTCGCCAGCCTAATTTATGGCACTCATATTAGTATAATGCAAGACGTGTTGTGTCTTTTAATGAAATGACCAGGACTCAACAAAGACGATTTCAACGGAATTACAGACGAATGATGAGCCAGCGACAAGAAATGCCACGTCCTAAAGCACCAAGAGTACTGAAAATGGTTAATCAAAATGCTCTCCAAGATAGTGAAGAGACTGGTACTGGGAAATCAATGAGAGAAACGATAGAAAGTTCTTTTGGGATATCGAAGTTTGATCGAAGCAAAAGAGACGAAGAAGATACAGAACGGCCCTTACTATCCAGTTCGGCACCTTACCTCCTGTCATGGCTAATAATTATCTGTTGGCCAATGAATTCAAGAATAAGGAGGAAGAAGGAGGAGATTTAGAAGAATCATGTGTGTTGGAATGCGAAAGTGGTCAGACGTCTCAAGAAATACAAGGCGAAGAGGATGATGGTATGACCGATATTGAGGAAGAAACTGATTTAGAAGAAGAAAGGACAAAGAGAGGAGTATCGCGTAACACTTTGCTGAAACAATTGCATCGGGAAGGAGTTCGTGAAGTAGATTTGTTGGGGGAACCATCTGGGTGTTCTTTCGATTTCTATGTACTATATGGAACAGCCAAGAGGAAGAAAATGGTACATCGTTCCGAGAAATACGGATCTCCTCCAAGGATATTGCCTCCCCCAACAGGATGGGTAGCTACTGGAGAAATACTGGAAGATGAAAATAGTGCCCCACAGATAAATATTCAACCCGAGGTGTTGCAAGTTGATTTATCACAATGGGATAAGTCGATAGGGGACAAACAGGAGGTAGAAATCGATGCAGCAGAAAAGGTCGTCTTCAAAAAACCTACTATGAAACTGACCAAGCATTTAAGGCTACTTTATGTGAAGGCCTTGGTCAATGGCATACCTGTAGTGAAGGTGCTTATTGATAATGGGGCAGCCATAAACACTATCCCATTAAGGATGATGAGGAAATTCGCAAAGACAGAGGATGACATGATCCCAACGGAAGTCATTCTCACAAGCTTTAATAGGGGAACAACTTCGACCAAGGGAGTAATGCCACTAGATATAACCGTGGGAACAACCGCTAGGACCACAGTCTTCTTTGTCATTGATGGTCCTACTAGTTACAACATACTATTAGGGCGAGACTGGATCCACGGAAGTCCCTGTATACTATCATCGCTCCACCAGTGCTTGGTTTTCTGGAATGACCAAGGTAAAACAGAAGTGGTACAGGCAGATCATAGGCCTTTTGTTGCAGAAGCTAACTCGGTGGAAAGATTCATGTACGAGGGAAACTATAGACCTGTTAGGATAATCCAAGATGGAGAAGAAACTCAAGTCGTCGCACAGAGTGAAGAACCATTTTCAGCAGAAGCACTAACTGAAATGTTCAATCAAATGAGACCAAACATAGTGACGCTGGAAGAGCCAGTGATTCGCAAAAGAACAATCAAAGAATATTGATGAGTTGGCAACCAAAAGAGCATGTGGCCGAGATCCAGGCCTTCAAAACCAAACTAGTGGCTTTCAATAAAGAATGTCAAGAGAAAATCAAAAAGGAAGTAGCGTTGAAAACATTGGGAGACAAGTTAGCAGTATTCAAATTGGAGCAAAGTGTTGTCCAAAAAGTCAACAAGGTGGATTGCCTAGAAGAAGAAATGCTTACAAAAGATATAGATGATGAAGTAATGAGGATCAACAAGCTTGGGAACGCTCAAGCACAAGACCCTTTGGTCAAAGTAAACATTGGCGACGTGGGAGAAGATCGCCCAACATTTATCAGCCAGATGCTTAGTCAAGATGTTAGTACATCATTAATCGCTTTATTAAAAGAATATAAAGAATGCTTTGCGTGGGAATATGAACATATGTCTGGTTTAGATAAAAATTTAGTAGAACATAGGCTGCCAACTAAATTAAATTTTAAGCCCCATAAACAGCCTCCTAGACGTTTTGCTCCTAACGTATTACCTGAAATTAAGAAAGAGATTGAGTGATTATTAAGAGGAGGCTTCATCAGGATAGCTAGATATGTTGAATGGTTATCTAATATTGTGCCAGTGTTAAAAAAGAATGGTAAATTAAGGGTGTGCATAGACTTTAGAAATCTGAATTTAGCAACACCTAAAGATGAGTATCCAATGCCTACGGTAGATTCGTTAGTTGATTCCACTGCTGGACATGTCATGTATTCCTTTATGGACGGGTATTCAGGATATAACCAAATATATATAGCTGAAGAAGACATATTCAAAACTACCTTTAGATGCCCAGGAGCTTTAGGGTGTTGCGAATGTGTAGTTATGCCTTTCGGCCTGAAAAATGCGGGGGCGACTTATCAAAGGGCAATGAATCTAATCTTTCATGATATGATAGGCAAGTTTGTTGAGGTGTATGTGGATGATATCGTGGTCAAATCTGCTAAAGAGGAGGATCATTTCGAACAACTAAAACACTCATTCGAGCGAATGAGACAATATAAGCTGAAATTGAATCCTTTGAAGTGTGCGTTTGGTGTCAATGCCGGTAATTTCCTTGGCTTTCTAGTAAACCAAAGAGGAATCGAACTCGATAAGAATAAAGCAAAGGCCATTTTAGAGGCCAAACCGCTTAGTAACAAAAAAGAATTGCAACGATTTCTAAGTCAAGTTAATTTCTTAAGGCGATTTATCTCTAATTGTGCAGGGCGAACAAAAGCTTTTTTGCCTCTTCTAAAGTTGAAAAACCAGGACGAACTCGTCTGGAAAGAAGAACATCAAAATGCATTTGATAGCCTAAAGACGTATTTGTCAAATCCGCCAGTATTAGTGTCACCTATCCAAGGACGGCCAATAAAGGTGTATATATCGGCTGAACAAGAATTGATAGCTGGAATGGTCGCGCAAGAAGACCAATTTGGTGAAGAAAGGGCAATATATTATTTAAGTAGACGTTTGACAAAATGCGAATGTAATTATTCTGCTATCGAGAAACTATGTCTCGCTTTATATTTTACATGTACTAAGCTAATGGCTTATTTATGGCCTGTAATAGTTTATCTAATTTGTAAAGTAAATTTAGTGAAGTACATGTTTTCTCACCCTGTTTTACACCAAAGGATAGGCCTTTGGACTTTGGCATTATCCGAGTTCGAAATACAATATGTACCACAGAAAACGGTAAAAAATTAAGGATTGGCTAATTTCTTAGCCGATCACCCATACCTCGATATGCCTGAAGAAATTAAATTGGAAATAGACTCATTTGAGTTGAAACCATGGATCTTATATTTCGATGGATCAAAAACTTCCAAAGGTACAGGGGTAGGGATAGCCTTGATAAATCATCTAGGAGTTTGTTATAAATTCACCTTCACGTTGGACAGAATGTGTACCAATAATCAGGCCAAATACGAAGCATTGATTGTCGGCCTGGAGTTATTGATTGAAATGGGAGTAAGAAACATGATTGCTAGGGGCGATTCCCAGTTGGTTATTTACCAACTCACAGGCGATTTTAAATGTCAAAGCGAATCCGTTATAAGCTAGTATAAAGTCACCCAAGAATTGCTAGAGGAGTTCGAACAAGTAGAACTCCAATATAGCAAACGAATTAGCCCAAACGGCCTCAGGTTACTTAAAAACCTTAGATATAGAACTCATTTGTGATTATGGAACCCACTTGTGAATATGGAACAATTTTGCCCGTTATACAAAGGAGGGCAAATAGGATCGGAGTTCATTGCATACAAGAAGGAAACGCAATGGATTGGAAGGTAGAGATAAAAGAGTTCTTAAAGGAAATAGTGAAAAGGACAATAGAAAGATAAAGCTACGATCATTGAATTACATGTTGATCAAAGGCGAATTACTTAAGAAACGCCCATATGGGGTGTTGTTGAAATGTGTAAGCTTACAAGAAACTAAGATAATTATGGCTGAAACGCCTGAAGGAATTTGTGGAGCTCACCAAGCTGGCCAAAGGATGAGATGGCTAATTATTAGGAATGGATATTTTTGGCCTAGGATGGGAGAAATGTATGTCCAATATGCAAAAGGTTGTTTGGCATGTCAAAAACATGGGCCAATTCAGAGAGTGCCAGCTAGAGAAATGTCGCCTATCATTAAGCCATGGCCGTTTAGAGGCTGGGCGATAGACTTAATAGGGAAGATTTATCCACCATAGTCCAAGTAACATACGTTCATTATAGTGGCAACAGATTTCTTCACCAAGTGGATAGAAGCAATACCTCTAAAAGAGATATCTCAGAAGAGCATTATAGAGTTCATTCGCGATCATATCATTTATAGGTTTGCGATCCCACAAACCCTGATGGTGGATCATGGGACTTCTTTAAATGGAGATCAAGTGAAGGAATTTTTGAATGAATTTGGAGTCAAGTTGGTGAATTCCACACCTTATTACGCTCAATCCAATGGTTAGGCTGAATCCTCTAACAAGATTCTGAAAAACATTGCAAGAAAGATGATAAGTGAAAACGCCAGGGATTGGCATGAGTGTTTGAATCAAGCCTTGTGGGCCTATAGAACGTCGCCACGCACAAGCACTAAAGTCACCCCTTTTCAGTTAACATATGGGCAAGACGCAGTGCTACCTATGGAAATTAACGTCCAGTCAATGAGAGTATGTTCACAAAGCAATCTGGGCGACAACGAATGCACAGAGTTACTCGTCCAAAATTTGTTGGAATTGGACGAATTAAGGTTGGACGTTCTGGATAGATTGCAAGTCCAGAAACAGAAAATGGCTAAGTTTTACAACAAAAAGGTCATAGCCAAGTCCTTCAGTTTGGACGACTTAGTTTGGAAAACAATACTCCCTTTGGATAGTAAAGACCCAAAGTACGGTAAATGGTCACCAAATTGAGAAGGACCATACAAGGTGAAAAGTGTTTTGCCTAATGGAGCCTACCATTTAGAGAATTTAGATGGTACTAATCACGTGAGGTTCATCAATGGCAAATATTTGAAGAAATATGTTCATTCCTTATGGGAAGAGGAACAAATAAAAACTTAAGCATGTAAGTTCTACTGAGCGATGATAGCCAAATAAAATAAAGGACAAAATATGTTCAAACAAAACTTTTATTAAGTTAATATTGGTTACATCAACAGAATATGAAAGTGCAAAGCCTCCTATGAGCGAAAGTATGAAATCTCCTACAAGTTACAACTGAGGATAAACAATTATGGTCATTTTAGCAGCAATGGTGAAAATTGTGGACTGGGACTAGCCACATCCTTAAAAGCATTGCTGCAATGGCGAGCAAAAAGGCTGAGAAGCATTCTCAGCAAGCAAAATGGCCCAGAAGTGTTCCCTCCCACCATCGATAGATCGGACGAATTTTACAGCTAGCAAAGAAATATTTCCTATATCTCCCATACCAACAGACGTATTAAATTGGACGACACATGGGATAGATCAACTGACCCATTTCTATGGAAAAGTGAAATTGGAGAAAATGTCAAGATGTTGGACAATGGCAGCAAGATAATTCTTGGAGAAGAATTACGAATGGGGATGATAAGTGCTGAAAGCACAAACATATTTATAAGGGAACGAATATGAAAAGTCAGAATATGAAAGGCCACGTACATTAAATGGCCCAAAATCTGAAGGGTGAGGAAATCGATATGCATGAATTTTAGCATAGAAATGATCAAGTGCTTAGGGGGGTTGACGACTTAAAAGAGGAACGTCAATTAATACTTGAACATACAAAACAATTGTTCATTAAGGGCAAATAGTGCTGTTACAATTGAAAAAATGACTATGATGATTAGTTCATAAAATTACAAAGAAAAAGAAATCAAATGTTTCAATTACAGTTCACCCCAAATAGATCGCATATATTCCCTGAGTTTCGCCCAATCCTCATCCTGCCTGAAGAAGCAGTGTTTATATCGGTCACAACCTCGTCATCAACCTTCAGCTGTTGGTAACGCTCAACTAATGACTTGGTCCGTTCTACCTCTTGGGAAGCATTATACTCTTTAGCAGCTATCCTAGCTTTGCAATCGTCCATCCTTACTTGAAGCTCCTTCATCTCTGTAGCCAAGGTCATCATTAGAGAATCTTCAGCTTTAATGTCAGAAGAGAGTTCATTCAATCCAGTCTTGGCTTTGTTGATCTCCTGAAGCAAAGATTCTTTTTTAGAAGAGGCACGAAGATACTGAGTACTTTTGGCCTTTAATTCGGCACATCTAACCAACAGAGAGACGACTTCAGAATGAATGGCTCTCAATGTCGCCTTGAATTTAGGAGAAACAGTGAGCGACGGAAGCTTAAGTGCTTGTGCCAGCTTTGTGCTCAAAAGATCAAATTTATCTTTCTGTGTGGAAGCATTGGCCGTACAAACATCCATATCCATGAAGGCAACATACTCAAGCATTGATTGTCTGAGAATCTCCATGTTTGCCTCAGAGGAGTCAGAAGGATGGCCGGAAGTAGGGCAGGGCGTTTCCATTTGCTCCCAAGAGGAAAGCAAGTCTTGGATGGAGCGCACAACAGTATTAGTGCACTGAAAGGAAATGCCAACGTTAAAATGTCACCATAACAAATTAAGCAAAGCAAAAGAGTGAAGGAAGAACATGAGTTACCTCATCAACGACCTTCGAATGTTCGAGATCATCATCAATTGGCTCCACCATTAGCGAAGACTTCCCTTTCTCTGAATAGAACAAACTTACTGCAACGGGCAGGTCTGTAGAAACACCTGGTATACACAGAGGAAAACAAGTTAAAGACTGCTAAATCAACAAGTAGAGTGAAAGTGCCAAGAGACGTCCTACCTATTGGTTCAGCAGTTAGGAGATGGACGTCCTGGGAAGTCTGCAATGCCTCGGAGGGATGTGATGAAGTTTCTGGCACCAAAAGTGGTTCTTTGGGTGGAACCCCTTCATCAGATGATCCAGTTGAGATGGTTACAACAGCAGGAATTGGAGCAGGAGAGGTTGTGACCAAAGCTTCTGACTGAGAAGATGAGCCTTTCTGAAACCATCAAATGGAACAATCAAATGAAGCATCAATTCATAAAGATCAATAGGTCATGGTTAAACAAAGTCGTTACCTTTCTTTTGTGGATGAGGGAAACATCAGCATCATCACCACCATCATCTTCAGCGTCATCTTGCAAGACTGGGAAGCTGTGGCTGGCCGTTTCCGGCTGGAAGCACCTTTGGCAGCAATAGCCTGGGTAGTTGGGGAAGCAGAGGGAAGATTTGAACGTTTGTGGGAAGCTGATGGTGATTTGGAAGGGCCCTTAATGGACAGAGGAGTAGTAAGAATAGGGGAAGAAGGGAAAGTCTCTAAGCGATCCAACGAGTGAAAAACACGATTAGCGTTGACTCAAAAGAGCCTACGCTTCACAGATGGCCACAGTTGGTCGAAAAGAGGATGCGTAACAGCAGTTGGACCAACTTTCTGAAACTTTATCTTTCAATATAAATATTACAAGCCGTGAAATAGAATGCTTTATTAATGAAATGTACAATAGTTATGCTATGAAATATGGTAATAATGAAAATGTTCCTTCTACTACAAGTTCTGCTACAAATTCTAAAGGTAAAAGTTCTTTCTTTTCTTTAATAGCCAAGAAACGCAATGTGTCTTTTACTTCATCTACTAGTTCATTTTCAAATGAGAATGTTACACCAGCTGAATTAGAAAGATATTATCAATTTGATCACTACAGTTTAATTCCACAAGACGAGGTTGACAATTTAGATGTTTTACAATGGTGTAAGGTAAATGAACAGTCATATCCAATATTATCAAAAATGGCCCGAGATCTACTAACAGTTCCAGTCTCAACAGTGGATCGGAGTCTGCTTTTAGTGCAGGTAACAGAGTGCTAGATGAAAGAAGATCAAGACTTAAAGAAGATATTTTAAAAGCTCTCATCTGCGTGAAAAACTGGTTATTTGCTGATAGAAGAATGCAAGATAAAGTTGCTGACGATATTGCTCAAGACTTTAAAAATTTTACCGCAGATGAATAAAATCTGATTTGTAATGACAAAATTATAGTTAAGTAGGTGCCAATCTAGTTGGGATGTACTTTAACTATAAGTTCATAAATAGTTCAAATTTGTGTAATTTGTCAAGTTAGGCAAAATATTGTTTGAACAATTATAAGTTTTTATGTTATTTATTTATTGATGTAAAATTTATTGAAAAATAAATCAATGCAAAATTTATTTTTACGTAACTTTTATCGATTTTCACTATAATTCTTTTTACCGTTATTTTTTTGGGAGGAAAAAAAAAAGACGTGCGGGCCGACTGGCCGACCGGCCCATACTGGCCTACGGGCCGTGAGCGGTCCAGGCCGGATCAGGCCTCTCCTGACCCGGTCTGGGCTGGAACGGCCCAGGTGGGCGGGCCGGTCCATTTTCAGCCTAGTCCGAGACCGAGCTTCTTTCTTTGCGGTCTAGGCCGGCCCGGACTACCCTTTTTACACCTATAGGTCACATATCCAAGAAAATAATAAAAAATTAGTAAAGAATGAAATTTTTCTTGACTTGGATTTTAGTGATCTCGAAACCAATGTGAATTGTTTTAAAGGCAAACAAACCAAACACACAAAGAAATGAGCCACAAGAAGCAACATCTTCTTGAGATAATACACGCCGATATATGTGGGTCTTTTAATGTTCCATCCTTTGGTAGAGAAAGTATTTTATCAATTTTATTAATGATTTTTCGTTATGCTTATGTTTATTTGCTGCATGAAAAGTCTTAAGCTATAAATACTTTCGAGATCTTTGTCAATGAAGTTGAACGATAATTAGACATAAATGTGAAAATCATTACATCTGATAGAGGTGGTGAATATTATGGAAGGTATGATGAAACTGGACAACACCCTAGTCCATTTGCATATGTTCTCAATACATTATGTCAGTACATCACAACTAAATGGCGTAGCTAAAAGGCATAATCGTACTCTAATAGAAATGGTAAGGTGTATGTTGAACAATTATTCTTTACCCATTTCTTTGTGGATGTTTACATTAAAGACTGTTCAGGGTTCTTAGTATGGTAGTTCCAAAGACTCATTTTGAAGTGTGGAGGGAAAGAAACCCAATTTAAGGTTCATATATGTTTGGAGTTGCCCAATTTATAATCAACATGAAAAGAAATTGGACTCAAGAACAATCAGTGAATTTTTTATTTGTTATCCAGAAAAATCAAAGGGGTATAGATTTTATTGTCCTGACCTTAGTATTAGAATTCCTGAAACTTAAAATGCTAGGTTTATTGAGAATGACAAAGTTATTGAGAGTTTGGAACCATGAAATATGGAAATACAAGAAGTTAGAGTTCAAGTTCCTCTATCCTCAACTTCTTTTAACGTTGTTATTCCCCAAATTATTGAACAGCGTGACAATTTACCCGAACAACAAATAAATGTTCAAACACCTCACAATTAACTTACTAATGAAACTGCACTGAATGAACCACAAGAAATAGCATTAAGTAGGTCACGAAGACAACATAGACGTGCTATTTTTGATGATTATATGGTTTACCTATAAGAGTCTGAATTTAACTTAGGAATTGTTGATGACGATCCATGTTCGTTTTCACATGCCATTTAGAGTGCTAATTCTGATAAGTGGTTAGATGCTATGAAAGATGAGTTGAAATCTATGGAACATAATGAAGTTTGGAATCTCGTTGAATTAATTAAGTTGCATAAAAGAGTTGGGTGCAAATGAGTCTTTAAGACTAATCATGATTCTAATGGTAATATCAAACGATATAAAGCCAAACTTGTAGCCAAATGTTTTACATAGAAATATGGCATTGATTATAAGTAGACCTTTTAGCCAGTCTCTAAGAAAGACTCACTTAAAATTATAATGAGTTTAGTAGCTCATTATGACTTAGAGTTACATCAAATGGATGTGAAAACTGCATTTCCAAATGGAAATTTGGACGAAGAAGTTTATACGAATCAGCCTGAAAGTTTTTCAGTTGAAGGAACTGAGCACATGGTATGTAAGTTAAAGAAATCAATATACGGACTTAAACAAGCTCTCGTCAATGGTATCTTAAGTTCAACGATACCATTACTTCATTTGGATTTAAGGAAAATATCGTTGATCGATGCATATATCTAAAGGTCATTGGTAGCAAGTTTATATTCTTGATTCTGTATGTTGATAACATCTTACTAGTTACTAATGATCTTATTTTATTACACGAGACTAAGGAATTTCTCTCTAAAAAAATTGAAATGAAAGATATGAGAGAGGCAACTTATGTGATTATAATTGAAATATCCGGAGATAGGTCACAAGGATTGTTATGGTTGTCTCAAAAAGCATATATCAATAAAATTTTAGAGAAATTTATGATTGAAAGTTGTTCAGCGAGTGTAGTTCCAATTCAATCGTTAAGATTTCAAGGATAAAACAGTCCAGCTTCGCAGGGAGACCCAGCCACTAGCATTTGATGGGATTTCAAGTTTCAACATCCATTTTGGCTCTACCCCTCTTTAATCCATATGATTTTTAGTCTTAATTTAATTTTTTTCCCATTTTTTTTACAATTTCAAATCTGAAGTTTCATTTTTTTTGATATGTGATCGAAATTCTTGTCTAGTTTGCAGATATGAGTTGCTGATTGATAGCAGTGTTCTAAATGGCGCGCTATTGCGCTCAACATCCATTTCGGCTCTGCCCCTCTTTAATCCATATGATTTTTAGTCTTAATTTAATTTTTTTCCCAATTTTTTTTGACAATTTCAAATTTGAAGTTTCATTTTTTGTGAAATGTGATCGAAATTCTTGTCCACTTTGCAGATATGAGTTGCCGATTGATAGCAGTGTTCTAAATCACGCGAAGCTAAGACGCCAAGCAAAGGGCTTAGCGTCTTATGTAGTGGTATCGTTGACCACTTAAGCGCAATTACAAGCGCTAAAACACGTATTAGCACGCATTATTAATTATTTTTCTTTTTTTTTTATCAATTTTTTAATTATTTATTTATTTAAAATTTAAAATTTTGCAAACTTTCAATAGGCCCAGTGATTTATAGCCATTCTTTCTACAGCCAAAGCATAAAACTTTCGATGTGGGAATGGGATCAAAGCTATAGGCATATAGCAATTGCGTATATCATCGTCTCCAGAGTCCAGACTCTCCTCTAACCTCGTTGTCCGCTTCTATGACCTCGATTCCCACTCCGTCCTCTCCATCAAAGCCAAGCCCGTTCTCCTGGTTTTGGCATCAACTAGTTGCCTAAAAAAAAACATCAACCAGTTGCCTCAAATAATCAAGATGATTCTTAAAACATTCATATCCCTAAAAATTTACAGGCCCTTCACTCATTGCGCCGATTTGAACCCACGTCCGAGACGCCAAGGCCATGGCGGCGACTCCGGCTGACGTGAAAGAGTACCCAAATTCTTACGTCTTCTTGGTCGACATGCCGTGGTTGAAATCCGATGACATTAAAGTGCAAATTGAGGATGGAAATGTGCTTGTGATAAGTGGAAAGAGAAAAAGGGAGGAGGAAAAAGAGGGCGCCGGAATGGATAGGCGAGTAGGAAAATTGATGAGGAAATTTGTGCTGCCGAAAAAGGCCTAGCAACCTAAAACTGAAATTTGTGCTACCCTTCATCCATTTATGAAGATAGGAATTGCTCAATTGCACTTGAAATCCCAAGGGAAATTTGGCCAAATAACCCTCCTCAACAATGATTTTGGAGAAATGGCATTTGACCAACATTGAAATAGAACAAAAAAAAATTTAAAATATTTTAATTGTAAAATGACAAAGTTGTCCTTCAATTTATATCAAATTATTCACCAAACTTCTTTCATTTTACCACCTTCCTTTTTCTTCATTTTGGATGATTTTTGCCCATTTTCAACAGCCACATATGGAGCCCAATTCCACCACCTTTCGGCCACCCAAACCATCGGACTCCACCACCCCCAGCCTCATCTCACTCCCATCTACAACCTCTAATCAACAGTTATCCATGAAACCACCACAATTAGCAACAAACCAGCCCAAAAAACTAGTTCTCGCGCAGCCTTCTTCTGCCGGAAAACCTACCTCCGGCGATACCCATGGTCGCGCACCACCACCAGTAGATAGCACTCACCCAGACGACGAACATCATGACTTAACATCGACCAATAATGCACCAATTTGATCTGCTGTTGCTAAAAAAGATCTGCAATCGCTATGTAAAACGACACCACAGTCGTTATCTGCAACGTAAAATGACACTACAGTCATTATCTGCTGTAATTTGATTTTTTCAACGAAATGACCTCTAATAATGGACTTACAAACATGTATAACACAAAAAGATTGACAAGCTACAAAGAACGATTGAAATGACATAACTTTTATATTTATCGAGATAATGAAAGAACGAGTCGCTTTATTCGTATCTGTCGATTAAGTTAATGAACATACATTTCAACATTATACGTGTCATGTGCATATTACAATATAAATAAGTTTCACTTATTATTTGCATGAGACGAATGGGCCGTGATTACTTATACTCGTATTTAGATATGTAACATGACAAGTGTCGTTTTCATG
The DNA here is from genome assembly GCA_035079005.1 of Fraxinus americana. Taxonomy (NCBI): domain Eukaryota; kingdom Viridiplantae; phylum Streptophyta; class Magnoliopsida; order Lamiales; family Oleaceae; genus Fraxinus; species Fraxinus americana. The sequence goes on along the minus strand of CM068710.1, from coordinate 15,087,105 downwards.
TCCAGTAACGACACGGTGTCGTTCCGAAATTTTCAACAAACAATATTTTAATGGGCTCCCTAAAGTATATAACATAGAAAGTTATGAAAATATCTAAGATGACTATACAAATAACATTACAATGATACACAAGTGTCGTTGTGGTGGAAAAGAAGCAAAAAATACTGAAGAAATCAACAAAAGATATTAGAGAAAATACGGGGGCTGGGCCCCCCTCCCGGGGGTTTGGGGACGGAGCCCCCGAATTTTTTTTAATTAAAAAGATTGAAAATAACGATTTTGAGTACCAAAATAGGCAAGCTAGATTGACTATCCAAAAAGACAATCAGTTTGTCGACCTTTTTAAGTTAGGGGGTCCAATGCTTGACGTCGCTTCGCTGGAAAAGTAGCAAAATATTGGAGAAATCAACAGAACGACAAAAGTGTCGTTACTGCTTTGAGAACGTCTACCAGAACGACAGAACTGTCGTTCCGCATCAAAAATTGATTTTGAAGAGCCGCGACTTGTCCGAGCGACGATAATGATGAGTAGAACTCATTTAAATTGCAGGCTCAACACGCCGCTTACAACATTCGAAATTTATGATAATTACTTAATCAAGAGGAAAAAAGAAAATGACACAACTGCCGTTACTGTTTTGAAAATGGCACAAGGTGTTGTTCTGGCTCTAAAATCGATTTTGAAGAGCCGCGACCCACCAAACCACGATAATGATAAGTTGAACTCATTTACGTTGCCGACTGAACACACAACGCTTACAACATTCAAAATTTATGATAATTACTTAATCAAGAGGAAAAAAGAAAACGACACAACCGCCAAGCATCGTTTTGAAAACGGCACAAGGTGTCTCGGCTCTAAAATCGATTTTGAAGAGCCGCGACCCACCAAACCACGATAATGATAAGTTGAACTCATTTACGTTGCCGACTGAACACACAACGCTTACAACATTCAAAATTTATGATAATTACTTAATCAAGAGGAAAAAAGAAAACGACACAACTGCCGTTACTGTTTTGAAAACGGCACAAGGTGCTGTTCTGGCTCTAAAATCGATTTTGAAGAGCCGCGACCCACCAAACCACGATAATGATAAGTTGAACTCATTTACGTTGCCGACTGAACACACAACACTTACAACATTCAAAATTTATGATAATTACTTAATCAAGAGGAAAAAAAGAAAACGACACAACTGCCGTTACTGTTTTGAAAACGGCACAAGGTGTTGTTCTGGCTCTAAAATCGATTTTGAAGAGCCGCGACCCGTCCAAACCACAATAATTTAAAGATCTATGAGAACGACACAAGTGTCGTTACTGTTTAGAAAACGGCACAAATGTCGTTCTGCCTGTGAACACGTGTATTAAGCGCCACGATCCTCCCAAACCACGATAATAGATAACCTGAACTCATTTAAGCTGTAGGATGGACACGCCGCTCACAATATTCTATAGATATGGTCATTACATGATCAAAAAGAAAGATGAAAACGATACAAGTGTCCTACAGTTTTGATGCGTTTAATTTAAATATTCTTATGCCGTCACTCCCAGGTTGAACGTCTATCAGAATGGCACAAGTGTCGTTATGTTGTGCAAATAAGTCCATGAGAACGGTACGAGTGCCGTTACTATCAAGAAAATGCACTTGTGTCGTTCTGCCTTGGAAGATAACATTTAGTAGACTGGTATGAGTATCGTTATGAAAAGAAAAACAATGTTCTGTCAATAAACACGAGTACGAGCGGCTACGACCCCTCCAAATATCGATAAAAGATAATTCAAACTTATTTATGTTGCAAGATGGACATGCCATGCAGAAAATTTGTGAGTTACACTCATCAATTATATTTTCTAACGAATAAATACAATGACTTGGGATTTCACCAACAAGATATCATATAATATATGTCAATTCTATCGTTATTTTTCACATGATCGATATTTCCAACTTCCTTAATTCATGGGGTACAATGCTTGAGGTCGTAGCGGCCGAAATAAATCAAAATATTGCAAAAATTATCAGAACGACACATGTACCGTTAAAAGACACTTGTGTCGTTCTGTCAATAAACAAGTATCTAAAACAGCTTATCTACATTTCTGACTTCCTCAAGTCATTGGGTACAATGCTTAAGGTCGTTAAGGCGGAAATGAAGCAAAATATTGGAGAAATCATCAGAACGGCACATGTGCCGGTACACGACACTTGTGTCGTTCTGTCAATAAACACGAGTACGAGCAGCCACGACACCTCCGAATCTTGATAAAAGATAATTCGAACTTATTTACGTTGCAAGATAGACATGCCGTACAAAAAGTTTGAGAGTTACACTTATCAATTATATTTTCTAACGAATTAATACAATGACTTGTAATTTCACCAACAAGATATCATATAATCTACGTCAATTCTATCCTTATTTTTCACATGATTGACATTTCTGACTTCCTTAATTCATGAGGTACAATGCTTGAGTTCGTAACAGCCAAAATAAATCAAAATATTGCAGAAATCATCAGAACGATACATGTGCCGTTAAACGACACTTGTGTCGTTCTGTCAATAAACAAGTATCTAAAATGGCTAATCGACATTTCTGACTTTCTCAAGTCGTTGGGTACGATGCTTAAAGTCGTTAAGGCGAAAATGAAGTAAAATATTGGAGAAATCATCAGAACGGCACATGTGCCGGCACACGACACTTGTGTCGTTCTGTCAATAAACACGAGTACAGCGGCCACGACCCCTTCGAATCTCGATAAAAGATAATTCGAACTTATTAACATTGCAAGATCAGTGCAGAAAGTTTGAGAGTTACACTCATTAATTATATTTTCTAATGAATCAATACAATGACTTGTGAATTCATCAACAAGATATCATATAATTTATGTCAATTCTATCGTTATTTTTCACATAATCGATATTTCCGACTTCCTTAATTCATGGGGTACAATGCTTGAGGTCGTAGCTACCGAAATAAATCAAAATATTGCAGAAATCATCAGAACGACACGTATGTCGTTAAACGACACTTGTGTCGTTCTGTCAATAAACAAGTATCTAAAACAGCTTATCGACATTTCTGACTTCCTTAAGTCATGGGGTACAATGCTTAAGTTCATTGAGGCGGAAACGAAGGAAAATGTTGGAGAAATTATCAGAACGGCACATGTACCGGTACACGACATGCGTGGCGTTTTGTCAATGAACACGAGTACGAGCGACGACGACCCCTCCGAACCTCGATAATTCGAATTTATTTAAGTTGCATGATGGACATGCCGTGTAGAAAATTTGAGAGTTACACTCATTAATTATATTTTCTAACGAATCAATACAATGATTTTGTTGAAAAAAATTTGAGAGTTGCACTCATTAATTATATTTTCTTGAAAAAAAATTAAATATAGGTAAAAATTTCAGAACAACACAAGTGTCGTTACTGGACTTGAAAACGACACAACTGTCGTTACTGGACTTGAAATCGGCACATGTGCTGTTACATGTGTAAACACGAATGTAAGCAGCCACGATCTATTCGTGCCTTGAAAAATAATAGATTGAGCTTATTTACGTTGTAATATGCACATAACATGTACAAAAGTTAAGAGATATGCTCATTAATTTAATCGACACATGTGAGTGAAACGACTTGTGGTTTCACCATCTCGATAATATAAAAGCAATGTCATTTCAACATTTTTTTGTGAAATGGTCAATTTTTCTGTGTTATTTACGTTAGGAGTCCATTATTAGAGGTCGTTTCATTGAAAAAAAATCAAATCACAATAGATAACGACTGTAGTGCCGTTTTACGTAGCGAAAAACGACTGGAGTGTTGTTCTACGTTTCGGATAACAGTTGGAGTGTCATTACCTTCCAATAGTTGCAAACAACATAAAAAACACACTAGGTACAAAAACAACACCAACTTAAATACTATTTAATACTATATTCATTAATAAATGTACAATTTACATAAGATTTTTAAAATTATATTTCTTTTTTCTTCAAATGTAAATTCTTCTTTCTTCAAATGTAAATGAAATTTAATATAGTTGATAAATATTCATAAGATATCCAAATATGTGAAGAATACAATGAAGAATAGGATTTTAGAGTAGCAAGAATAATTGAAGAGAAGAAAACGAGTTATTGTGATTTTGGGGATCAAAAAGTGAATGTGAGGATTTAATTGGATTGATAAGGGTGTTAGAGTCTTTCCAATGGTGAGGGTATTTATGACATTTGATATTGGTTATTTATTGTTTTTTATAATTAAAGGCTATTTGGCCAAGAAACATTGAGATATGGTTTTTTAACCAAAATCATTGTTTGACTAGGTTTTTTAACCCGGTGTTTTATAAAAAAGGAAATTACACTTTTGGTCCTCCAATTTTGAAGGGGTCGTGTTTTGTTAATTTAGATTTCAATTAGAACAAAAAAGTCCAAAAACTATTATATAATTTATGCTATTATTATATAATCTTATTTAGTATTTGAAAATATTTATTTAAATAAACATTAAGTATTTTTTTTATCTCAAATAAACATTTAAGTATTATTTATAATTATTAATTATTATTTTTGATTGATTAAAAATTAAAATAATATTAAAATAAGAAAACGCTTTTTTACGCATTAGCCTCGCCTTTGCACGCATCGCTCATTGCTTGGTGGTTGGTTTGCCGTGTGCAGGTTTTCGAGAGGGACGAGGCAATTGCTAGTGATATATATTGAGATGGATGGAGGGTTTAGTAATAAAGTTGTTCCAAGAATTTGTTCCCTCTATTTGATTATAGAATTGTTGTATATTAGATGAGAATTATAATATAAATCATCATTAGACCTTCGTTTTTTATTTAAAAAAAATTTGTCAATTTTTTGAGTTTGTCACTTTTTTTGAATTTTGCACTCTTTGAGTGTTTTGTCACTTTTTATTGTCTGTTACTTTTTAATCTATATAACTTCTTTTAATTGGTGTCACTTTTTTGAATTTGTCACTTTTTTGAATTTTGTCACTTTTTTTATTGTTAAATCACTTTTTTAGTCACCTTCTTGATTTCTATCACTTTTTTTTAGTAACAAATATCAATTTTTAATAAATGTGACCTTGTATATCATTTTTTAATAAAAAAGTGACAGTGAGTCACTTTTTCAGTGTCACTTTTTTTTTTTTTACCGTGTCACTTTTTCGATTAAAAAAAAAGTGACAATTGATTTTACACAATATTTTTTACTTCCAAAATATGTTTCATATGATTTTTTAAAATGCCCTTAATTTTAAGGGTAGTCCACTTTGATAGAAAATGAGTAGTTTTTAGGTCCATAAAGAAATTGCCTCCCCCTTCCTATTAACGTGAATTCATCCCATCAATTGACATTTAATTACATTGAGATAAAGAGAGAGAACGATTTCTTTATTTTACTAGTTTATTTTTTGCAAATTTAAATCTTTGAATTATTACTATGGATCAAGGTATATTTGATCAATTAATTTTAGCTATTATTTTTTATTTTTCCCATTTTTCAAGTGGATTTTCATTATAATTTTTAGCTAAAAGATCTTCTATTTGATCAAGAGTAATTGTTTTGATTGAATAATTGAGTAATTTTTGTATAAATTATATCTTTTCACCACGCTGAGCTGACTGAACTCTAAATGGCTTAAATGCTCTAGCAATTTTCATTAAATGTCCACATGGTGTTTTTAAATGAATAGTATAAATATTTTGATTATATTGACTAAACTGTTGTAAAAAGTCATTTCCTAAAATAATATTACAATCATTTATATTATATTGGTAAACATTTCTTATAATTACTATTTTTTATCCTATAATAACTTCTATATTTTCATTTTTGTATTTTAAGGATTCTTTTATTCCAGTTATTCCTTGTAAAGTTAATGGTTGTTTATTTTCAATCCATTTTGTTTGTAAAAATTCTTTAAAGACAGTTATTTCAGATTCTGTATCGAAGCACAAGTAGTCATTTTGTATTCGAATACAGTTATTTGTATATATACACTTATTGAAAATTTTATTTCTCTACTCATTTTTCTTTAGGGCAATAGGTATTCCTTGATGCGTAATAAGAATTCGTTCCTTGTCTATTTTGTAATTATCAAGACTATTTAAAAATGTATTTCCTAATAATATTGGATGTTCATCAAAATTCATGTTATTTTTCCTTGTGTATGTTTAATATCTATGGCTTTTTCTATTTCATGATATTCATTAATAACTAATTCATTTCTTTTAAATGCTGATCCTAAAATATTAAATAATCTATTTTCTTCAGGTGGTTTTAGATTTAATTCTGCTCTATTGATTTTTCTAAATTTCTCTAAGTCAAAATTTTCTTTTAAAGCATATCCTTCTGTTCTTTCGTATACTTCAATTTCTAAACCCTCTGAATTTTCAATTTCCATGATCTCTAGAACTTGATTCTTCAAATATTCTGATTTCTCCATTGAAAACCTTTTGAATTCTTTTCAAAGTTCTTATTTCATTATAAATATGTATTTTAACAAGATATCCTAAGTTTTCTTCTAAAATTTCATCAAAATCTATTAAAGAAAAGTAATTTTCTTTTCAAATATTTTCTTTATTTTAATACTATCTCAGTTTTTTATTTTTTCAATCAAATTTCTTGATTTATTAACAAGATGTTGAATATAATAATCAGTATCTAAGTATTCAGTAGAATCGTTAATATACCATCTTACGCAATTTTTTTTATTATCTTCCATTTTCTTATGGCTCTGATACCACATTAGTATGAGGGTTCTAAAAATGCAAAAATACAATTAATTAAAAAATAAAATTATTAATCAATATCAAATTTTTCGGGCTCAAGAAATGTGGAAAGAGTTGATGGTTAAGAAAAGTTAATTTTTTATTACAAGGGAAAAACAATTTGTCGAATCCTAGATAAGAATTAAAGTTTTAAGGACTAAAATGAAATCTATCTTATATTAAAATGACTTCGTTATAATTTTTTATTTTGGGGGTATTTTAGGTAGTTTATGTTGGTTGAATGGTCAAAGGGTATTTTGGAAAGGTATGCTTCAATTTTGGGTATTTCCAATAATTTCTCCATGATGTTACATACGTGTTTTATCTGAAGGTGGTTTGATTTTTTTATTTTTTTTTTGAATAGCACATCCATTAAATAAGCATAAACTAATACAATGAGGAAAAACCTCAAACACATTGCTCTCCTAAGAGAGTTTAAGCGCTACCAGAGCTAGAACAACAACGACAACAAAAACAGACACACATCAACAGAAATGAAAACAAAAGACCACTAACAAATACACCACCAAATCAACAAACTCAACAACCCGAGCTATGGAACTGGCCCACTGCAAAGTTACAGATGCGACTTAATATTTTGGAGCTTATATCTTGTAATAATTACAATTTCCTTCCTTACGTCAAAATGGGGAAACCAGTTTGGAGACGTGCAGGCCTTATTTCTTGACGAACAAGGCCACAGGTTGATATCCTTTTCCATCAATGTTATCTCAGGGCTAGTAGATTACTTTTATTAAACTCAAAATCAATAATTAATTTTAACCGCCTCTCACAACTTTTTCTTAACTTTTTCATCAACACATTTTATCAACATTTATAAAAATTCACTAAAATTCTGTAATTAATCTCCATCTAATAACCTTTCCCATTTCTGATTAGTGATCAGGATTCAGGAGACCCCTTTCGTATATCACTGTCGAGTGGCATGGAGTAAATGAACGAGATGCCCCATATTGTTTGGTTTTGAACTTGATGTGCATTCCTTTCAGGTCAGAAAACCAGAGGGCAGGAACTAATTTGGGGCCTTGACTGTATGGTTCATCGAAACTTCTTTGGCAGTCAGGTATTACTAGCATCCTCTCTACCTTAATTTTAGTACTAGTATCCAAGAAAGAAGTGAAGCCAACATCTAACTAATAGTTGTCCTATGAAAACAAATTTACATATTCTGCTGTGGCTGATGGTGTTCCACTGTCGGATGATGTACATTTGAGGTCAGAACACTTTATCAGTGTTCGCTTATAACCAAGAGCATTTTACGACGATTCATATTGACGCAATATTAGGAATTTTGATGGCATCTTGCTCACTTGCTGTACTAAAGCATTTTCTAAATTGAAGATTAATTCACCTTTATCATACTTTAGCCACATATATATGTGTGTATTAGATTGATTTGTATATGAAATAATGAATTTTTGTTCCCCGGTGTGTCTTATATAAGATTCAAGTTTATTTCCACTCCGTACCACCTATATTCCTGACTAACTTACTTTTCAGCTTCAAAGATTTGAGGCGGAACTTTTGAATCCCAAAATTATGGCTGAAGAAGGAGGTCCTCCAAGTTTTCGTGGGGTTTTTATTCACGCTCCAGGGATCCTTGAAGTAAGTACATAAGTAGAATTTTTGGCAGATATTCCTACTCCATCTAACAAAGATGTTCACTATGGTCCTTCTGTCGAAAGCCAAGAGTCTGCTTTTACCTATATCTTTTTTCAGTGGACAAATTTCTCATATTAAGCTTCTTATGTGCCAGTATACTCTATTTGCAAAATTTATATGTTTCCTTTTGATAATTTATTGAGGCTTCATTTAATGATTGTGCTTGAGCATTCTTGTTTCTATTAGATGCTGTGTGTTTGGCAAACGTAGCTTTGTAAAGATCATCTTAGTGTCAACCTCTAGGAAAATTACCCTTGCAGTGTTGATATTGGACTTCTTTAAGTACATGAGGAAAAACAAGTAGATAGCATTTTTCTAATATAAAATAATGTGTATATACATACGGTTCTGTGTTGTTACTCTATATATCTTCTGCGCATGAAGATTTATGAATGAAAGAGTCTACAGATGTCTTCACGAAAGAAGGTGGATTGAACATCATGACACACTGATGCATCTTTTGAAACAAGATGCAAGCAGAATTTTTATTTACCACCTACTTCAGGCCTATGTTTATCTCAGTAAACTGTTTTCTGGCAAATTATGATGCCATTTTCAGTTTCTTGTAAATAGTTGTGCTCCCATGTGTGGTTGGGAGGTGGTGACACTGCTACATGTGTTCATCCTTTTCGAATTGGAAAACAAAAACAACATGATCCTACTTGTCTCACTCTGTTTTTTTTTCTACATCATTCTGATGACATGCACCTAGTGGCAGAGAATGACTTATGTGCACTTGTTAAGAATCATTTGCATCTTCATTTATATTTTTCAGTAGATTTCCCAAAGCTATTTTCTTTCATCCCCTCTCCTTTGCACTACACGAGCCCAAGGGTTTCTGCTTAGTCAAGCACCTCCCTGCTTCAACCAACGCGCAGATGTAGGTGGCCAAGATCAGATTCTGAAAACATTAGCTTAATCTAATGCAAATGTTTACGCAAGGGAAATATTCGATGGTTCTGTTGACATATTGGAAGTGAGATAACTATATGCACATCTTCTGTTTTAATCTCAATACTAGTAACAACGGCATTAGCAATTTTGGCACTTCTCAGTTGAAAGTTGAAATGTATTATTTTTAAGCAATAATCTTGATATGAATTTTTCATCTATCATTACTGGTCTCTGCTGCCAAATTACACTATTTCATCTGTTTTGTCAGTTCTCCTGTTTATGTCATTCTGAGCAATTAGCCAGTAAGGGAATGCACTTGTACGGCAACTTTAGTGTTTGAAATTGATTCTACAGTTGTTTCATAAGATATTACCACATGTCAGATCAAACTTCTTTAGCATTTACTTTCACCACGTTTCTTAGTAGTCGCAGTCAAATGAGCTTTATGTTGCTTTAGACAACCTTATTGAGGTGAAAGGAACTATTTTTCATCATCCATGCAAAGGACTCTCTTTGGGTTTGTTGGGTAAACCATGCCTATCTTCGTGGGCATCCATGTGGGAGTATACTCCAAGGAAAGAAGACCTCCCCTCTTATCAAAAAGTTGGTGGAAATCAGGGACAGAATGACCATGGCTGCTGAATTCGTCCAGAATGGCCAGATTGAGCTGGTCGAATGCTGCAAATGGACAGTTTTCTGTCGCCCTTGCATATAAGTTTTTCCAGCCGAAGGGGGAACCTCAAATATGGGCAGGTGACATTTGGAAGTCGTTCATCACGCCGAAGAACTCATTTGTTTTATGGTTGGGGGCCCAATCAAAGCTTCTAACCAAGGATAAATTGCTTCATTTGGAGATTGCCAAGAGCTGTCCTTTTTGTGCTTGCTATCTGGAAACTGGACAGCACTTATTTTCTCAATGCAGCCGAAGTTTTTGCATATGGGGGAGTATCAAAACATGGCTGGGCATGAGGAGATCAATGACAACAATAGCGAGTGCTTTGAAGTGGATCAAGAAAGAGGCACGTGGGACATCTTGGCAAAGCAAAGCAAAGAGAATTGCACTTCCTAGCACTATTTATCATATTTGGATAGCTATGCTTTTTGAGGATCTTAAGCCGAACTCCGAGAGCATTGTAAGACGAATAAAAACACGTGTATACAAAGTTATGTTTTCTTTGTGTTCTCATGTTTTGGTTCATTTTGAGTCTTTAGCTTTGTGAGGTTAGATTGTATTGTTTGTACATCTTTGCCTTTGTATACCCCGGGTATGCCCGGAGTACTTGTAACATAATTTTTGATCTATACAATTTACATTTACCGATAAAAAAAGGGTACTATTCTTCATAATCTAGTAAATGATTCCTTTTACATTTTCTTCTCCAATTTCTTGGTAGTGGAGATATTCACACATCACTACATCAGATATGAACTCTCAATAGGTTTCTCCCTTGTACGTTTCTTCTCCAATATCATAATTTTGCAGAAGACACCTATGGTGCATTAATTGAATTGGGTTCCATAAATTGGTACATTAGTTGGATTCTGTTTTACAAATCCATGCATTTGAATCTTGAGTTCTACCCGAGAGCATGCAAACAGTAAAAATTCTTTTAATAGCTAAAAGAGAATGCTGCAATCTATCAGCTGCTTTAGCTGTCAGTTTACCATTTTGTTTCTATGTCTCAGAACAACCAAATTCTTTCGCTATTATTTCAATATGGGATAATCCTTTTTCAGGTTTAGCTTCATCTGTATATCCTAACAATTAACTGGCAACTAAAGCATCCATATGTTCTTCAAGTACCTAAAATATTGCCACCTATTATTATTCTTGGCTTATAGGAGCCTAATCATACTGGAAACCATCCTAATATTTCTAGTATATTTACTATATTTAAAGGATTTTAGGGGTCTGGATTTTACTGTGTGAGAAGTGTGGGGAAAAGAACTTGTATTCTTTCTCCATTGTAGTGAATACCTTCAATGGCAAGTGGATGTAGGTCTTGAATTGAAGGTGAACCACGATAAATCTGTGGGTTTGCTTGGTGAGTTTACAATTCTATTATGTTTCTTACTGCCCTTATAGGATGGATGAGGGATTAATCCCTAACAGTTATTTATTATGATTATTTTAATCCTTTTTACAGCAATTTCTTTGACATTTCAATTAACATTATTTATCTTTTCCTGAATCAGGAGAATGCCAGATCTGAGAATGAAGTAATTGTTGTGGTGAATGTTGAAGATTTTAGAATCAATTCCAAGTTGGTATACTTCCATACAAAGATTGACAGGAACATATTTCCTAGAATAAAATTATACTAGGCAGATTTATATTCCTAAACTATAACATTCCATGTACATACGGTGACTATTTAATCCCCTTAATATTGTAAGGAAGAAAATCAATGAATGAATAAAATACCTAAATTCTGAGTTGGTATCAGAACAGGCCAAAGAAAAAAGGAGCACCTCCACCAGAACGTATGGAGCTTGATTCTGAATCTCCCTCTCTTGAGCCCTCAACTCCAGTAATCCATATTCAATCTGAAAACTCTGGCTTCCATGCTGGAGTTGTCCTCACCGAAAGAAACTATGACGTCTGGTCTCAAATCTTAGAGATGCAAATCGCCAGTAGAGAGAAACTTGATTATATTGTGGGCAAAACCAATCCACCAAAAGAGACAGATTCTACATATGCGAAGTGGTATGCAGACAACCAAAAGGTCAAGAGCTGGTTGCTGACCTCCATGTCACTGGAAATAATGAAGCGGTATCTGCGATTGCGTACAGCAAAAGAAATCTGGAGTGCCCTTGCCAAAGCTTTCTATAACGGATCGGATGAGACTCAGCTTTTTTTCTTAAATCAGCGTGCCTTCACCACCAAACAGGCTGGTCGACCCTTGTCCACTTATTACGGTGAGCTTGTTGAAATCTTCCAAGAATTAGATTATCGCGATAAAATTATTATGAAAGATCCCGATGATATTGTCTCCTATAAGATGTCTGTTGCACGGCTGAGAGTGCATATCTTCCTCGGTGGTCTGGATGCACAGTTTGAACAGATTAGAGGAGAGGTTCTACGGAAGGACCCTCCAATGGACCTTGACGACACATATGCCTATGTCCGTAGAGATGCTGTCCGCCGAACTGCCCTAAGTACTGAACCTGATAATTCTGAGTCTTCTGCTCTACTGGTCCGACGTACTAAGTCTCAACCTCGACAATCTATCCAAAAGCCGGAATCTGACCCAGCACGATCCCAAAAGAGCAGCCATGAAATTTGTGCTATCAAAGCCGAACGATTGTGCACTTACTGTGGCGAGACTGGGCATACAAAGGCGCGGTGTTATGAGCTAATTGGATATCCAGATTGGTGGGATCCAGCAAAGGCACCACGCAAGCGCAACTCGAAACCAAACCACCAAGCCTCCGTTGCCGTGACCAATTCCTCCAATGATGTTGCAGAAGCTTCCTTGATTGCCACTTCAGGTAATATTGGTAAGGTTCTCCATACTTCTGCATCAGTTGGTAGTAATAGTAATGCATGGATAATTGATTCCGGCGCAACGAATCACATGACTTTTGACGTTCAATATGTTAAGTTTATGAAACAAACCGCAACAAATATAGTCTCTACAGCTAATGGCAATGCCTCACCTGTGATTGGAGAATGTTCAATTCCTTTGTCGCATAATTTAAACCTTGATTCTGTTTTAGTTGTACCTTCCCTCAATCATAATTTATTATCCGTTGCTCAAATAACCAGTGCATTATCTTGTGTTGTGATTTTCTGGCCTAACCTTTGTGTTTTCAAGGACATTCGAACCTGGAAGACGATTGGTTATGGTACTAGAAAAGGGAAGCTGTACTATCTTGATCTGAAACCTACTAGCTCACATCAATTGACTCAAGCTCTTTCAACAAATCAGATTGACAAGTCCTCCGAAATTTGGCTGTGGCACCGTCGATTAGGTCATGTGTCTTTTGGATATTTAAAAATATTGTTTCCAACATTATTTTCTCAGTTAAACACTTCAAATTTCAAATGTGATGTTTGTGAACTTGCAAAAAGTCACCGTGTATCGTTTCCATTAAGCATGAATAAAAGTCCAGTACCGTTTATGTTAATTCACTCGGATGTATGGGGGCCAGCCAAGAACCCTTCTTTGAATGGTTCTCGTTGGTTTGTGTCGTTTATTGATGATCACACTCGTATGACTTGGGTTTGCATGATGAAATCAAAGAATGAAGTTACCTCCTTGTTTCAGAAATTTCATAGGATGATCGCCACTCAATATCAATCTCGCATACAAGTTCTTCGCACTGACAATGGTGGGGAATTTGTGAACCATGAACTGAAGAAGTACTTACTGGACCATGGCATCTCTCACCAAACGACTTGCCCTTATACTCCCCAACAAAATGGGGTTGCGGAACGCAAGAATCGCCACCTCCTTGAAGTCGTTCGAGCCACCTTATTTGGCGCTCACATGCCTACCAGCTACTGGGGAGAAGCGCTCAGTGTTGCAGCATACCTCATTAACCGTGCACCTTCAAGCTCGTTGCATTTTCAAACTCGCTGTGACGTCCTTCATTCAACCATAAGTACTCCTATTGCTCCAAACTTACCACCTAAAATTTTTGGATGCATGGCATTTGTGCATCTTCCCAAGCCGTTGCGTGATAAACTGGAGCCACGAGCCCTGCGATGTGTCTTTGTTGGCTATGCCTCACTTCAAAAGGGCTACCGATGTTACCACCCCCCATCACGAAAGCTGTATGTCACCCTCGATGTCGCCTTTCATGAAAATGACATGTACTATGCCGCTCCTGAGTCTTCAATTCAGGGGGAGAGGAAAAATGAATTGCAGACTCTAAATCTAATTCCTCCCTTGGACCATTCAGCTAATACAAGTGGTCAAGTCGTGGATAAAAATGGAGAGTATCCAGAAGAGGTAACTGAGGGTCTAGAGGAGATAACTGGCGAACTGGGTGAGCAACCTGATGCTTATTTGAATGAAGAAAATAATCAGAATCAGATGGAAGCGACTCCACTTCAAGTACCATCTAACCAATCGTCTTCTGATGACGATTCTCCTCACGAATCCCAGGTATATCCTGAACCTCAATTCCTTCCAAAAATACTACCTAATCGAGCTACTAGAGGTATACCTAGAGCTAACTATGAACCTATCCTTAGTTCTGATCCTAAGTATCCCATGAACAATTATGTATCCTACCATAGATTGTCAAAGGAAAGTGTGTCATTTGCAAATCAATTATCTACTGTATCTATTCCTACTAACATGCAGGAAGCTCTGGGAGATCCTAGGTGGAAGGAAGCTATGAATGAGGAAATGAAGTCACTTCAAAAGAACTCAACTTGGGAAGTTGTTGAGCTACCTAAAGGGAAGAGACCAGTTGCATGTAGGTGGGTTTTCACAGTCAAATACAAGGCAGATGGAACTATTGAAAGATTCAAAGCTAGACTAGTCGCCAAGGGATACACTCAAACTTATGGAATTGACTACATGGAGACATTTGCACCGATAGCAAAAATCAATACCGTTCGTATTCTTATATCACTGGCAGTGAATTTTGACTGGCCATTGCACCAGTTTGATGTGAAGAATGCATTTTTACATGGAGACCTTCAAGAGGAAGTATACATGGAGTTACCACCGGGATGTAATTTAGAAACAAAAGGTGGAGGACATGTTTGCAGATTGAAAAAGGCCCTATACGGTCTGAAACAATCACCGAGAGCATGGTTTGGAAGGTTTACGAAGTCAATGAAAGCTTTTGGATATAGGCAGAGTAACTCAGACCATACCCTCTTTGTGAAGCATAATAAAGGAATGATCACTTATCTCATTGTGTATGTTGATGATATGATAGTAACGGGAAATGATTTGGAAGAAAGGAGAGCATTGCAGAACCACCTAGCCCGAGAATTTGAGATAAAGGACCTTGGACTATTGAAATACTTCCTTGGTATTGAAGTGTCAAGATCAAAGGAAGGTATCTTTTTATCTCAACGAAAATACGCCTTAGATTTACTAAGTGGGACTGGTATGACAGCATGTAGTCCAGTTAACACTCCTATGGAAGAGAATTTGAAGCTAAGCATATATCCAGATCAAGTTCCAACTAACAAGACGAGGTATCAAAGACTAGTTGGAAGACTAATGTATCTTGCGCATACTCGACCTGACTTAGCATATGCACTAAGTACTGTAAGCCAATTCATGCATTCTCCGAGCGAAGAACATATGAATGCAGTTACTCACATTTTGCGCTACTTGAAGTCATCTCCAGGAAAAGGGATTATGTTTAGAAAAGGGGGCAATCTGGATGTCAAAGGATACACTGATGCAGATTGGGCTGGATCAATCAAGGATAGACGGTCCACAGCAGGATATTTCACCTTCATAGGAGGAAATTTGGTTACTTGGCGAAGCAAGAAGCAAGCTGTAGTTACTCTATCTAGCGCCGAATCTGAGTTCAGAGGAATGGCTAAGGCGATATGTGAATTATTATGGATTCGTAGCTTATTAGAAGATCTAAATATTAAGCATGACAGTCCAATGAAACTATATTGTGATAACAAGGCAGCATGTGATATTGCTCACAATCCAATTCAACATGATCGAACCAAACATGTGGAAATTGATAGGCATTTCATCAAAGAGAAATTAGAAGCAAGGATCATTGAAACTCCTCATGTCTCATCTCAAGAACAACTTGCTGACTTACTTACCAAGGCTGTACCAAGTCGAGCATTTCACGATGGTCTTAACAAATTGGGAATGAGCGACATCTATGCACCAACTTGAGGGGGAGTATTGAAGATTTTAGAATCAATTCCAAGTTGGTATACTTCCATACAAAGATTGACAGGAACGTATTTCCTAGAATAAAATTATACTAGGCAGATTTATATTCCTAAACTATAACATTCCATGTACATACAGTGACTATTTAATCCCCTTAATATTGTAAGGAAGAAAATCAATGAATGAATAAAATACCTAAATTCTGAGTGTGAAGCAGGCAAACTTGCTAGCAACTGCTTTTCACCCTGAATTGACCGCGGACACTAGATGGTATGTCTTATGCCGATGTAATGAACAGCTAATTTACCGATTCCTGTAATTTGACATTTCCTTTTCCTACAGGTATAGTTATTTCTTGAAGATGACGAGTGAAATAAAGCGAAGATGCTTCAAGTAGCAGTATCTCCCAATTGTCTGAAAATCTGTACTTTTCAAAGCCGCCAATATTCGACCGTCCTATATACCAACAACAGTGACAAGAAATAACAATAATATCTTTCACGTATTTTTTCCTGTTATCATTATTTATAGTGATGTCTACTTCGACGGGTATTCAATTTCGGAAAGTCAGTCCATTGCTGACACAAATTCTTTACATTCAGTAGACTTCTTTCAAAGTGGAAGGGCAATGTTAATGTTCTAAATAAAAGCTAAAGGAACTAAAACGTGAGTACCAGAACACAATGATGTGTTTAATACACTGGGTGAAAAATAGGATTAGATGTTTATCATAAGTAAATCATCTCTCTTTTATATCGCCAACCATGGAAACTAATCTTATTCCATTACAAACTCTTTGCTTTATCATTATTTTTATTTGTAAATCAACTTTTGTTATGGTATCTCATTCTTTTCTGTTACATCTGCTTTTCTTATATAGTTGGTGCGTCATGATGTTTTCTGTTGGGGCTGAATGGCTCCCTTATATCCTGAAGTTAATGCAGAATTTCAAGGAGCACAAAATGCACCAGCAGAGGAAGTAAACAGATACAGATTAAACCAGCAGAACAGAGGCAACACAACACAGCAGGAAAGAAAACCAAATAGAAACATAAATGCCTCACAGAGAACAGTGCAAGAAAACAGATGCAAGAAGAACACATATTGAAACTAGCAAGAAATAAACCAGCAGAAGAAACTGAACAGAGAGCATAGGTGAAAACAGGAAGGTAACTTCCTCAGCTTTTTATTCCAAGACTTTACATTCATACAATATGAATTAGTGGAAGAATTTCAGAATTTTCCTCTCCAATCTCCACTTCCTACTACAGAATTACACACTTTCTTTTCAGTCTTGAGCTCCTCTAAAAAACATCAGAAAGCATTTTACAGATTTTCAAGAGTACGCAACTCTATCTCACTTTCTATTTCTCATTCTCGAGTTGCACACTTTCTTCAGTCCTAATACAGGTATTTATAGGCACAAAGGGGTATCAAAGTTAGTTATTATCTACCTAACTAACTAAGGCTCCTTTTGGTTGAAGATTCCAACTGAATTCAATTGATCAAAATAGCAAAAAAGGGGCTCCAACTTGCAACAGAATTTTCTGATTGTTTGAGGAATCAAGAAACTGATTTTAAGGAATCAGATTCTTACATTTTCAAAAGATTTTAATGGTGTTTATTGGTATCGATGGAGCCATCCTGGTGTTTCAGCTATTGAACACAATTCATCCATGAATCAAATACTATGAATGATATTGGTAGTTTAATATGAAATGGAGGTAAGGGTGATAGAAATTCAGAGTAGAGGTCATTGGGCCTCTTTCCTTATTATTTCTGTGTAAGTAAATTAAAAATGTATTAAAAAACACCATTTAGTGGTGCAACCATAGCCACTGGAGAAGATATAGCATCCGTATCTTTAATCTATAAGGGAATCTGCATAATAACTGCAATTCTATGATTTATGTTCATTCCAGAACTATCTCTTTGTAAATTGATTTGTAATCACTCTGTTTTCTACCTTCTGTTTATATATCTATATTCCTTAATTAGTCACAGCCTTGTATTATATATAGACTAGTTATAATGAGAATACATAAGTTTTCTTGCCAAATTGTGTGTCCAATCCTTATATGGTATCAGAGGGTCTTCTTCTCTCACTGGAATAACGATCCTCTTCTGCACTATGTCGTTCAGCGTCCACTCCACTCCCCACTCCGTTTTGGGAGGCTCCAACTCTTCCTTGGACTTACCCCTGGTCACCATCAACACCTCCAGCCAACTTCCTTACAAGCTTACCGCATCAAATTACCCTTCCTGGCGTGCAATATTCACAACCGTGGTTATGATCTAATGGGATACTTGGATGGCACTTTCCCGTGTCCTCCACACCCATTGAGAAGTCCTCTCCCCCGCTTTGGCTCGCTATGCACATTGGTATCGGTAGAACCAGTTACTGCTCAACGCGATCTTCTCCTCGATTTTTGAAATCGTGATACCTCTCCTCGCAATGACCACCACGAGTCGTGATGCTTGGCAGCATCTAGCCCATTTGTTTGCAAGAAAATCTCGGACTCGGATTATGCAGTTGAAGGAGGATCTAACCCTTATTCAACAGGGTTCTCACACGGTGTCTGAATTTCTTCATGCAGTCAAGGTGATTGCTGATGAACTCTCCCTTGTTGATGCACAAGTTTTGGATGATGATTTGACGCTCTCGTGCTTAATCGTCTTGGTTCGAAATTCAGAGATATGGTTGTGCCCATTCGCACAAGAGATACCGCTCTCTCTTTTGCTGAGTTATATGATTTGCTATTTGGTCATAAGCATTACATCAAACATGTGGACAACAATACTTCCACTCTAGTCGTCACAACAAATTCATCTCAAAGGAAGTCGTCCAATGGCCGGTTCAAAAACAGCAAATCCCGATCCAAACAAAACTCAAACAACAAGAAGTCTGGATCAAAGAAGTCCCTGTAGTTTGCCAAATCTATGATCAGTCTGGATACACTGCCAAAACATGTGCCAAATTGCAGTCACACCCTGCTGCGAACTGTGCCACTTCGACAAACGGCAAATGGCTTCTTGACTCCGTGGCTTCCCATAATATAACCTCTGACTTGGCCAATCCCTCCATTCATTCTGAATATGAGGGAGTGATGAGGTGGTTCTTGGGGATGGTACAGGTTTGCAAGTTGCTCACCTTGGTTCCACAAGCCTTTCTTCTCCGTCCCACTCTCATGTTAAATGAAACATTACATGTGCCTCTTATTCACAAAAACTTAATATCTGTTCGTAAATTCACTCATGACAATAATGTTATTATTGAGTTTCACCCTTTCTTTTACCTTGTGAAGGATCGGATGACGTGGGCAGTGCTCATGCGCGGTAGGTCTGAAGATGGTGTGTATCCTGTGGCATTGTGATCTTTCTCGCCTCAGGTAAATCAAATTCGCTTAGCTGGAACTCGGGTCACTTTGATTGCTGGCATCATCGGTTGGGGCATCCAACTTCAAAGATTTTGTCATCGTTACTTCGAAGTCATGATTTACGTGTTGACTTTTCTAAGTCTACATTGTCTTGTATTTCTTGTCAATGCAATAAGTCAAGCAAACTTCCTTTTAGTTCAACTTTTCTCAAGTGTACTGTCCTTCTTGAATTTTTGTATGCTGATGTGTGGGTACCCTCACCGCCCACCGGTTCTTTCTATTGATGGCTATCAATATTATCTACTACTTGTTGATTATTTCACTAAGTACTGTTGGTATTATCCTTTACGGCATAAATATGATGTTAGATCCACATTCGTGCAATTCACCACTGATGTGGTCATTATTACAACACCTCGAACACGAGGACTGCCAAGGCTCTCCTTTTTCGATTATGGGACCCAAGTCCTCGAGCTTTTATGGTCCTCGAGATACTTCAAGGATGGACCCTCCAAAATGCCTCTAAAATCACAACCTAGTCGTCGAGGTTATGTGCTCGGGATTTTACCATGGACCATGTGCTCGAGCATATACACCTTTGTTTTTTATGGATTGGTGGCAGAGGTCCTCGGGATATGTCCTCGAGAATATACCACCTCAGTCATTGCGGAGTCCTCGGGTTAGACTGTCGTTACTCCAAAACACCAAGTCAACCAAGGACTCTAGCCCAACCTAATCACCTTTATTTAGGAATCCTAAGTCGTAAAGGAGTCCTATCTTGGGTAACACTTCAAATAAGGAAGGTTTGGACTCCTATCTACATTCCAACATTTAGCCCTATAATCACTCCTCAAAATAAGGAGATGAGTCCTACTTGAACTACACTACCTACCTCTATAAATACATCATTCTCATTTATCATTCAGGTACGCTTTTCACACATATTTCCAGCATATAATTTTCTCTCAATTCTCTCTTTGACTTAAGCATCGGAGGGGCGACGATGATACACCTCGACGCCTTTATTTCAGGTACCGGAAGAAGATCAAGTTCGTGCTCTTTAACAGTCGTCTCCTACAGGTGCGACTTTTGGTAGCATCATTGGCGCCGTCTGTGGGAAACGCTACTAAAAGTCATGGTGAATACACGTTCGAATCATCTTCCAGCAAACTCATCCGCTCCGGACCAGCCCCCCGCCCCGGAGTGCTCAATACATCAAGGAGAGTCGTCAGCAGTGCCAGCTCCTCAACCGGCAATGGTTACCACTGGAGCATTCAAAGAGCTCTGCCAGCAAGTTGCAACGCTAACCCTGCTACTGATTGAGAGGAATTCAACCCCGAAACCTACACCGGAACATACACCGGTCCGACATGAGGATTTCATGAATAATGCTCGAGCTCGGGATACCCGTGAAGCCCACGATAATGGTGGATCCGGGGGCTCGGGCATACCCCTAGTAGCGTCGGCCTCGAGATTGGTTACCATGGACTCAGGAGAACTAGCCCGAATCATACAGGATGAGATCACGGCCGAACTACAAAATAATACCAAGGAAACGACAGGGTTCATCCCTAGCACTCCTTTTACGACAGAAGTCCTCTCATATCCCCTCCCGGATAAGTTCAAATTCCTCCGCGTGAAAAAGTATGATGGAACCACTGACCCCATCAACCACCTAAATGTCTATACGGACGTCATGAACCTACAGGTTGCACCAGATCCAATAATGTACAAGGCCTTTCCTCAAACGCTGACCAATGCTGCCAGGGATTGGTTTGCCATACTAGAGCCTAATTCCATAGCGTCATTCTCTGGCCTTGTTGATAAGTTCTCCGCCTTCTTCGCAAGTAGTAAGCGCATCAAGAAGATAGTGACAACCCTCATGTAACTCCGCCAAGGCCCGAATGAGACCCTACGTAACTTTATGATGAGGTTCAACAATGAGAGACTGAGAATACTAGACTTTCACATCACGACGGCAGTTTCGGCTCTAACATATGCAGTGAGGTATGAGGCCTTCAAGATGTCTTTGTCTAAAACACCCCCGAAGTCTGTGACTGAACTTCTTACCCAAGGAGAAAAGTACATCAATATAGAGGAGACAATGAAGGCTAGCCCAAGCTCTGAGGAGCCCCAACTCAAGAGGTCACACGAGCCAAACCTACGACAAGATCATGCTCGAGATAAGCAGTGGCAGGAAGTACCATCTAGGCCATTCACCCGTCTGAATACCTCTAGGGCCAACATACTGATGGAGATAAAAGATATAAAAGAGTTTAAATGGCCTCCAAGGTTGCAATGTCCCCTGGGGGCAAGAGATAAAAGTAAGTACTATGACTTCCACCAGGATCGTAGGCATACAACAGAGGAATGTATAATATTGCAGCGAGAGATTGAAGCACTAATTAGAAGAGGATTCTTGATGATGTACGTCGGCACAATAAACGTCCAAGGAATGATCACAACGAGCGAAGGACGTCAGGCTCAGGAGGAGATAACAGACCCAGGCAGGTACAATCAAGTAGTAGTCCTCACTTTGTCTACTTAGTTAATTTTGCTTTTATTTTTGTCTTTTATTTTGGGCTAGCATTTGATTGGGCTTGCATGCCCCTACACATTTTTCTTTTGGTAGTTCATTTATCAAAGCCTGGGAACCCATACTTAGATGAAGTAGTCGTTGAGAAGACCCAACAAAAAAATTTCGAAGTGTTTTTCTCGAAGATATGCTACGGGCTCCAAAAGTCCTGCATCTAACGGGCCCTCATGGGATAGTGCGAACAAACTCCTCAAACATACCATGAGCACACCTCGAGACATGCTACGGGAATGCTCTCCAAAAGTCCCGCAATCAGGGTGCCCTCATGGCATAGTGCGAGCAAACTCCTCAAACATGGCATGAGCACACCTCGAGACATGCTACGGGCATTCTTTCCAAAAGTCCCGCAACCAGCGGGCCCTCATAGCATAGTGCAAGCAAACTCCTCAAACATGCCATGAGCACACCTCGAGACATGCTACGGGTATTATCTCACCAAAAGTCCCTCATGACAAGATACAAGTGAACACCTCAAAACATGCCATGATCACTCTTCGAGACATGCTACGGGCATGATCTCCTCAAAGCCCTGACACGCACAGGTACCTCCGAGACATGTTATGGGCATGAGCTCCAAAAAGACCTGTCACGAGCAGACACTTCGAAAGGATGCTCGAGCATGACCATTCCCAGAGACATAATCTTGAACGATAATGTACTCAAATGGTGCTTGAGCTCGAGATTGTATCAACTTCATTGAGCTATCTTCGAGTTCATGACTCAATTATAAACTGGGCTCTCTTCGAGCTCAGGATTAAATGGACTAAATGAGCTTTCTTCGAGCTCATGACTTCAATTATAAACTGGGCTCTCCTCGAGCTCAGGATTAAATTGATTACATGAGCTATCAAAGAGCTCATGACTTAATTATTACACGAGCTATCATAGAGCTCATGACTTCATTATTACATGAGCTATCAGAGATCTTATGATTTCATTATTACTTGAGCTATCTTCGGGCTCATGACTTCATTATTACATGAGCTATTGTCGAGCTCATGACTTCATTATTACATGAACTATCACGGAGCTCATGTCTTGATTATTACATGAGCTATCGTCGAGCTCATGCCTTCATTATTACATGAGCTATCGTCGAGCTCATGACTTCATTATTGCATGAGTTATCATCGAGCTCATGACTTAATTATTCCATGAGCTATTGTCAAGCTCATGACTTGTTATTACATGAGCTATCATCGAGCTCATGACTTAATTATTACATGAGCTATCGTCGAGCCCACGACTTAATTATTACATGAGCTATCATCGAGCTCATGGCTTCATTATTACACGAGCTATCATGGAGCTCATGCCTTGATTATTACATGAGCTGTCATCAATCTCATGCCTTCATTATTACATGAGCTGTCGAAGAGCTTATGACTTAATTATTGCATGAGCTATCATCGAGCTCATTACTTAATTATTGCATGAGCTATCATCGAGCTCATGACTTGATTATTGCATGAGCTATCATCGAGCTCATGAGTTAATTATTGCATGAGCTATCATTGAGCTCATGACTTGGTTATTACATGAGCTATCATTGAGCTCATGACTTCATTATTATTCCTTGAGCTATCATCGAGCTCATGACTTAATTATTGCATGAGCTATCATCGAGCTCATGACTTCGTTATTACATGAGCTATCAAAGAGCTCATGACTTGATTATTACATGAGCTATCAAAGAGCTCATAACTTCATTATTCCATGAGCTATCATCAAGCTCATGACTTAATTATTGCATGAGCTATCATCGAGCTCATGACTTGATTATTACATGAGCTATCATCGAGCTCATTACTTAATTATTACACGAGCTATCAATGAGCTCATGACTTAATTATTACATGAGCTATCATCGAGCTCATGACTTAATTATTGTATGAGCTATCATCGAGCTCATTACTTCATTATTACATGAGCTATCAAAGAGCTCATGACTTCATTATTACATGAGCTATCATTGAGCTCATGGCTCAATTATTACATAAGCTATCATCAAGCTCATGACTAAATTATTACCTGAGCTATCATCGAGCTCATGACTTAATTACTACATGAGCTATCGTCGAGCTCATGACTTCATTATTACATGAGTAATCATCGAACTCAATACTTTAATTATTAAGCTATCGTCGAGCTCAAAACTTTTTCAAAAAGTTAAATTGATTGAGCTATGGTCGAGGTCAATACCTTAATTATTGAGCTATCGTCGAGCTCAACACTTTGTCAAGATTGTTGTAATTGATTAGGGAGTCCTCAAGCTCATATGCATCCACACCTAACTCTCAAGCTCTAGGAATGGATGTACGGGGGCCAATGATGTGGTCATTATTACGACACCTCGAGCACGAGGACTGCCAAGGCTCTCCTTTTTCGATTATGGGACCCAAGTCCTCGAGCTTGTATGGTCCTCGAGATACTTCAAGGATGGACCCTCCAAAATGCCTCCAAAATCACAACGGTAGTCGTCGGGGTTATGTGCTCGAGATTTTACCATGGACCATGTGCTCGAGCATACACACCTTTGTTATTGATGGATTGGTGGCAGAGGTCTTCTGGATATGTTCTCGAGAATATACCACCTCAGTCATTGCGGAGTCCTTGGGTTAAACTGTCCTTTACTCCAAAACACCAAGTCAACCAAGGACTCCAGCCCAACCAAATCACTCTTATTTAGGAATCCTAAGTCATAAAGGAGTCATATCTTGGGTAACACTTCAAATAAGGAAGGTTTGGACTCCTATCTACATTCCAACACTTATCCCTATAATCACTCCTCAAAATAAGGAGATGAGTCCTACTTGACTTATACTACCTACATCTATAAATACATTATTCTCATTCATCATTCAGGTACGTTTTTCACACATATTTCCAGCATATAATTTTCTATCTATTCTCTCTCTGACTTAAGCATCGGAGGAGCGACGATGACACACCTCGACGCCTTTGTTTCAGGTACCGGAAGAAGATCAAGTTCGTGTTCTTTAACAGTCGTCATGCTCGGAATCCTACAGGTGCGATTTTTGGTAACATCAACCACCATGGTTGAAAATCAATTTTCATGCAAGCTTAAAAACTTGCACTTAGATAACGGTGAAGAATTCATCGAACTATGATCCTTTCTCACTACTCGCAGTATTAGCCATTACATTGTTGCTCCACGCACCCCTCAACAAACCGGCATGGTTGAGCGTTGCCATCGTCATGTTGTTGAAACAGGGATGGCCTTGCTCCATCATGCCTCAGTCCCTTCCACTTATTGGACCTATGCTCTAGCCACTACAGTCTATCTCATCAGTCGTCTCCCTACTCTTTTGTTCTCCCGCAAATGTCCCTTTGAAGGACTCTTTGGTCGTACCCCTAACTATCACAAATTGTGAACCTTTGGTTGCCAATGTTACCCTTAGCTTGTTATTTACCGAACACACAAGCTCCAACCAAAGTCTTAACCTTGTGTCTTCCTCGGGTACTCCCTCACTCAACATGCCTTCAAATGTTTGGACCTCCACACAGGTAAGTTGTATCTCTCACGTCATGTCACCTTTGATGAACATTTTTTCCCTTTCAAAAATGCACCACCTCAAGGCCAAGCGCCGGTTCCTACTACCTCCCCTTCGAGTTTTGCATACCCTTCTCCAGTGCCTCATGTTTGCCTTGCTGCTTCGGATGGCTCTCTTAACACACTTTCTGCGCATGAGACTCCTGCCACCTCCACCCCGATCTCTAATCCAGTACCCACACCTCCTCGACGAACTCATCCCATGGTCACTAGAGCGCAAAACAACATTTTTTGTCCCAAACAATTGTCTGTAACCACCAAGCATCCTCTCGTATCACCCTTGGAACGATGGCTCTCTTAACACACTTTCTGCGCATGAGACTCCTGCCACCTCCACCCCGATCTCTAATCCAGTACCCACACCTCCTCGACGAACTCATCCCATGGTCACTAGAGCGCAAAACAACATTTTTTGTCCCAAACAATTGTCTGTAACCACCAAGCATCCTCTCGTATCACCCTTGGAACGATGGCTCTCTTAACACACTTTCTGCGCATGAGACTCCTGCCACCTCCACCC
Source organism: Fraxinus americana (assembly GCA_035079005.1). NCBI lineage: Eukaryota > Viridiplantae > Streptophyta > Magnoliopsida > Lamiales > Oleaceae > Fraxinus > Fraxinus americana. The sequence goes on along the minus strand of CM068710.1, from coordinate 15,060,809 downwards.
CGATCTCTAATCCAGTACCCACACCTCCTCGACGAACTCATCCCATGGTCACTAGAGCGCAAAACAACATTTTTTGTCCCAAACAATTGTCTGTAACCACCAAGCATCCTCTTGTATCACCCTTGGAACCAACACGTACCTCTCAAGCCCTCAAGGACCCCCCCCCAGTGGCGAGAGAGAGAGAGAGAGAGAGAGAGAGAGAGAGAGAGAGAGAGAGAGAGAGAGAGAGAACACGTTTTCATTTTTTTAATTTTTGAAAACAATTTTTCAAAATGACAAAAAGAACATATTTTCAACAATCTCAAAATGGACACTCAAAACACAAAATTCAAAATGAATTCAAAACTAAAAACTCAAATACGAAGAGATCAGGCCCTAAGTCATCGAAGTTCTTTTTTGTTTTCCGTCAGTCGTTCAACTTAAATATTTCCTACAATTTGATGATTCTCTATTGACAAAGTCAAACAGAAAGTTTGATGTGGTACTTAAGTTGAATTACTAGATTTTCATGTCACATTTTCGTTAGTCAAATGAATTGGTAGGGATGGAGTGACCAAAATTTGCTTATGTTTAAGCTTCATTTTTTCTACAAAATTTTTAATCACATTCTTCCATGAATTAATTTTATACATAAATAAAAAAATAAAACATTTTTTTAATTACACATTCTTCAAAAAATCACAATTTCAAAATTTATTTCTCTAAAAAAAATAGGGTTCAAACAAGTTGAGTGATCAATTCGAACCAAAATTAAATTTTTAATTCTTGTTTGAGCCTCATTTTATTTTTAATTTTTTTAAACTCATTTTCAACCGTACATTCTCCAATAAAATAATATTACAAGTAAAACGAAATTTTTTTCTTAATTTTTAACCAAACATTTTCCAAAATTCACTATTTAAAAATACAATTTTTTTCTCTTAAAGGGCTCAATGGACGGCAACGGGACGGAGCGATCTGTCACTTGTCTAGTTGGAAATTGGTTGTCCTATTATGTGAATATAAATTACCCTTTGCTTGTTTGGTCTCTATATGTGAATACGATTACCTTTCCCCTTATAAATCTCTTTCTGCAATGGTAGGGCTCGAAAATCATCGGGAACGTGCTGGGCAATGTGGTAAGAAATTGAGAATTACTACATGGGAACGTGCCGCTGGTTCAAGAAAATTGGTGTGTCCGTGACCCACCATGGACCCACCCCTGATTGCATCGCTAGTTTTTACACGTGCATGGTGCACGCTGTATCTGTATATATATAGGATCAGTCCGATTCAAAAATATCATTTCCCTCTCGCGCAGACCATTCCGCTCTCTCACCAGGTGATCGAACTCCAACTCCTCTCATTTGTTATTTTTCATACAATAATGCTATTGAATGTTAGATTCTTATTCTTCTTATTCGCAGAATGCTGGATTCAATCTCACAACAGGTGAATTTATCCTACAATTTCTGCTGCTGAATTTATCATTTTCCGAGTTAAAAATCTCAACCGCTACTGTTTTTTTACTCTATCTCTTCCATTTAAAAATTAACGATTTAGTAGACGAAACAAACATAATCGTTAATTTTGCAAATGATCTGGAATGACAAACGTGAGACAACCTTTGAAGTTTAGTAGGAAACAGAACATTTGGTTGCTTACTTTCACTTCTTAGTATTTAGATCTCCAATAGATGGACGGAATCGTCATTTTGATATAGAATTTTTTGCTATTGCTAAATGCAGTATATAGACAAACGTGAGACAACCTTAGAAGTTTAGTAGGAAACAGAACATTTGGTTGCTTACTTTCACTTCTTAGTATTTAGGTCTCCAATAGATGGACGGAATCGTCAATTTGATATAGAATTTTTTGCTATTGCTAATGGGTAATTATATTACCACTACGAATTTTGTTAGTTGCACCACAATTTTAAGTATTTTACTTATTTAATTAAATAGCATTAAGTATAATTACATAAATAGAATTTTAATATATATATTTTTTTGCATAAATCAATCTATTGTTCTCCACAAACTTAAATCCAATTTTTCTTTCTTGTCCCTCCAATTCTCCTTTCTACCATTAATGAAAAGTTCTTTATTCGATCCTATCAATGTTGTCAGTTCTTCTAGTGGTTTCTTCATTCCTCATTTGGCATGGATTTTGAGGACTTGAAGCGAAGAAAGCTAATATGATAAGCGACAACGGATGTAATGACTCTATAATCATCATGTCTTCTTCTTGCCTTCGGCCCAAACAGTAATTGATTGAGGATCTTTTCGTTTCAAGTTCATCACCATTAATCTTATTTCTAGTTTTTCGTTGGGAGAATGCTGTTCGGGAGTGAGAGGAAACAGAAAACTCCCAATTAGTGCCAATTTGTGCACATTTACCATCATCCTGAGTTGAGGAGTGCAATCTCAATATAGCTTTCTTCTTTGCCTCAATAGTGTCAGCTTCACCATCATTCACATAATTTTCATGTTTTATTGTCATTCATCTTGTCTTCTTGAGCTACTATTTCCACCAGGCTACGGTTTCCTGCTATCAAAATCAAAGACTTGACACTCTCCTCTTCCACAAGCTGAGAGAGACGAGAAGTGTGACCTAAAAGGATTATTTTTTGGTAGGATTATAACTATAAATTTGTTGTGCTGTATTATTAAAAACGTGTTTTAATTGTGGTGTGATTATAATGTAGTGTATCAAGTAAATTTTATTGTGGCAATATAATTTCCCATTGCTAAATGCCGTATATAGAGATTATGTTGCACATGTCATAATATGCAACATGTTTGATATTTCGAGAAGGGTACAATCAAGTTCCTGACATTTGCATTCTCAATATTTTCAGGGCATGTCCGAAGAATATGCAAAAATAATGATTACACAAAAAGTCCGAAGAAAATTGTTGAGGAAACTGATTCAAAAAGTACGAAAATATTGTCGTTCTCCCGAAGAAAGCAAGCCCACCGAAGAAGGCAAGCCCACCGAAGAAAACAAGCCTCCAACTACTAGTATTCCAGATGTAGTGGAGTTCATTGTCCATACATTGCCATGATAATAATAGGTGGCAATATTTTAGGTACTTGAGCATATGGATGATTTAGTTGCCAGTTAATTGTTAGAATTTACAGATAAAGCTAAACCTGAAAAAGGATTATCCCATACCGAAATAATAGCGAAAGTTTTTGGTTATTCTCGGACATGGAAACAAAATGGTAAACTGACAGCTAAAGCAGCTGATAGATTGCAGCATTCTCTTTTAGCTATTGAAAGATTTTTTACTGTTTGCATGCTCTCGGGTAGAACTCAAGATTCAAATGCGGATTTGTAGAACATAATCCAACTAATGTACCAATTTATAGAACCCAATTCAATTAATGCACCACAGGTGTCTTCTGCAAAATTATGATATTGGATAAGAAACGTACAAGGGAGAAACCTATTGAGAGTTCATATCTGATGTGTGAATATCTCCACAACCAAGAAATTGGAGAAGAAAAATCAATTACTAGATGATGAAGAATAGTTCCTTTTTTTTTATCGGTAAATGTAAATTGTATAGATCAAAAATATGTTACAAGTACTCTGGGCATACCAGGACTATACAAAGGCAAAGATGTACAAACGATACACTCTAACCTCCCAAAGCTAAAGACTCAAAATGAACCAAAACATGAGAACACAAAGAAAACATAACTTTGTATACATATGTTTTTATTCGTCTTACAATGCTCTCGTAGTTCGGCTTAAGATCCTCAAAAAGCACGTTATTCCTCGCCGTCCAAATATGATAAATAGTGCTAGCAAGTGCAATTCTCTTTGCTTTGCTTTGCCAAGATGTCCCACGTGCCTCTTTCTTGATCCACTTCAAAGCACTCGCTATTGTTGTCATCGATCTCCTCATGCCCAGCCATGTTTTGATACTCCCCCATATGCAAAAACTTAGGTTGCAATGAAAAAATAAGTGCTGTCCAGTTTCCGGATAGCAAGCACAAATCAAAACCGAACATAACCCATATAAGTGACAGGAGTTGGAAATTAATGAAAATCATATGCAACTCCTGATCATTTAAACAAATATACAGGTACAATAAACAAGAAATACTTGCAGAAGTCTAGCGTAAGGCTCAATAAGAATCATACCAAAAGAAGAATAATAGAACGCAGAAAAAGAAAAGGAAAGAGGAAGAGAGAAATGGCGATGGGTGGAGTTTCAAACATGCCTGAAGTCAAGAAAAAGGTGCAATCCAGAATTATTGTGCCAAATGAGTCTTAACTAGAGAATTATTTGTCTTAACTCATCTTGAAAACTTCATCAAAAGTCCAAAAAATAATGAGAAAAAAAAAAGATTTAAGGATAATTCATGGTAATTGTTTACTGTTTTGATCCCATGATAAGTGGTCAAAACCTGCCACCCACTCAGTATAAAGTTCCCTGCCAAAACAGAGATGCAACGGTTTAAGTTGAAATATGAAATAAAGATGATTTCTTTATCAACATTGCTCAGTCTTCAACCAAGGTTCTTTAAAGCTATGTTTCACAAAACTGTAACAGGTCAGCCAGTGTCAGATACCAATTATCAAGCAATTTTTGAGGTTTTAGATAGACTATAGATCCCTTCTAGTATAAACTTCAACTTTGGAAGTTCATACTGAAACTATCGTTCATTCCTTACAAAAACAAGGTATGGTAAATAAGCGGTGTTCCTTAAAACAAACAAACTTGGGCTAATCAAAGAAACATATGTGTTGCTCCAAAGATACTTCACTTTATACCACAATTACACATTTTAATAAAGGTAACATAATAGCATGCACGCAATCAATTTCTGCCATTATCAAGCGAACACATAACCATGAAAACAAAAAAATATATATATACTAAGATTATAAGTACCATGAAAAATAATGCTCTCATCAAAAGACGACAATGCTCTATGAAAATTAATAATTTGAAAACATAAGAGGAGAGGTTCAACTACTTTCAACAGCTACAACACCATCATAGAAACTAAGCTCCCTGTTTGTAATGGAGGTCATTACATCATGTGCATGCCCTGCCCTATCTGTCATAATCACCTGATGAAAAGTAGACAAGTATAAAAGAGTAATCGTTGTTGTGTTGTATGAAATGGAACACCACCCAATTCACACTAAGAATGTGACAAGCTTACAATCTGAAGCATTAACAGTGATGATAAACATGTGATACAGAACAAGTAATCAAGTCATATAAGGAACTCCACATTTGAGAATGGCGTTGGACACGTCTGTATTTATTTTACCTCAACCTCTAGAACTAGGCCGTCAGTGTCATCACCCTCCTCGTTTCTATCTTCTCCTTCTTCACAGCAATGAGATGCTTCTCTATCCTCCATTTACCATTTTCTTCCGCGGGTCCAGATTACGCATTTTTGTGCCAGAATCCAAGGTGCCGTGTCTCTTCCGCCCTTACACCAATTCACTGTTGGTTTTCTTGAACCAGCGCCGTCTCTTAACTCCCCCAGTGCAGTGCCCTCTTCCATCGGCACATCTTAGTATCTCCCCTTTCCTCTTTCCTTGGCTATTTAGAAATGTAGCCGTTACCCAAATATGAAAAAAATAATAAATAGATGAAACACGCCACCTACCGTATCCAACACGCGTCGAGTTCGTGTCAGACGTGTCAGGAGCACGTTGGACACTGACACTCCGGCTCCAGTGGCATGTCAGTGCTTCCCAGATCTTGAGAAAACACTTTTAGGATAAGATGAATTTAACATAAACATATAGCCCAACAATATGAAGAAAATATTTGTTACCACATCGTTAGTAACATGCTTGAAAATGATCTTGCATCAAAGCATCTAGACATAGTAAAAGATCCTAAAAGCATTTTATATCCATATTATAAATAAGCAGCAGTAAATAAGCTACAAATTACCTTTGTTTTCACTTTGGCCCTGGAAAATATTGGAGCTAATGCTTCCCAAATTCCACGTCCATTTCCTTTCCCACTCCTTGGGTGAACAAAAACCTAGTCAATCTCAAGTAAAGTCTGAAAAAAAAAATTCTACTATTTTATTTCCTTTTTTATGTTGCAACAAATCATTTGAAAAACAATCAGCTAGTAACAGAAAGTGAAATATACCAAAGATTCTTAGGTCGCTTAGAATCCATATCCATTGAAGCATTGATCTGATTAACCCAAGTATTACAGATCTCTAAGTTCTTATGACCAAAAGTGTATACAGATGGAGTCCAAAGAGAGGGGAGGGCCTTTGACCTCTGGACAGCATGCACTGTACACCGATACATCTGCTGTAGAAGGTAAAAACTTTACTATCCAAGGAATCCTTTTTATGTTGTAAAGGTGGAAATGTAAAAATAATTAGAGAACAAGTATAACCTGAGATGAATGACCCAAAATACAACCTCCAGCACCATGAACTGGCTCACGCACCAAACTCCATCCAGGAACTCAACAACATAAACATCAGAAAACTTAGTTTCGGTTCCACTCTTTGTAACAAATCTCAGGCCCAAACAAGATGATTCATCTTTTTCCTGATGTAATTAAAAGGAAATGCCATCAGTTAATCTCCACTAAGATAGGTGCAAAATATTTGTGAATGATCCGCATGCAATACATGTAATCCTAAGGTCTAACGTTTTACACCTGAAAAATATTGAAATGGAATAAGAAAGACATCGTACATTATATTCGCCAGTACTCATAACTAGGTTACCACAGTCCACAAAAGAGTCTCCTATAGGATTCAATAATAAATTTTTTAAATAAAAGAAGAAAAAAGATAAATATGCAAGATTTTCATTTTTCACTGAGACAAGATTTTATTATAGATATTAGAGTTAGCAATACAACTTATAAATCCAAAAGAGCCTCTGCCGTCTCTTCTATTGCCAAGATCATGGGTGGTTTGGAGGCCAGGGTGGAAGTGGTGAACTTTGCTACTTCAAGTGGATTGACAGGGAGTCTGGGAGTGACGAGTTTTCGCCAAGGCCTTCTTTTAACATTGTTGAGAAATGGCATATGTTATGAAAGTTAAGAATTTTATAAACAAAAATTTTACCAAAACAACACATTGATCACTCTCTTAGAGTGCTTCACCAAAAGAATATCATAGAGGACATAATAGATTCAAGACAACAGTGTATAAGAAAATTTAAATGGTGGTCTCATGCAGATTGTAGAAATTAATTAAAAATATAATTTTTCTGATTCACATAAAGCTTCCGAGGGTGACCGACAAATCTCGGAAGCTCTTCTGATGGCTAATGAACTTGTGGATTTCAGACTCAATGTGGGTTAATGGTGAACTTTTCAAACCGGATATCAATAAGGCATATGGCAACATAAACTTGCACTTTTTGGCACGTGTGCATGAAAATTTCAAAAAATTGAATGCAGCAGATTTTTTTCATATCTATAAAATATTCTGTGCCTTGAACAGTGTATATGCAGTTTCATTTTAAAGGCTCGAGAGGCCTTAGTTGATTCATTGTTAAAGGTAATGCAAACCTGGTTGAACTTGCTGAGGTTATGGAGTCTAAGTGAGGGACTCTACCAGCTGCTTATATGGAGATACATTGGAGTTGGAATTTAAGTCTGGAGGTATGGAATCATATAGTCAAAAAAATTTGACCAGGTGTTGCAAGTGGGACACAAATTATCTGTCTATAATGCAGGTTGACCAATTTCCCCACATATTTTGTCCTTCTCTATTCCAGTTTCTATTCCTAAGAGGTTTGAGAAACTGGAGAAAATTCACAAAGAGGATGAGAAAGAATTATTTGATAGTCTATAACACTATTAAATTCAAAATGAAATGAGGGGAAAATCTAAGTTGAGATTTGGTTTCTGTCAACAAATCTCTACTATGGAAGAGACTTTGGAGGTTTGCATATGAACAGAAGGACTTTGATTGCTAATAAGTATAATAGTGGGTTAAGGGACTAGTGTTTGAAAGTTTGGCCTGAGTCCTCCATATTTTCCAGTTCAGTGATTGTCAGCACGTTTGTCTGAGCTTAGAAAATGTAAAAGTTTCTTTTAAGTAACTTTATGTTCCCAAACACATTTGGATATATTACTTTTTCCTCACTTTAACTAAAAAAGTTACTTATTTTGAAAATAAATCTTACCTTACTTTGTCTTAAAGATAAGATTTAAATGATAAGTATGTGGCCCTCTCTAAAAGCTTAAACTTTAAATTAAGTGGTTCAACATGGTACCAGAGCAACCAAAGGTCCTAAATTCAAGTCTCGTTACCGCCCATTTATTAAAAATTGTACATGTGTACGCGAGATGGAGTGTTGAACATAAGATTAATATTATACATGTGACCATCTCTTAACAACTTTAGCTTTTAGATCAAGTGATTCAACACTTTGAAATAAGTAACTCCCTTCTTTCCATCTTTAACAAATACGAAAATTATTTGTATATTAAAGCTGTTTAAAACTCATTTACTTACAACTGAACTTTTTAAGCTTAGCCAAACATGCTCAACGTTTCATGAGTGTATGGCTTTAAAATATGGATTCCTATCGCTTTTGACGTTGCTGTTAATGAGATTCTTAGGTGGCTGAAGTAATGGTCGAATCCACCAGGATTTTATGCTAGAACAGCCATTCATTGAAGAAAATTGCAGGACTATGAAGGAGACAGTGTTCAGGTACTGATGCGAGACCATGCCAGGGTAAAGATGCAGAAACTATACAATCAGGTTTTTCCATATGAGTTGGCAAGGTAAAATGCTCTGGACAGATTCTCAGAAGGGTGTTTTCTCTTCAAAATCTTTCAATAGCCTTATGGGACAACGAAACAACAATTATCTTCAATAACCAGAAACAAGAATGGGAATTAAAAACAAGACAACAGAAGTCAAATCGCCGCATATTTTCCTAATGAAACAAATCAAACAGAGTATCACAGGAATCAGCATTTAACCATTTAGATGATTTTTCACTGTGATAATAAAGAATATATAATAAAATAATAAGTAATATGGATGAATCTCTCCATTTAAAAATAAATAAATAAAAGGATCAGCAGGACAAGAAATCATTCATAATAAAGGGCAAAGCAATAGAGACATTAAATTTTTAATTCAAAGAAATAATAAACTTACATTACATAAAGATTCAACCAATTGCCAAGACAATCCATCTGAATTCTGGGTGAGAACAATCTCTCCAACAGTATCCAATAAAAAAATAAGAGCTCAAAACAGAGTCTTCACCGCCATCATTAAACAGTGCCGTTGGGTGAGAATCATCCAGTGAATAACCATTTTCCTTTCTCTCCATGAATAATTTAGCATAGGTGTATACAGATTCTGAAACTCCTCAGATAAATCTCACCAATTTTCCTATAAATTAAGGAAGGTCATGGGAAACCCACGTTAGGTATCAAGAGAAAAGGAGAATAGAAGAATGAAGATTCTTATTACTTCAATGAGAAAATGAGATGTTTACACAGTATAAATATCAGACCAAAGAATGAAAAAATGGTGGGAAATTACCGAATTTGGAGCCTATTCTAACAATCACCGGATCTCCCTGCACTCACCGGATATCCTAACACTTACCGGTTTGAGCTGCACTCACCGGTTTGACACTTACCATTATTTGAAAATTTCTTTTTTTTAAAAAAAAAACATATTACAATAAAGTATGAAAAAATTATATAGAAATGTAAAAAAAATATATTTTTAAGAATGTCGAGTTGAAAATGAATATGAAAGAGTCTTAATCGAAGGGTTTTATCTGTACATTTTATTGTGAGCACATTTTCACGATAACTAATAATATATTTAAACAGCATATCGTAAAATCTCGATAAATAAATGTTCGATAAATTAATAATCTCGCTTAAGTAATTAAATCCAATAAGTGTATAAAATAATAACTACTTAAATTCATGAAAAATCATACTAATATAAATTGACAAACTTTTAATTTGACAGCCATTTTTTTCAGTTCACCTATTTTTCAAAATATGCATTTAAAGTATTTTGTTTTTCTTTGCACCCAAACCAAACTCAATTTCATACCCTATCTTTTTGCAATGCACATACTATATTTGATAGTACAAAGTAATTATTTAAGGTAACGACTACTTGAGATGTCTATTTTGAAAAAAATAGTTGGTAAAACACAACTATCATCCGGATCATGATCACCATTGATAGGTGTACTCAGTACCCCTTGAATAATATCTTCATCAATACGAGATTCCATCATCGCTTCATTTTCACAAGATAGTAGTACCCCTTGAATAATATCTTCATCAATACGAGATTCCATCATCGCTTCATTTTCACAAGATAGTTTAGCACATTCAATAATTTTTTATTAAAAATTTCCTACATGTATTATAGTGTATAAGTTATAAAGATACTATAAGTGTTTACCCCTCTAAAATAATATTTTTTTCGATCACATCATTATTATTTTATAGAAGGTTTACTGTAGTCGAATACAAATCAAGATGGCAGCTTATAAGTGTTTATATGCCATGGATCCTAAAAAATGTGAATTTAAAATGTATGTAAAAGTCGTGAATCGTACAAGAAATATGAATAAAAAAGTTCGAGTAACTTATATGTAATTATAATTTTTGTCAAACACGCACCAACTTAGTAGTTACCATCCTTCTAACAAGTGATCTCATAACAAAATCAGACGTTACCCAAAACCATGTTTTTAAGATGTGATTATCATAAATCAGGTCATTAATTAAGAATTTTATTCAGAAAACAAGTATTAATTATATTTTAACAATATAAAATATACATTTTAAAATAAAACTAATTATTATCTGTAATAAATTTCAAAATTAGCTGAAGAGAGAAAATTACTTCCATTTTGTAATCTCCTCCCTCAAGGAAAATCCACGTTACCTTCTTATAATACATGTTTCACTTTCTACCATCGATGTACTCTCCGATCTCTGCCCTGGTGGTGTCCTCATTGACATGACCACCTTCGACCCTTCCCTTGATGAGGAGATCCACACTGGTGCTACTCGATTGGATAATTTTCTGTTGATGTTCCTCTCTCTGGTGTTGATCTGTGTGTGGTGCGTTTGGAGGCAGTGTTGGTGTTGTGATGGTGATTTGAGGGGGAGCCGTGGTGGTGGTGAGGTGACATCGATGTTTTTTAGTGGTATCGGTGCTGATGGGAGTGGTGGTAGGCGGAATGGGTCGAAGGAATATCGGTTGTGATCAATTATTGGATAATTGTGATTAATGAAACTAATAGATTGTGACCAATAAATAATATGTGGCCTAAAAAAATGTGTGATTTGCGATTAAATTTGTAATTGTGACATATAATTTGTGTCAGTAATCGATAAATAAGTTGTAACCAATTTATTTGATAATTTGTAATCATGAAATAAATTGTGACCAATTAATTTTATAATTTATGACATATAAAATTGGGAACATTGCAATAACGGTCCCAAACCTTTGAGTTTTTTGGGGATTTAACTTCATCCTGTATGCCCTCAAAATTCCGAACATTTCCACGAGGTGTTGGTAGTGGTTTCTAGCGTCTGTGCTCTTTACCAACATGTTATCCACATATACTTCCATAGTCTTACCAATTTGTTTGGCAAACATAGTGTTAACCAAGCGTTGGTATGTTGCCCCAGCATTCTTGAGGCCAAATGGCATCACCCTATAGCAGTAAAGACCTAATCAGTGATAAAGGCCGTGTGTTCTTGATCATGTTCGTACATTGGTATCTGATTGTAGCCTGAACACGCATCCATAAAACTGAGTAAGTCATGCCCAGCAGTGGCATCCACCATCTGATCTATCCTTAGTAGTGGAAAACTGTCTTTAGGACAAGCTTTGTTCAGGTCGGTGAATTCAATGCACACCCTCCAGTCACCATTGTTCTTCTTAACTAAGATGGGATTGGCGATCCACTTCGGATACCTTGCTTCTCGAATAAACCCATTATGAAGTAGTTTTTGTGCTTCCTTATTTAGGGCTTCATATCGTTCTGGATTTAAGGGCGGCGTCGTTGCTGCTTTGGTCGAATCAAAGGGTCAACTCCCAACCTATGGCACATGATTTTCGGGTCAATTCCCTTTATATCAGAGTGTTCCCAAGCGAAGACATCAAGGTTCTCTCGAAGGAAGCTGATGATCTGGTCCCTTAATGGAGGTCGCAATTCATGGCCGATCTTGAGCTTTTTTGGGAGATCGTCAGTACCGACCTCAATGATGTCCAATTCTTCCACAGGTTTCCCTCCTTGCACTTTCAACCGTGGGTCCAACGAGCTCGTTGAGGGTCCCTTGGTGCATGCCATGTAGATCTTCGGGAGGTAGTTTGAATTGACAACCATCCGACATCTTTCAGCGACATCTCTGTTTCCTTTAACCTGTCCTGCACCATGAGGAGTGGGAAATTTGATAGAGTAATGGTACATTGATACTATTGCCCTGAGGTCAAATAGTAGTGGTTGCCCCATGATAGCATCGTAGGGGGACTTTGAGTGTAGAACCACAAATTCCTCACTTAACTTAGCTTGGCAAGGGGGCTCCCCGAACTCGATAGGGAGTTTAATTACTCCTTTGGCCCCATAAAGTATGCCATCAAGCCCCATGATCATGTGTGGGTACGGTTGCAAGAAACCTAGTGGAATTCCAATTTGTTCCAAGGTGTTAATATAAAGTATGTTGAGAGAGCTCCCCGTGTCTACCAAGACTTTGGGGTGTGGACCTTGGATAGAAGTATGGGGATTACCAAAACTTCAGGGTTAGAGTTCGTGTATGCTTCTTTTTCCTCGAACAAAAGCAGGTCATCGTTCATTTTTCTGAAGTGTTTTGCCGTAATGCCGATCTTAGTTAGGTCGGCGGTAATGGGTCTTTTGAACCTTAAGGTTCCTGCTTACTAGAAGCATTGGCTTTTCAGCATCCGGACCTAGGGATTGGCAAGTCAACGTTGTAGGTTCTAGGCTCTTCCTGGTTTCCACGTATCACGCCTGAACCACTTGGTGTTGGGAACTTAAGGCAATAGTGGTATATTGAGGTGGCAGCTTGCAGCTCATGCAATATGGGCCTTCCCAGTATGGCATTATAGTTTGAAGGTAGGTCCACAACAGTGAAATCTGCCAAAATCCTCCTTTGGCAAGGGGGTTTACATATCTCCACACTGAGTACAATTTGTCCTCGGGCTTCGATAGGATCTCCGGAGAATCCTTGCAACCTTATAGAATATTGTCGAATATAACGTTCAGGTATTGCCATTCGTTCTAGGGTTCTAGGCCATTTCTTTTTAAGTAAGATACTCAAGCCACTTAAGCAAGCAAATCGTTAAAAAATCCACTTCTCTTCACATCTAACCATTGTTTGATCCCCATTATTTACAAAATAAAATTTTGGGAAAATTGCAGCTGTGGTCCTAAACCTTTCGTTTTGTTGCAGATTACACCCAAAGCTTTAATTTTTGCGGCCGAAGTCCCAAACCTTTATATGTAATGCAGCGTCGGTCCCAAAACTTTATATGTAATTGCAGCGTCAGTCAACGTTTCAACAGTAATTTTAACTCGAAAAATAGCAGCGCTGGTCCCAAATCTTTCATTTTGTTGCAGATTACACCCAAACCTTTAATTTTTGTTGCCAAAGTCCCAAACCTTTATATATAATTATAGCATTGGTCCATTTCACGCATTCCGTCCAAAAAAAATTCAGTCAACGTTGAAACAATAATTTTGTGCTATAATTTGTATGTATTATTAAATAATTTTTAAATTGATTAAAAATTAAAAATAATATTAAAATAATAAAATACCTTTTTAATCATATCCATGCCTAGGCTTCGTCTAAACATGCCGGTTTGGGATCAGCGTTGTAATTTTTTCATTTTTTTATGACATGTTATTTGTCACTAAAATAAATACATGAGAAAATAAAAAAGTTTAGAATAAAAAAATCATCAAATTCAAAACATAATAAAAATAAAATAAAATAAGTCAATCCACCTGTATACGGTGTTCTAAAAAGCGTAATATATTGCGAGGAGTGAAGGTTTCGAATTAAACGAGTTTAGACGAAACCTAGGCATAAAAATGTATTTTCTTATTTTAATATTATTTTTAATTTTTAATCAATCTAAAAATTATTTAATAATACATACAAATTATAGTACCAAATGCAGTTTATTTATTTTTATTTTCTCATTTATTTATTTTAGTGACAAATAACATGCCATAAAAATAATTTATCGATTTGATTATTATAACTAATCGGATCGGATTATTATCTGATCAGATAGTTATCGATGATGAGAATGTGATGACTGTGAAAAGATAGAAGGATTTGAAGAAAACAAATATTTTTTTTTGATAACTTGTTTTGACAATTTTGCCAATCAATTAAGATGTCATTTGAATTAAAATTATTGTTTCAACGTTGACTAACGATTTTATGGATGTAATGTGTGAAATGGACCAACGCTGTAATTATATATAAAGGTTTGGGACTTCGGCCGCAAAAATTAAAGGTTTGAGTGTAATCTGCAACAAAATGAAAGGTTTGGGACCAGCGCTGCAATTTTTTCGAGTCAAAATTATTGTTGAAACGTTGACTGACGGTTTTATGGACGGAATTAAACATTCGGGACTGACGCTGCAATTACATATAAAGGTTTAAACTTCAGTCGTAAAAATTAAAGGTTTGGGTGTAATTTGCAACAAAACGAAAGGTTTGGGACCACGGTTGCAATTTTCCCTAAATTTTTCTTTCTTTTCTTTTCAGCTATACATTCTCCAATAAATAATATGACACCCAAACTCAAAATTTTTCCTTATTTTTTAGGCTATTTCTACTTGTACATCACAAGATGTACATAATGGTAGAACACCCCTCTCACTCACATAGGGATGGCAACGGGGCGGGGGTAGGTTATTTCCCCGTTTAAATTTTTTTTTTTTTTTGATAATTTATTTTTATTGTCCATATTTATTATATTTAGACAAATAATTTTAGTTGCTATTTTCTATTAGAACTAATGAAAATTTTCATTTACAGTATTGAATTCTAAAAAAAAAAAAAAATTTTTTTTAACGGGGTGGGGACCCCGTTACCCGTCCCCGCCCCATTCCCGTTTAAGCGGGTTTTCCCCTTCCCGTTCTGGGCTGGCCCCGCGGGTATCGGATTTGTCGGGTTTTTTTGCTTATCCCTACAATCACATGGGGGTGTGACCCACTTAGATAAAATATTTTTTTTATTTAAGTGGGTCCCACCCCCATGTGAGGGGGTGTATACCATTATGTACAATGTGATGTATATGTAGCAATTCTCTATTTTTTAACCACACATTCCCCATCGATCTATTATTACAAAATGCATTCCTTGCCAAAAATGAGACTCAAATAGACACATAATGTGGACGATAAACTGTTAAAATTGAAAACATTTTCAACAGGCAAGATTCATTTTTACTCAATTTAGCTCGTTTGACAACCATTATTTGAAATTTTTTTTCTACATATTTATTTTTAACTAAACACTCACACAATAAAATATATATATTTTTTGAAATGCACAATAAAATATTTTGTATGTAAATACAAAACTTTTTCTTACTTTTTAACCGCACTCCTAAAAATCACTATTTCAAAACATTGTTTTTCCCAATTAATAGTTGTCAAACACGGCTTAGTCTGAGTTTATTATTTTCAGTTTTAATGGGCTCGACCTTGCAAATCGTACAAGCAAACCAGCGGCGGCAAGTTGAGTTCGAACACTACATTGTTAGCAGAAATTTCTGGTACTTGCCCCGTCAAATATTTTTAAAATTTCACTGGTACAAAACTCAATAATCTTTTATTAAACTATAAAAACCAAGCCAAATAACTGTATTCATAAGACATTTATTGATAAATATAGTGAAAGGTCCTAAACAAAGTACAACCTCAACAACCAGAACACAAGATGTATCGATCCCCCATTTTCTTGAAGTCAGTCTCTTGTTTAATTTACCCAAACAATGAATCATCAAAGATATGGAATATGTTATCGATACATGTTTCTGTAACTTCCTATGGCCAAACTGGGGAAGCAACAGCCTTAAGGTGTTGGAATTTCCGGGACAACAGTATAAACCTTTACATCTTCCATGTCGGGACTCCTTACTGAGTATCGAAACGCCCATCCATGGCATGCACCCGCATGGACGCCATTCTTGTTGACCGCAAATATAGTACCTACAAAATCAGGATATTTCCGCGTAATTCTTGATATGGCGTCCTCAGCAGCTAACTTAGGTTCCATCCCTAACCTCATGCTCTACCCAACCTGATAGCTGTAGAACAAGAACAATTGCAATTTGTACCTCGAATACAAGTTCACTACCAAAACAAATATTGTGTTCAGAAATGAGACGAGGACTCCAACTTACAAACATTTTCCGACTGTCTAAAGAACAAAGGGTGCAAGCAAGGATGCATAATTCCCAAGCATAGTCTGAAAGAAGATTGTTCCTCTAAATTTTTTGCAAGTTGAAAGCTAGACTTTACACAAAATAACGAGAATTTGGACAAACAATACAACCCAACAAAAAACTACAAACGAAGGGTTCGAGTGAAACATTGAAAAGAGTTAGTTTCTGATTCAATAGGCCTCCTTTCTCAGTCATATTTAAATAATACAGAATGTATCTCTTTATTTGGATACACTCACCCTTAAGAGTTAAGAATGTATATATAACCCAATTCCGGTCTGGTCCAATAAAACAAATATAGATTGTTAGGCAAATTGTTGTCAAATGACCTCCCTGGGCGATGATGAATAGAATTGTCTTAATTTAGTCGGCATAGTCCAAATGACTGAAAGTACATCGACACCACAATTTGGTAAACCAACCCTAAACCCTAGTTGGGCCATTGGAAGCAGCCTAATCTTAATTAGTGCTGCTCATGGCCCAACCCAAACATGGAGGGCTCCCATATGTTGATGGCCTACTTATATGTTCCTACTTGGGCCATATCTTGTCTTATTGGGCTTAACCTAAAAACTATACCTAATCCTATATATATGCCATACCCGTTACTATTCAAATAGAGTGTGAGAGATTTTTGTGATAACCCTTGAGAGCAAACGGTGGTTTTGGTTGTGTGCTATTACCTTCGACAGTGGCTGTGTGCTACTTCGTCCCTTTCTCTCCTTTGCCTTTGTAGCTACCCTGTGGTTATTAAACTCACCCTCCTTTTCGAAGTTCCTGTGTGGGCAGAAAACGGTGGAGCAACCGTTTGGTGTGGATTGGGTGTTGGGTTTTCTCATTGTGGTGTCGATTGAAGATTCTGAGCCCGGATTCTTGGTGCAAAGTAGGGTGTTTATCTTCACATTTGGTATCAGAGCGTTTACTTGGATCAAAAACGTTGAAATCGAACCAGGAGAAGAACTGCTCGCGATTCCTTCGAGAAAACCGAACCTGCAATTTCAAATTCCGGCCAAACCACTCACCTGCCCGAAAAACTGAGGGCAGACCCACTCCGTGCAGACCAAGGCGCACCTGGTGGTGGTGCGCATGTCCTCCGGTGGCGGCGCGTGGGCTTCAGGCAGTGGCGCGTGGGCGGCGCGTGGAGGCTGTTTCCGGCCAGAATTTTTTGGACAGTTTGTTTATTTTATCCACCTAAACGTACTGATATATTTATTTTAGTGTTTCAAGTTTGCATAAAATATTGGACGATTTTGCCCTTTTCGGTGATCGATACAGATTCGAGGCTATAATTGCACAACACATTTACTGAATTACTTTAGGCCATAAATTGCGGCCTAAAGCAGTAAATTCGCAACTCTCGAAAATTACGGTCTCAGACAAGTCCGCGCTGGTAAATTGGCTGATCATCTTTTAATTTCAGCACTAGCGCGTCATCGTGTGGGGTGACAATAGGATTGGGGTTACCGTGTGGGGTAACCATTGTTTGTGCTGGAAATTAGGAATTAACTGTTTTTGTTCGGTACGTGTTTGACATTTGCTCTTTTGATCAATTACAACATATTATCGTTTGTGATATATTGTGAGTGAAACTGTTTTGTTGATTATCCTCCCGTTGCATTGATAAGTCCCTAGAATACCTAGACCTTACCCGTCCGAAAATTTTTAAACGGTGTATATTTGCGAACCTAGGTCTACTTTGTGTGGCTTAATTGTGTCTTTGTGTTTCTTGTTTGAAAATGACAATGCACAATTTTGATTTGGGAACTTTTACTGAAAAAGGTGATTTTTCTATTTGGCAACAGAAAATGCGAGGTATTTTGGTTCAACAAAAAGTTTCGAAATCCATTGATGGTAATTTTCCCGCTGATTTTTCAAAAGAACAAAAAGAAGAAGCTAATGAGCTTGCTTACACCTCCATTATTTTACACTTGTCTAACGCAGTTTTGAGAAAAGTGGGTAAACTGAAAACCACTAAAGAACTTTGGCAAAAATTGGAAGATTTGTATTTACTTAAATTTACTCCCAACAAGCTCTACTTACTTGAGCGTTTTTTCAGTTTCAAAATGGATTCGTCAAAAGAGCTTGATGACAATTTAGATGTGTTTAACAAACTTGTACAAGATATTGTTAACTGTGGAGAGTCGGTGCCTGAAACCTACAAAGCTATTATACTGCTGAATGCTATACCTGATATTTATCGTGAAGTGAAAAATGATATTAAGTATGGAGATGAGGGCTGAAAAACATGATAGGAAGAGCGGTGAGATTCACACGATGAGGAGTAGAACTCAGTTTAGGCAAAACAGTCATAATGGTTACCAAAGTAGTGGCGAGTCTAGTAGTAATGGACATAGAAGGAAAAGTAGGGGTAAGCCTAGATCCAAATCTAGGACTAAGGAAAGAAAATGCTATGGCTGTGGGAACACGGGGCATTTTATAAAAGATTGCTATAAAGAGAAAAATAAGCAAAAGGGTCGAGATAGAGATGATGTGAATGTGTTGTCGTCTGACTCTGGTAATTGTGATGGTGAAATCTATATGATTACCAGTTCTGTTGTGTCTTCTGCTGAATTAAATGTAACTGCAAATTCCCGTTTTCATGAGTGGATTCTTGAATCTGGTGCATCTTTTCATGTGACATCACATAAAGATTGGTTTGAAAATTTGTATGAATCAAATGATGGGCATGTTGTGTTGTGTGACAATTCTGCTTACAATGTTGTTGGCATGGGTGATATTACTTTGAAGTTTGATACTAGTTTTGTATATACTTTAAAAGACGTTAGATATATCCCTGAATTGTCTAGAAACTTAATTTCAGTAGGAAGACTTGAGAAATCTAATTTCACTGGTAAAATTGGAAATGGGATTTTGAAATTGATTAAAGGTGCACTTGTCTCTATTAAGGGTATTAGGAAAAATGATATTTACATAACCACTGGGGAAGTGATGACAGGCTTAAACTCCTCTATCTCTTCCGCCAAGTCTGATCACACACAAAAATGGCACAATAGACTTGCTCATGTGGGTATTAAGGGAATTAAGCTGCTTAATGAAAAATGTGCTTTTGGAAATGACTATGTGTCTGATTTGTCTTTCTGTGATCATTGTGTGCTTGGTAAACACCATAAAACTACTTTCTCCACGAGTGTTAATAATACTAGAACCATGCTTGAATATGTGCATTCGGACCTGTGGGGTCCATCTAGCACTCCTACCTCAGGTGGGAATAGGTATTTCTTGTCTATTATTGATGACTATACTAGGAAAGTGTGGGTTTATCTTTTGAAAGAGAAATCCGACACTTTCGATAAATTTAATAATTGGAAAAGACAAGTTGAAAACCAAACTGGTAAGAAGATCAAGTTTTTGAGAACTGATAATGGTCTAGAGTTTTGTAACACTGATTTTGATAATATGTGCAAGGAAAGTAGAATAACAAGGCATAAAACTGTTCCTTATACTCCCCAACAAAATGGGGTAGCGAAAAGGATGAATAGAACCATACTTGATAAAGTGCGTTGCATGATGTTAAGTTCTGGAGTCCCGAAGTCTTTTTGGGACGAAGCTGTTGTGACTGCTTGTTATTTGATTAATTTGACTCCATCTGCTGCATTGAATGGTGATACTCCACATGAAAAATGGTTTGGTAAACTAAGTGATTACTCCATGCTTAGAACTTTTGGCTGCACTGCTTTTTCTCATCAGAGTGAGGGAAAGCTTGAACCTAGAGCTAGGAAATGTGTTTTTCTAGGTTACCCCGAAGGCGTCAAGGGGTATAGGTTGTGGGATAGGAGCCAAAAAGGAGTTAAAATCATTGTGAGTAGAGATGTTACATTCAATGAGAGCGAAATGCCATGTTTGAAAGCTGAAATTGAACCTGTGAGTGAGGAAATACAAGGTGAAGAGAGTAGTCAGCTGAAAGTGGAGTTAGGGAAACCTAGCACACTCATCCCTGTTACACAGAGTGAGGTGGAGACTCAGGAACAACAACCTGATGTCGAGAATGGAAATGAAGTAGCAGTAGAAGAATACCCTGAAAAAGAGAATCCTCTAGCAGACTATAACTTAGCTAGGGATAGAGAGAGGAGATAGACTAGAGCACCGGTGAGATTTGGTTATGAATCCGAGTTATGAGGAGTTAGCTGATAGGGAACCAAAGACCTTTGAAGAGGCAATGAAGAGTGAACAATCCGAAGAGTGGTTTAAGGCAATGAAGGATGAGATGAGTTCTTTAGAGAAGAATCAAACTTGGGAATTAGTACCTAAACCTAAAAATAAATCTACTGTTGACTGTAAATGGGTATTTAAGGTTAAGGAGGGTACTAGTGCTTCTGAACCCTTAAGGTTTAAGGCTAGGTTAGTGGCAAAATAATACACTCAGAAAGAAGGATTGATTACAATGATATTTTTTCACCAGTTGTTAAGTACACTACTATTAGGGTCATACTTGCATTGTTTGCACATTTTGACTGGGAACTTGAATAATTTGATGTAAAAACTACTTTTTTACATGGAGAACTTGATGAGCAAATCTTTATAAATCAACCAAGAGGTTTTGAAGACAAACTAAAACCTGATTATGTGTGTTTCTTGAAAAGATCGTTATATGGCCTAAAACAATCACCTAGACAGTGGTATAAAAGATTTGATTTTTTTGTGCTATCCATAGGGTTTCTTCGTAGCAAGTTTGATCATTGCCTTTACTTCCAACATAATGATGTTAGTAATGATTATCTGTTCTTACTACTTTACGTGGATGATATGCTCTTAGTTGGTTCATCACCTAAATGGATAAGTGATATAAAAATAAGTTTGAATTGTGAATTTGACATGAAAGATCTAGGAAAGGCTAAAAGAATCCTAGGTATGGAAATTGAAAGAGATAGGTCAAATTCTATCTTGTTTTTACATCAATTCTCATATGTTTCAAAAGTGTTGAAGAAATTTGGCATGTATGATTGCAAATCTGTTACATTACCTGTAGCTAGTCACTTTGTATTATCTAAAGATCAAGTTCCATGTAATGAAAAGGAAGTAGAATACATGAGCAGAATTCCTTATTCAAATGTGATTGGTTCTGTTATGTACTTGATGGTTTGCACTAGACCTGATTTAGCTTTTGCTGTGAGCACGCTTAGTAGATATATGTCTAATCCTGGTCCTGAGCACTGGGAAGCCTTAAAATGGATGTTAAGGTATTTAAAGGGTACATGTAATGTAGGTCTAAAGTTTGGTGTTAATAACGATGGGGTTAAATTGAAATGATATGTTGATGCTGACTATGTTGGGGATAGGGATAACAGGAAATCCACTTCTGCCTATGTGTTTACCTTGTCTAATTTATATGTTAGTTGGAAATCACAGTTATAACACATAGTTGCACTATCCACGACAGAATCTGAATACATTGCTACTACTGAAGCTATTAAAGAAGCTTTATGGCTTAGAGGCCTTTTACATGAACTGTGTGTTCTAAATGATTATGTGGTAGTATATTCAAATAGTCAGTCTTCTATACATTTATGTAAGAATCCTATTTTTCACGAACGCACCAAAACATCGATGTTAGACTACATTTCATTAGAGATATTGTGTCTCAAGAAGTAGTAAGGCTTGAGAAAATATACACACAATATAATCCCTCAGACATGGGTACTAAGGTGCTACCTTTGGTGAAGTTTAGAAGTTGCAAAGATCTTCTAAACATCGGTGGAGATAAATGATTTCCAATTTTAATTGGTTCTCCTTGTCTGGATTATTACTAATGCGTAATAATTTTCTTTGTAGGTCCTTTGACACCAAGGTGGAGGTTTGTTAGGCAAATTGTTGTCAAATGACCTCCCTGGGCGATGATGAATAGAATTGTCTTAATTCAGTCGGCATAGTCCAAATGACTGAAAGTACATCGACACCACAGTTTGGTAAACCAACCCTAAACCCTAGTTGGGCCATTGGAAGTAGCCTAATCTTAATTAGTGCAGCTCATGGCCCAACCCAAACATGGAGGGCTCCCATATGTTGATGGCCCACTTATATGTTCCTACTTGGGCCATATCTTGTCTTATTGGGCTTAACCTAAAAACTATACCTAATCCTATATATATGCCATACCCGTTACTATTCAAATAGAGTGTGAGAGATTTTTGTGATAACCCTTGAGAGCAAACGGTGGTTTCGGCTGTGTGCTATTACCTTCGACCGTGGTTGTGTGCTACTTCGTCCCTTTCTCTCCTTTGCCTTTGTGGCTACCCTGTGGTTATTAAACTCTCCCTCCTTTTCGAAGTTCCTGTGTGGGCAGAAAATGGTGGAGCAACCGTTTGGTGTGGATTGGGTGTTGGGTTTTCTCATTGTGGTGTCGATTGAAGATTCTGAGCCCGGATTCTTGGTGAAAAGTAGGGTGTTTATCTTCACATAGATCAAACTACAAATTAAGGACTACAAATGTTGGAAAACTAATTCTGGAAGTACAATCCTAGAATAAAGAAAATTAAAAACTTTAACTAAAGCAAAAATTAAAAAATTTAACAAACATAAAAAGCCTAAATTTTTGGTAAATGATAAAGACATGCATTTCACCCTTAAATGATGTAATTTTATATATACTACAAAGGTTTTGCCAAAGAGTAATGCTACTTTGCAGTCGCTCACTGCAGCAGTCGTCCTATGTGGTACACACAGTATTTGATGCATTAATGTGGTAGTTTTTGACCACATTTAATGTATCAAATACACACTTAACATGTGTGTGCCACATAGGGTGACTGCTGCAGTGAGCGACTGCAAGTTGCATTATTTTTTGCGAAAAGGTCGTTTTTGCTTGAAAATATGACCTCATGTGCCCAAATATTGATCAAGACCGGGTCATATATGTTTTGGGCCTTAGAATTATCCATAAGGGCCATGAAATCCCACTTTTTGCAGGCTGCATCAATTTACCCTAAATTTATGACTACCTCACCACCTTTTTCAATAATTCAGTCAAACAGAAAGTCGTGGAGGTTTTCCTAAATGCTGTGTAGCGACCAAAAATTTTAAATTATATAAAATTATTTTTTTTCGAAAAACGCGTCGCTAAATTTTAAACCCTAACGTTGAAATGAAAGCGTATTCGTCTAGCCGTTATAAAATCAATTTTGATCTATTCAAATCAAATTCAATCCCGAATGCTTTAACGTATCGAATTTCTTATTTTTATTTTTATCCAAATTTAACAGTTACATGAGTAATGCTTATTATTTAGGGCCCAAAATTACGTTAGTCCAAATCTCGATTTTGAGTCGAATCTACCTAAACCCAATTTGAAAACCCTACAGTCCAAATGCTTGGCCCAATTTGTTACCTAGGGAATTGTGCCCTAAAATTCACTAGTTTATTCACCCTAAATTCCTCTCCCTCCTTCACATTTCACGCAGTCAAATAGGGTGAGAATCGTTTCCCTCAAAAGTTTTGCCTCAATTCATTCTCACATTTGGAAACTCTCGATGATGCTAGAACATCCATTGATAGCATCATCAACATGATGATTCCACAAGAATTTGCAGGCCACAACCCAGCCAAACAAGCTGCAGCCATTCAACTATTCAGCCACCATTTTCATCTCACCCACGAGACCAACAACCACCACTGCCTAAACCACCAACAACCACCATCTCCTAACCAACATCACTCCAAAACCGGACCACCAACTCCACTGGAATCCAAGCTGCATCCAATGCAGCTGCCAAAATTTTAACCACTAAGAAACCGAACACCCAAAAATCGACAGCCATCATTTCAACCCAAATTTTACACCTAACAACCCAAGCAAACCAAAAACCCATGAACATACCTTAATCCCAAACCCATTTTTCAACTGGGTCCCACCAAAAAGCTTGAAATCGAACCTCCAAGGCTTCGGTTCTTCGACCCGTACGCCAAAAGCTTGAAATCGAACCTCCAAAATTCAAACCACCACAAAGCAGCGTTAGCGCTAACGCTGCTTCGCAGCGATTGTGATGGAGAAAGGGGCAGAGCCCCTTCCCGTCGAGAACTCTTTCTCTCTGGCTCGAAATATAAGAGAGAGAGAGAGAGAGAGAGAGAGAGAGAGAGAGAGAGAGAGAGAGAGAGAGAAATAGATTTTGTTTATTTTTAAATTTGTAGAAATTATCCCCTAGCCCCAAGTTTTAAAAGTGTTTATTTAAGTCCTTACAGCTTCTGTTTTAAAGAAATCAGCCCTAAGTTTTTTAAGTGTTTCATTTCAGTCCTTAAATTTTATTTTCAGTTTTAATAGATTTTCTATTAAGTCCCTGATTTTCTTAAAAGTTTATTTCAGCCCTTAAACTTTGAATTTCAGTTTCATAAAATTTCAATTTAGCCCCTGAACTTTATTTATATTATTTTAAGTTCCCTAAAGTTCCAGTAATTATTAAATCAATCCCCGAAGTTCCTTATTTTCCACATTTAACTTCATTACTTTGAAAATATTATTTTTAGCCCCTATATTTGTCAAATTCAGTTTTAATAAATATCCAATTAGGTCCCTAAACTTTATTTTATCGCTTTAAAACTTTAAATTTCGGAATACTAATTCAAAACCTATTTTTCTATTTTGGCTAGACGAAACGTATGAACGATTAGGAGATTGAGGTTACGTCCCGTTCCACTTTTTACGAGACTTGAGATAATTTGAGGCAGACTCGCCACCATTAATTAGTTTAAATTATAATTGCATGTACTATGTGAATTTACGTGATTTATATGCATAAATGCATGAAATGAAAATATGTCATATGAGATATATGACGTTGTTATGTTGGTCATAACTTATATGTTTTAATGCATGAGAAGAGATGAGTATCTCTTATGAGATAAATGTTATGCATAACTTTTGTGTTTTATGCACGAGACGAGACTATCCACACCCTATGATTTTAAAGAGCCTACGATTTTCAAGAAAATGAGCCTATGATGATGATGTCACGATATGAATTGCATGATTACGTGTTCAATTATTTTGTAAATTAATTTTCGGCGATTAGTCTACTGAGTATTTTTTCGAAATACTCATTCCATTATTTTAACAATATTTGCAGATTTCGGAGACGGTCGAGTGTGATGGGCATTGGTGGCATAAATTAATAGGCAAAGTTATTTATTTTTGAAATTTACGCATTTTGAACTTATTTTGTTGTTCCCGTTATTTCAAACTTGAGTTCTGAAGTTTAAACGATTTTTCTTAAGTAAGGAAATGAATTTCGTTGCTGATGAGGTTTTACCGTTATAAATGTGATGTTTTAAAATTTAGTTATTTTTCGCAAACCTTTTAGCTAAATTAGTTACAAAAGACGATGACGTGACAATCCGGGTTCACGAAACTCGGGGCATTACATGCTGCCTCTTAAAACCTAGCACAGCAGGGGTCATCTCTGCTTGATGATGCAATATTAGTAGGCCACAATTTCTCTCACTAACTCAGCTCTCTTTCCTACTTTGACACTCTTTCGTCAGACGACTACCATAACATGTTAATACAAAATAAAATTGATTATTAAGCTATTTTGCCAGTTATAATATTAGTTTCACAATTTCAAAACATCATCTTCAGAAAATTATGTGGAGCAGTAGAAATTTGAAGATCTCATCCAACAAGCTTAGGAATAACTTAGAAGGACCATAACCTTATTAACTTATTCAACTTATCTACAGACTTGTGCATAGGGGCGGAGCCAGGAATTCATCATACAGGGGGCTAAAATTTTTAAAATGTAATGTACAAATAAAATTTATATATAACTAATAAATTTTTTTTTTTTGGGCTGGCAATGCACAGAAATATCCAGTTCTAGATATGACATATCCATATATGGAAACCATGCTATGCATTACCCCTAGGCAGGTTGTGTCACCTAGATAAGCCCAGCTTTCACTACTAAATATCAATAATTTTTTTCCTTTTTGAACTCTAATAAATGCCCATCTATAAGATGGTAGTGAGATGGAATTGGAAAAGAAATGCAGTTCATAATTAAAGCCTTGTTTCTGAAGAATCCACCCCAAACCAGCCAGATACGCTTGATTCCGAACCCACTTACCGTATGATTAATCACAAGCCAAACAATCACAATTAAAAATGAGAATGTAATGCTATTTGCTCTATTATGGGTATTAACCGCCTAGATCTTATCCATGAACAATGGAAAAATACTTATAATTTTCCACTTAAACACGCTTAAGAACTCGGGAATAAAAGAGGATTTGAGTAATTCTAAAGTTCAAGCAAAAGTATATCGAAGCATAGCTGTATGCTTGTCCAAAAATCCAAATTCAAAAGTTAGAGGACAATCCTACATTGACCAAATTTACTTCACAAATATGCAACAGGTAATTCTATACTGAAGTGGCAAAAACAGTTATAGGCAGAGAATTGATTTCCAACAATAGAGCACCTAATATAGAAGACCGTAAATGATCTATTTCCATGATTTCAAACTAAAAATAAAAATATTATAAATACTTTAGCCAAAACATCGGGTATGACCAGGAGTTGTCATCACGAGCACTTTGTGGCTTGCAAACATCCATTTATCTCCATCCAAAGCAATATCAATCCCAGGGGTACTCTCCTTGTCTAAACTCGATTACAATGGAAATCTTAATTCCTATTATAAAGCAAAAAAAGCAGCTTTATATGTATCATTTGGCTATCCATTGCCTTTTTATTGTGGAGGGGATGAGATATCAGGTCCCTGAACAGTCAACCTTATACGATCTCTTGATCAGAACACAAGTAGATCCTTTGGCCCTTAAGGAAATTCATACCTTGATCAGAACACAAGAGTTATCAATCCAATTCGATACGTTTTTCCCTCCTACCCACTTAAAAATTCTGGAATGAAAGAGGATTTGAGTGATTCTAAAGTTCAAGAAGAAGAATATCGAAGCATAGCTGTATGCATGTCCAAAAATCCCAATTCAAAAGTTAAGAGAACAATCCTGCATTGACCAAATTTACTTCACAAATATGCAACATGTAATTCTATACTGAAGTGGCATGGCAAAAAAAATTACAGAAGAGAATTGATTTCCAACAATATTGAGTCCCATCTAACTTAACAAATTCGTTTTAGAGATATCAGCCACCACTGTCGACCTCATTTTCCCCATCTCATCAATTTCATTATCTCATAATAAAAACTTTTAAAGAATTGGAAAAATATAAAATTTTATTCAAAACCAACTATAGTAATCGAACAGGACCTTTGGATGCGGCATAAGATGGGAACTTTAATGTTTTATTAATGTCTGGTAACTACACAGATGCTCGAACAGGTAGTGATTAAAAGAAAAACAAAGAAAATAATTAATTACTGACCTCAACAACGGTATCTGTAGGTTCGGAATCGGCTGATAGTGGGCGGACTTCGGCGGTAAAGGGTTTCAGCAATCAACATTTAAGGGTTTCGCTTTCGCACAATGGGCTAGAATTGGAAGAAATTGTAGAAACCGTGAATAGGTAAAGAAATGCAAATTGGGTTGGACATTTTTTCAATTGGGCTTGAACAGTGGGCTTAGAGGTTGGACAGTGGGCTACTGGGTTGGACCGTGGAAAAATGGGCTATAAATTTTTATTTTTTTCTGGAAAATTCACAAATGCATCAATAATATATATTAATTTTGGATTTACTATGTCAATATATTATTAATCAAGAATACTTGGCATGAGTTTAAAAACATCCAAAATACTAGCTGCCAAAAATGAACCCAATGAAACAATATGTAACCGATGCATTAATGTTATTCCATTAATCACATCATTCCAAAAACCTTCCATAAAAAGTAAAAACCATATTTAATTCAAAAAAATGAAGATGGCACCGTGTATGAACGTATCCATCCATTTCATGCTGGTTTTCTGTGCATAAAAACACGATGGCGTCTGGACTCGAAGATATATTATATATTGCAGCAGCAAGAACGAAAATCCCATTTTTTACTAGATTACAAATAAGTAACAGGTATGAATCAATTTTTGAATATTTTTATCTCCTAAGTGGTGTATGTATTGGAATCCATTTTTCTTTTTTCATTGTTGTCTTTCAGTTTGAATATGTAATTCTCCTAACCGATTCTGAAGGTAGATTATCTAAAATCACCCGTCATTTATAATATTTCATAAAAAGAATAAATACAATGTTTCTTCTGATTTTTAGGTTTCGGCGTCCAACGAATCATTGTATGAAATGATGGAAGATGGAACAAAGCACATTGTAGTATTGGCAAGCATGACTTACCATTTCCAGTTAGATGGTGTTCCATGTCAACATGCATTGGCGGTGATAGGTGATAAGGGAGAGACACCGTACAGTTATTGCTCAAAGTACAATACAAAGGTAGCGTACGTTGACACGTATGCGGGCAACATTGTTCCCTTGGGATGTCGCGAACATTAGAGTAACCCAAGTAATGTAATTCATGCTCGTATCATCCCACCCAATTCGAAGAGACCTGCGGGGCGCCCAAGGAACTCTAGGAGACGTACAAGGATCGAGACGATTAAACCAACCATGTGTGGACGTTGTAGGGAAAAGGGACATAATAGAAGAAGTTGCAAGCAGCCTCTCCCATTGTGCCACTTGAGAAAATGCAAGCGCGGGTCGTAGTTGAGTTAGTGAATAAAGACCATTTATATGTTTTTCTTTCACATATTATGTTTTCAATAAGAACCTAGTGTGGTCATTTGATCATTCTGTTCTATGATGAATAAAGACCATTTATATGTTTTGCTTTCACATGTTAATTTTTCAGTAAGACCCTAGTTTGGTCATTTGATCATTCTGTTATATGATGCTATGAATTTTGTATGATGAGGTGTTCATTATGCATTTTTTGACCTACGTTTTTTTTCCGGATACTATGATATACGAGTGTGAGATGTATGATTTATGTTATCCGGATAAGAATGGCTTCTTGTCATTTACTTGATGGTTTCTTTTGCACATCGACAGGGGACCTCATATTTCGAGGAAATTAATAGTACCAAAGACCTTGACGACATTTAGAAATGCAATGCGAGGTGTATTTTTACCTTTGTCACGCTATACATATATAGAATTCCTGAACAATATGGATCAAGCATCATTAAAAAAAACGAGAAAGTACAAGAAGACGCCCGAACTTGAGAATTACGCAGAATATTTACTAGAATATGCCCAGTTGTTTTTTGAATTAATAAAATAACATACTAATCTGGAATTACCAGAACACATCATAGAAGACTTACCCCCAGCCTATGATATAACTGAATACATAAGCTACTTCTTGACGTCCCAAGTAACAAAATCAAAAAACATAACTTTCAAAA
Source organism: Fraxinus americana (assembly GCA_035079005.1). NCBI lineage: Eukaryota > Viridiplantae > Streptophyta > Magnoliopsida > Lamiales > Oleaceae > Fraxinus > Fraxinus americana. Next base: position 15,031,016 of record CM068710.1, on the reverse strand, counting down.
GAAGGCTGCGTCTAACTACATGATAGCAGGATGGTCTACAATGATGGTTTGTTCAAGATAGGCAGTCAAACATAAAAAGAGGCAAAAAATACATAGGCCTCTCGATTCTCCTATCATACTACTCGATCACCACCCCTTTCATTTTCCTTTCTCGCCTCATGCTTCGTGGTGCCAGGTCGAAGTCAGTGTCATATGCTTCAACCAACTTCTCACACCCATGTTTGAAAAGCTGACATGCAAGGCTTGATCTATACTTGATCGGGTCGAAATTCCAAGAGCTCGTATCAGTTCTCCCATTTATTATGAGCTCAGCAAATCGTAGGACGTATATCCCGCAATCTTGGCTGGTAACAGCAAAAATAGATGGATGTTAGGCGCCACCACGTATGAACGAAATTGATTAGAGTAAAAGATATGTTTAAAAAACAAAAAGGAAAGAGTTTGTAGACATTAGCATCTACGATCACTAAATGTGACATCACAATGACACATTGTATAAAAACATGTACGTTAGGTGTGTGCTTAACAAAAAAAAAAAGGGGAATGCAATACACTTTCACATCCCTATTTCATGGTGCGCAGACATCTTTCATCCTAAAAATGCATTGTTCCAAAAATGAACGGAAAAAAAAAAGGTTCAAACTAAAAACAAAAACGTGGAAAATGGAAAAACATCACATATCGCACAGTAGCCAAGGGATAAGACATTCATGATTTTATTTTCCAGCATAGACGTGTATAAAAAAATAAATATGTTACCTTACACCAGGGACGGATTTAGGGGGGGGGGGGGGTATAGCCCCCCACTCCCTCCCCAAATTTTTTTTTTTTTTTTATGTAAACAAAGAAAATTCATGTGTAATTTTATTTTTTTACGTATTAGCCCCCTGTAGTCCGGTTTTGGATCCGTCCCTGCCTTACATATATAATTTGAATGATATCCACTTCAATAACTATATTAAACCACAATGCTATCACCAGTGGAACCTTTTTGACCTTTCAATATTTATATATTTGAAACGTAATCACCAGTGGAACCTTTTTGACTTTTTATTTTCAATTTCCCCACTTTTCTCTGCTGCTTCTGTAATGTATTCACCCTTCATCTTTTTCTCTATTCCATTCACTTTCCACCCCCGACCCCCTGCTTTTCAAAGTCCAATGTGTACATACACATACATATACTGTATTATCGTATTCTTTGTCAACGCCTTTGCCCAACAAAACCACAAGCATCGAATATTAAACAAATCGAAAATTTTTAAAAGTCAACATGTATATTATACTTCATAGGTTTTGAAATATTCAGAAAACAAATCAAAAACACCATAGTACATTGCATCGTGTGCGATATAAAAGTGACCAAATGAAGATAACAAATTTGAGCCTAAAACAATGTTCAAACATCCCAAAAAAAAAAAAAAAAAAAAAATAGGTACCTGTGGTTTGTGTTGAGAAAGCACCGATTTTCATTTTTTGATTGTGAAATCTGGATCTTCATCCTCGAAAGTCCTCTTGCCCTTGTCCTCCAATCTGAGCTTCACCCCCGCACATTTGGTATTAGTGTCCGCAACTCTTTCACCGATGTGGTAGTCTTTGGATTGTGAGGATAGGTTAATCAAATGAGTAATGCGACGAGTAGTGGTGTTGACGAGTTAATTTTTTGGTACAATCGTCTCGTCGGACTTGGGAGGAGCACGGAATTGCTGTGTCTTCATGGACCCCGTTGACAGTCGGCGTTTCTGAGCAATTGGATCAACCGCGAGTGGATTCTCCAGAACATCTTGTACTATCCATACTGAGCCCAGAGAAGGTTTCCATTTTTCTGTTGCCATGATGGAACTTTGGTAAAAAATCGACTGGTACAAAAACAATGATAGGGGAAGAGGGTTGTTTGATGGTAATCTGCATCGAGCTACGGTATTTATACGACTAAGAAGTACCAAATAAACAAAGATATGTAGAATCACCAGGAACGAATTCGAAAATGTTTTTGAAATATCATCGACTGTAGATCCGTCTTCGATCGAAATGGGGATTTGGCAAATGATTTTGTGATTTGGTGGAGACTACATTTTTGGGGTAAAACAGAAATTAGCATGTGTGAAACGACGCTAATTAGGGATTTCTTTCTTTGATTGACCGTAATATTGCCATGTTTGTTTACTGTGAATTTAAGGGCGTGTTTGAAGGGAGTAATTTTGGCTGTGTGCTAAATTGTTTATTGTGTTTGATACTTTTCCAATTTCTACTTTTCCTAATCCTAATCCTAATCCTAATCCTAACTACATAAAAGAGCCAGTTTTCTCCGCCACGTGTTGCACTCTCGTTCTTTTACCCAAAATGACGTCGTCTGGTTTAATAGACTGTTGCCCACCGTCCTCTTTTTACCTTATTATCGGAACCCTACGAACCTTCTCGCCTTCTCCACCCGTAGTAATTCCCTTGCCTTCTTCAATCCTCATATCTGCGAAATCCAACCACCTATCACCTTCTTCATCTCGATTGCGGGCTGCAAGACCTTCACATCCTTGTCCAATAACCCATAAGATTCCATAAGGATTACCTCCGTTGCGACCGTGCCTCCGCTCGCAACGGAGACACCCCTCCATTGCCACTTTCTCTACCTCTCCCAGTACATATACAGTGAGAGGGTGAGGGTTTTGCTGAAGCAATGGAGATGGCTATTAGGTTACACTTACACACTCGTGTTCTCCCCATCTACTTTCTCCATATCAAAAAAAAATATTGGAGCGAAAAAGAGAAACTTTGTTAATAATTTTTCTTCTTCTGGGCTTAAAAGAGAAACTTTTGGGTGCAACTTATCTTTGGTTAAGAAATCGAGTTTTAATGTTAGTTCGAGAATCCCATTTCGTAATTCTGTCAGATGTTCAGTTTCTCAAGCCACGGACACCACCCTAGGTTACAAATACTTTGTAAATGATCGTATGAACATATAGTTATTTTGTTTTTATTTATTATGATTTTATGTTGTTCCTAGCATCAGGAAATTATGGGTCTTTTCTTGATGTATACAAGGTTTTTGTGTTAATTATGCTACATAATTTGTACTTCTTGTGACTTCATTTGATTGGAAAATTCATTTCCACCTATTTTTGCCTTTTCGCTTCTTTGGGTCTTGGTGGGGTGTGTGTGTGTGTGTGAATTTGTGATCATACTGTTAATATCATAGTTTAAGCGAGTTAATGCTATGATCAATTCAATTTTACAGCAGGCACAGTAAAAAAATCATGTTTTTATACAAACCCAAGTTCCCTTTTACTAATGAATTAGAGTATGTTTGCTAAGCCTTAAAAGTTTACTTGAAAGTAAACAATAAGTTTTAATGTTAAAGTCGGAAATTAGAACATATGTGGTCTAGCCAAACTTTTCAAGCTACTTATTTTCCAAAAATATGATTCATTTTAAAAAATTATCAATATTTACTCAAAAAGTAAGAAATAGTAACTTAATTAAATAAAATTTACCCTTTTTAAGCTTATTAGCCAAACCTGCTTTTAATTTGTTGTTCTAGATATAACCTGTTACATTTTCCATGGTGTATGATGATACCAGATGAGCAGTTTTTAGTTTGAGAGCTAGGTGAAATGTGCATTTTGATTTTTTGTGATGTTGATGGCAATGCGGGATCTTTAAATCTATCATTTGTAACTCTTATAATTGGTATTTTCCATTTTTCTTTTCGTGGTGAATTGCAAACATATATTCTCTCTTAAACTTGTGTCTTATATCATAGTATAAAAGAATTCAAGTTTTTGGATCATATATGTACTTTGGATTCTGATTTTCTGTAGTTTAACTCTGCCTCAGAGAAAAAGGGCCAGTTAATGAGGAGAAATGACATACGTAATATAGCAATTGTCGCTCATGTGGATCATGGGAAGACTACACTGGTGGATTCAATGTTGAAACAAGCAAAAGTAGGTATTTTGGAAATCCTGGCTATTTTGATTTCCTTTTCGCAATAAGTTTCTAACAGGAAAACAAAGGTGGCACGTGCTTTAAGATGAGACCATTTTTGAGAATCTTTCAATTGCAGTCATTTCGTAGATTTCTGTCGATGATATAGTAAGTTTGGACAAAAAAGATAACCACCATGCTTTAACAAAAGGTTTTACATGCTATTTTATAAGATTATTTGCTACTATGACTGCTGAACAAAGAATTGAAGTAGATGAACTTGTTTATACTTCTATTATATTGCATTTTTCTGATCAAGCGATAAGGAAGGTAGGAAAATAGATTATGTTGAACTTTTATGGAAAAAATTGGAAGAACTTTCATTAGTTAAAGTCATTCCCAAACAAATTGTTTCTGCTACAAAGATTTTTTAGTTTTAAGATTAATCTCTCAAGAATTAGATGATAACCTTCCATAAGTTAGTACAAGACATTACTAATACCAATGATAAGGTGTTTAAGAAGTATAAAACAATTGTACTTTTGAATGCCATTCCTAAGGCCTATAGAGATGTCAACATTGGTATTAAACATAGCAGGGACACTCTAGCCCTTGATTTTGTCATTAATTCTTTAATTAGTAAAGAGTAAGAACTTAAATTTGAGAAGCATAAAAATGATACTAAGAGCTTGTGTGTGAGAGGTAGATCACTGAATAGGAAAATTGGTAATCACGATAAGTCAAAACCATTAGGCAAATAGTTTATATACATAATAAAAAGAAGAATAAGAGGAGGTCTAGATCTAAATCTAAAACTAGGAATTAGAAAATATATGGGTGTAGGAAAACTGTTCACTTTATAATAGATTACGACAAAAAGAAAAATGAATAGAGCGAAGAGATTGTGGATGATGGACACTTAGTTGAACCTCTAGAATCTAACATGGTTGATGTTTATGTAATCACTAAGCCATCTTTTGATCTGGAAATTGCAAATTTTGCAGATAAAAGTAATGAGATCCTAGATTGGATCTTAGATTAAAGGTATACTTTTCACACTTCTAGAAAACATTGGATAGAGAATTATAGGAAATTAATGGAGAGAAAGTAGTTCTGAACAATAATGTGGCCTGAAAGGTGAAAGGGATTGGAAATATGACCTAGAAATTTTAAATAGTTATATCCATACCCTTGTAAAGGTAAGATATGTCCCGGAAACCTAATTTCTACGGGAGACCTTGATGACATAGGTTTAGAAGGTAGAATTGGAAATGGCTTATTAAAGGTAATAAGCCATTATCAAGTGGGCTTGGTTTTTGTTGCTTCCTACCTGCCACCTTTGAAACAGAAAACACAAAAAATAGGGTATTAGTTTTTTGTAGCTTTGTCATTGATCTGTTTCGTTTTTTTTTTAGCAGTTACCTGCTGGCCTTCTGACTTCTGTTTTTGGGAATGAAACCTATGTGAGCATTGAGTATGAAGCTTCATCAATGTTTGACTTGCAGAATGTTGTGATATCTGTACATCTACCGCCTCTTAGAGAGTCACCAAGTGTACAACAGATAGAGGTAAGGGTTTTTTTAACTTTCGATTTTACTTTCCGAAAAAACTGCCAGCATTGTCAAGTTGTCTGGATATATATTTTTTCCTTGATTTATTGAAACATTTATGAGTCTATATTTTGAGAGTAGTTGAGATGGCCATCATGGCCTATAATGATATTATTCAGATCTTCATGATGTCTCCTACAATAAGTTGCTATTATAGATGTTATTATATTATTTTACTCGTACACAGGTTTTAAACATTTCAATAATGTTCCGTTGTAGGTACGATTCCCGAAATTCAATTTTGGAGTGGTCTATAGAACTCATTTATAACTCAAATCGTAGGTATGCTTACGATGATGTTATTCTATTTTACCGGTCATACCTCAGTTAATTGTTTCTGATTTGATATTGGAAAAAATTATAGTGGACCTATGGAATTTTTTGTTCTTCCCGCAGACACACCGACCTTTTTCCGAATTTCTGTGCGTTTAACTGCTACAAGCACTTTCGGTGATCTAAAGATTATATCCTAACCCTTTTTATCACATCATCTTGTCATAATTATGCTCTAACTCTTCCATGCCTCTAGGATAATGCATTCACATTTGTAATGCATATAATGAGATTTCATTATACATAGTACATACACACAGAAACTGACTAGCAAAATAAATTTGGAATTGCCAACTACCCTCATCTTCCTGTGGAATTAGGGATTGGTACCCAGAAATATAGGCTGAAAACAGGTGGTTGCAGCCAGTCACACCTTATTTCAACCCATACTACATCTTCCATGGTTTGATCTAGATCCTGTGATTAAACCACACCTTACACTGTTCAGCTGTAACACCCCGAAAATTTTAGAATAAAAATATTTGTTTTATAAATTTTATTCTATGGTTTTTGAAAGTAGAAGGGCTAAAATAAAGTATCTTTTAAATCCTTATGTTTTAAATGGGCCAAATATTTAACTTCCTATAGAGTGATCAAAAGTATATTAATATTGTGCTCATTTTGTAGCCCGCATTAAATAGTGTTTATTGGGCTCAAGAAAATTTAAGTTCAGATGAGTTAAGCCCAAAATATTTCAATTCGAAGAAGTATGATTTATATGCAATATTTTATTATTTAATTATGGTCCTTTTAGGATAATTAGCAATATATTATAATATTTAAGTAGATAATCATGAATTAACCATTCCTTATTCTTTTCAATTGCACGTGTACACACATATATTTTTTTGGAAGATAATATTGTGTTATTTTAGCCATGTTTATCTTTAATATATATTGACCTATCAAAATTCTAGTTCTAACCAACCATTTTAACAAACTCTTATCTATTAGAATAAATATGATTTATATTAGAGTTATATTATGACTCAACTACTGTACTTTTTCCCTATAAATAGTGAGCTCATATTTCACAATTCACCACACAGATTTTACACAGTTTTCATATAGAGAAGCATTTGTAAATTCTAAGTATATTTTTATTTTCAAAAGCTCGTTTGATCAATTGAGGTAAGATACTTTTGTGTAAAGTTGTTTGTTTCCTTATGCTTTTATGTCGGTAATTTTATGCATGAATTGTCAATATGGGCTTTCGGGTTCCTTAGAAAGAGATAAGAGATCCTTCGGGAATTTAAGATGACCTAGATGGGTGTTTCGCTTGGTCACCGAGATACTCCATAAGAGAAGAGTGGTATGAAGTGTTATTTTATTGCATATAATTGTATAATGGAAACTGCACGTATCTTACTGAGTGTTTTCAAAATACTCACTCTTACAATTTTTACAGACTAGTTCGGTCGATTGGAGCGTAGTGGAGACGGTGATGCGAGTACTTGCCAAAGGATTTCGACCGATGAGAATAACATTAGGTTTTTACCGTTTTTATTTAAAATTTTTAGTTTGTTTTGTTCCAATCATATTTTTAGCAAATTTGTTAGTTAAGAATATTTAAATCGTTTCAAAGACACGATATTATGATTCTTATTTAAAGTTATGAATGTTCTATTTATTTAGAAAAATATAATTTTACAGTTCCGCATTTAAGTACATGAAAATTTTGTTTGGTAACACCTCAAGATGCTTGAATTTTTGGGGCGTTACAGTTTGGTATCAGAGCAAAGGTTTAATTTCCTGTAGACCCATATGCATTTTTTTTGCGTTTTGGAAAAAAAAAAAAAAAAAAAAAGTACGTGAACAGTAACACTGTTCACGTGTACGGTGACAAAAAAAAAAAAAAAATTTTTTTTTTGTTTTTGTTCAATTTATTGTTGGAGTTTTATTAATTTGCATAATTGCAAAATTGAATGGCTTTGTCAAAAAGACCTAAACTGTCTAAGAAGAGCTTGGGATTTAAGCGGTCCATTGTGACCCCCCTCCTCATCTGGAAGCCTTTTGATTGCGCGTTATTCAATTTGATGAGATGAAACACAATATTTCAAACATTACATACAGTATTTTTTTTTTAAAAAAAAAAAAAAAAGATATTCTTTTTGGAAATTTCTATTGTGAGAAAATCATATTTTTAGATATTACAAAAATGCACAATTTTCATAAATATTAGGAGTTTACGGACAATGTGAGAGTTAAAATCTTAAACATGTAATGAGATGAAAAATCCTTGGCATGTAGCGCTCACTACTCGATCACTCTCCAATTGATCCAAGGTATGGAAAGAAATGTTATTCCTTTAGCATGTTTATGAGTCATTTTGCCCTATATTATGAGATATATAATCACGTTTACTTCGTATATTTTAGTAGTTGTTTAAATTTTCGCAAATGATATGTGCATTATTGATGCAAAAGGAATGAAATGATATGATCACTGAAAGATGAAGCATAATTGAAGTTATATGTGTCACATGATTAGGACTTGGAAAGTAACTAGGATGACTGGAAATAGCCCAACATACTTACAACGTGCTCAAATTGCTATCGAGAGATACATGGATTACGAAGTAAGATGGGAGCGAACATTTGTTGAACATGTTGAAGACTTCCTTCTTAAGTGGGAACAGGCAAGATCGTTCGGATATAATGAGGGGACAATCCTCTCAATATACCATCTTATAACCACCATGCGTCCACAATGGAGAAACGTGGCTTACTTCGTGAGAGATATGGATTATGGGCTATATTTGGAAGAAGATTGGGACATGATTGATTTTAAGGGATGTGAGGACATCATAATCTTGTGGAACCACAGACAACAAGAGCTAGCACTAGAACCTCGAGCCTCGAGCGTAACACGAAGAGGACCCAGGAGGAAGAGCACCGAAGAAGACCCGGAGGAAGAGCCCGAAGAAGACCCGGAGGAAGACCCCCGAAGAAGACCACGATGAGGACCCCGAAGAAGACCCGAGAGGAAGTGGAGCCGGAAGACCCTATCATCGATTTGGTTACGGTCGAGCCCGAGTCATGCATTACTTCGGATGACGAGACATAAAGAATATTGTTAGGACTCATAGAGATTAACAATAGTTTTATTCCTTTAGCAAAAGTTTATTCAGTTATCTATTGGATTTTTATATTATATTAGAAATTTTTAAATGTTTCACCATCAATATTATAATTAATTTTTGTGTTATCAGACTTTGCCTAAATTAGAATTTTAATTGTGTTAAGAAAATGCCGAGACAACAACAAAATCAAGCTACAGTCATCAAGGATTTGCTGAGGGCTGTACAAGATTTAGGTAGGCAGCAAGCACAGGCTAGTCCCCAGAATGCAAATGCCAACAACATCAGTTCAATTGTGGAACAATTCCGCCGCTACAAACCTCCAACCTTCGATGGCAAGGCAGACCCATTAGCAGCTGAGGAATGGATAAGAGGAATGGAGCGAATCTTCAAACATCTTTCTTGCACTGATGCTCAAAAGGTATTATGTGCAGAATTCATGTTGGTTGATGCTGCTGGCCACTGGTGGGAATCAGCATCGCGAACTAGAAGCACAACAACGTGCTCACGACATGGACACAATTCAAGGACGAAGTAATGGGAAAATATTTCCCGCAAGCCCTTAGAGATCGAAAGAGGCAGAATTTCTTCAACTTAGACGGGGAAGATGAAGCTTGAGGAATACGAAAGAAAATTCGAACAACTCTCTAGGTATGCACCACACCTAGTGGACACGGAAGCAAAGAAAGCAAGGAGGTTCGAATCGATTGCGTCACGAGATTGGTGGCATAATGGCGTCTCATCAATTCACCAATTACGATCGGGTGCGCAATCGCCCAAGCAATCTCAAACAGATTAGAGATTGACCAAGTTTTTCGACAGGGGCCGAGCCCTTAGGAAAGCGGAAGTGGAGTGGGTCCAATGAAGGAAAAAGGGGAAGGACAAGAATAAAAAATTTAACACCGGATCGAGTTTTGGACAAGTCGTTTCACCATGTCCAAAGTGCAACGGGATGCATTGTGGGAGTGTCTTTTCGGGGAAACACGTGTGCTATCGATGCGGCAAAGCTGGTCATGTTTCCAAAAATTGCAAGGAAGACCCCACGAAAAGGAACGTTGAACAAGAAAAGAAGGGGAATGCACGAGTTTTTGCGTTAACTAAAGAACAAGCCACGTACGGCAGAACGCGAGTAATTTCGAGGATCTAAATTTTTAAGTAGGGGAGATTGTAACACCCCGAAAATTTTTGAATAAAAATATTTGTTTTATAAATTTTATTCTATGGTTTTTGAAAGTAGAAGGGCTAAAATAAAGTATCTTTTAAATCCTTATGTTTTAAATGGGCCAAATATTTAACTTCCTATAGAGTGATCAAAAGTATATTAATATTGTGCTCATTTTGTAGCCCGCATTAAATAGTGTTTATTGGGCTCAAGAAAATTTAAGTTCAGATGAGTTAAGCCCAAAATATTTCAATTCGAAGAAGTATGATTTATATGCAATATTTTATTATTTAATTATGGTCCTTTTAGGATAATTAGCAATATATTATAATATTTAAGTAGATAATCATGAATTAACCATTCCTTATTCTTTTCAATTGCACGTGTACACATATATTTTTTGGGAAGATAATATTGTGTTATTTTAGCCATGTTTATCTTTAATATATATTGACCTATCAAAATTCTAGTTCTAACCAACCATTTTAACAAACTCTTATCTATTAGAATAAATATGATTTATATTAGAGTTATATTATGACTCAACTACTGTACTTTTTCCCTATAAATAGTGAGCTCATATTTCACAATTCACCACCACGAAATTTTACACGGCGGTTTTCATATAGAGAACATTTGTGAATTCTAAGTATATTTTTATTTTCAAAAGCTCGTTTGATCAATTGAGGTAAGATACTTTTGTGTAAAGTTGTTTGTTTCCTTATGCTTTTATGTTCAGTAATTTTATGCATGAATTGTCAATGGGCTTTCGGGTTCCTTAGAAAGAGATAAGAGATCCTTCGGGAATTTAAGATGACCTAGATGGGTGTTTCGCTTGGTCACCGAGATACTCCATAAGAGAAGAGTGGTATGAAGTGTTATTTTATTGCATATAATTGTATAATGGAAACTGCACGTATCTTACTGAGTGTTTTCAAAATACTCACTCTTACAATTTTTACAGACTAGTTCGGGTCGATTGGAGCTGTGGCGGGACGGTGATGCGGGCTGCCAAAGGATTTCGACCGATGAGAATAACATTAGGTTTTACTGCTTTTATTTAAAATTTTTAGTTTGTTTTGTTCCAATCATATTTTTAGCAAATTTGTTAGTTAAGAATATTTAAATCGTTTCAAAGACACGATATTATGATTCTTATTTAAAGTTATGAATGTTCTATTTATTTAGAAAAATATAATTTTACAGTTCCGCATTTAAGTACATGAAAATTTTGTTTGGTAACACCTCAAGATGCTTGAATTTTTGGGGCGTTACATCAGCCTACCATTGTATTAGGTCAGGCATAATTATTCAGTACATATATTATCTTGAATACTTCACATTATTGATATTAGTGGACCGCTAATGCTTGATGGATGTTTGAAATCCTTAAATGGACATTGGCGACTTTATGTTGAGAAGATCATTTTTCTATTACGAAGTTGTTGCCATGCTTCGATTGTCATAATTTACTGCTTTGATAATATTAACAAATTGATTTCACTATCCACAGGTGTTTAGTCTCCGCGTGGCACGGAGACACGCATGGTGTCTCCTTGTGCGCACCTTTTTTTTTTTTACAATATTCTTGTACAGATAAATTCCATGAAGTCAAAAGGAAACATAATAATAGGAGAAAAGAGGTATGCCTGCTTTATGATTTTGATGCTTTATGGACAGAATGGTCCCATTTCATTGACATCTAAGTTTCTGTAAAGTTTTATAAAATGTTTTTACTGTTGTTTTTAACAATGATGAAAGATCATTTACTTCTGATTTTCTAGGAAAATGTTAAATCATTTATGATTAGAAATGCCTACTAAAAATTATCCTGTGATGCACTTTTATTCAAAGGTACACAAGAAAGAGAAAATGGTAGAAAAGATTGTAGTAAAGAGAGTAATTATGTAAGAATGCGTCCAATGACCTTTGTCATGGTTTACCTATCTATAATGTCGCGTGTTCTATTAAATTTAATCGATTTTTCTTTTTACTCTTGATGCGATCTCAATAAAACATGTTAGAAGATGGAGGGGTAGACTAAACTAACATGGCATGTAATGGTTGCCAAGGGATCTATTTCTTCGGATTTTACAATAAAAATTGCAATAAATAGAATTAAGAGGCAACAAAGGATTCATGTACCCTCTGCGGTTTATTGGGAATGATTCAACAATTCATGTCTTGCCATCCAATCTACCCATATTTTTTTTTATTTGCCAGAATCATTGTAATCATATATATCTTTGGCGTCTTTTCAAATCCTTTAATAGCAATAGATGTTTTAAACAAGGCGTTTTCAGTCATGTGAGGAGGAATATGAAAAATTTTGTAGTTATCTTTAAAATGCTAGGAACAAATCTATTTCCAATATATCTCGGCTAAAGGGAAAAGGAAGTAGAGATCTTAGTAAGTTAAGTATATTAAAAATGAAAACTAAAGAGTTTTATTCCTTAGCAATGAGATATCAGAGAAGATCGAAAAAATATTTTGAAAAATTATTTACAGAAAGGCATAGTGAGGATATTGGGTATTCAATGAAGTCCACTATAGATAGGAATGTTATTTATACTAGAAGAATTCAATTTGTAGAAGCGAGTGATTATATAAAAAGGACGACGATGATAAAAAATAATTAGCCTAAATAGAATTCCAATCGAAGTATGAAAATGTTTGAGAGAGGGGGGTTATTTTATGTCCAATGTAGAGAATCACTTTTTATTTATATGAAGGAGATCTACTATGGAAGCCATGCACCTTCTAGGAATATTATTGAAAAGTATAAAGAAAAGAGAAGATCTAGAATTATTTTTTTATCCAAATTGGAAAAGTCCATGATGGCACTAGGGAAGACCATGGTGAGAGGTAGAAAGAAAATGGATTTCTACTAGATATATGACACTATTAAGGCCTTCAAGTTCTCATTCCCCTTTAAGCATGGATGAGCTTAATAATCATCCAAGATGAAGTTCCATGAGTTTTACTTGATGAAACTAGGAGGGGTTAAATCGTAAGTTAGAACACTAGATAAATACTTAGGAATCTAAATGCTTTAAGTTAAGTTGAAAGGAAATAGAAACTATTCCTATTGCATAAGAGTAGCAACAAAGCGACTTTAGATTACCCTGTTGCCCCCACAAAGTGATTGTTTGTGTGTTTTAAGTTCAATTATTTATAAAGAAAAATTAAAGAGGATGAAATGCATAGAATTAGAAATGGATGGATGAAAGAGTTTTATATGATAGAAGATCTCTATGAGTTTGAAAGGCATTTTACAAAACAATTATTAGACTTGCTATGATTTGTGGTATCATTGTTGAATTGTTTTTCAAATATCCATAAGCCGAACTTTGCAACAATAAGGATATTAAGAAGGATATTGGTCACATTAGAATTGATAAGATGAGAAATGATAATATTTGCCAACAAGTGGAGGTGGCATCAATGTAGGATAAATACAATAAAGGATGACTTTAGTGGCTGGAACATGACTTAACCAAAGGGCCTCGATTTATCAAAACTATAAAATTCAAGTAGAAATAACTAGAAGAGGGAGGACCAAGACTAACATAGCCCGTTATGGTTGCTAAGAATGTAATCGCACTAAATCTTTCATTTATGTAGCAATAAATTGGAGTGGTAAAAAAAGGTTTTATGTAACTGATCCTAAATCTATTGAGATAAAGCTTAGGATGTTATTATATTATCGGATACTAATTTTATGTGTATTTTGTCTTGGACAATCTCTTGTTAGTTTGTCTGTTCCGTTGTGTTACTGCATTATTGCAATAGTGATAAGACTAGGTTATAGAATTAGAATACAGTACTGTTTTGGCAGAACGGAAAAGATGGATGTGAGAGGGTTTAGTAAATCATTTTGTAATTGATTGCTGTATCATAGAATTTGAAGTGAGAGAAAAGGCGACGGACTCTACTCTGAACAAATAAAGAAGCCGAGTTTCTGCGCTCAAGTAATTCTATCTCATGGTTTTCTACATTTATCTTCTATGTACTAATTGTTTATGCCTGTTCATGTCATCCCAACACACTCATTTTCTTACTCAGTACCGTGCCTACTCATCCCATGATAGGATGAATGTTATCTATTTTCTTTGATTTGATTGCATCTTTAGCTAATCCCCTTTGCAAATGGTCCGTGTTTGTGATTTTTAGGACCTGGAAAATAACCATGTTCTTGATTTTATTTTTGTGGGTTTTGTGCATTGTTTCATAGCAGTTACTATAGTAGATTCTAGTAGCAAAGCTTTAGAATTTCTTGGTTAGCATGAAGATGACAGAAGAAACACAGATGGAACCTCTGTTTCTCCTCAAAATCATCAGGTGAAATTTATTTTTTATTTATTTTGCCAATTTTCTATTCCTTTCATTTTTCTTAGGTTGTAGAAGATTGATAGGATTTAACTTAGGATATTTTTTTCTTTGTTGTCTGAAAATTAAGTTTCTTTGTATGTACAGGAAGTGGAAGTAAATCTTATTATTACAGACAATTGTATGCCTGGAATGACTGGCTATGATTTACTCAAGAAAATCAAAGTACAATTTCTTGAATTCTATTCTATTCCTTTTATGTAAATTCTTTCATATCGTGAAAAAATTTAGAGTCTTGCTTAAAAGTTACTTTACCAGAATTATTAGTAATCGACCATGTGAAAATTAACTTGCCTTACTTTTAGCTCTCTAACTCTTATTTTTGATATTATGGAGTGGGCTGCTTAAATCTTTTTATATCTATGTTCGGAATTGAATGCAACTAGATTCTTTGCAACACTTCTTTGTTACAGAAAAAAAATAAAATGATTTTGCATCTTTTCCAAGACCTCATTTTTCATTTTCAGAAAATATTCTTCCACAAAATTTGCTAATTCTGGCTGTGTATCAATCTAGGATTGATGTATTCATATCCAAGTGCTGGTTATTTTCCAGGTCCTAAAACTGTGAAACTTTTTGCTAACAAAGAGCATATAGGATTCAGGTAATGTTTGAAGTTCAATATTTATTTTTACGTTGTTTTTTTATTGGACTTGCCTTTGTTAACTACATGCTTTCTTCTGATATTAAAAGAGAGTTGTTAATATATGCAGCAACGTCGATAACTACTCTCCAAGTGAAACTGCTGTTTTGTCAGAGAATAATCTCAAGGTAAACTTTCAGTGCTGAAGTAAGGTAGTTGTTATAGTCAAAATTGTCACCATATCACACTAAATGTACCGATTTCAATACAGGTATTGATGAATAAACAACTTGTACATTTTTTACTTTGTCTAGGTTGAATTAGATGATGTTTTTTACAATAAGCTTATGGTAACCCGTGTAATTATCCTCTTCATCCTTTGGTAAAACAAACCAAAATTCAACTAGATGCTCTACTTTTGGCCTTCTAGCCTTCTGTGAACAGGTAAATTTATAGTAAGAAAAAATCTATTTAATTCTGTGACTTCTATGTAAGATATCTCTTCCATGCTTTTACTGTTGTTGAAAGAAGAATTCAACTCTTTAAAATATAGTTTTTGGTAAATAAGCATATCATCCTGCGATGATCAAGAGATAGATAGTATTGATATACACAAGTAGTCTTCAGTGCTTTTTTCGGAGAATGAGTTGCATCAATTTGCAATCCTTTTTCTAATACCATAACATACAAACATTATAACATTCCATTGTAAGAGAGATTAATAACTGACAAAAGAATCAATTCATACAATTATAGTAAAAAAATACCTTTAAATCACTTCACATTATTAAATACCCAACTAAACTGCAGCACGTACATCGCATGTGCGAACACTAGTACTCTTCAAAAGGCAGTATTTATGGTTAATGAAATGATGAAAAGTAAAACAGAAATATTAAAAGAAAAGAAGGTGTTTGGCATAATTTTCACTATTTTTTTAGAGGACTTGGGCTTGGACAAGTAGCCCACCCCACCCCTATGACCATAAATGTATATTAAAATTAGGGAAATTCTACTTGTACATAATATGGGTTACATAAGGGTGGACCCCACATGAATAAATTTTTTTTTAATCATGCGTGGTCCACCTCATGTGAGAGGGTGGATACCTTTATGTAACCCATATTATGTACCTCTAGCATCTCTCTTAAAATTAATAGCTAAGCCTCAGTGAATGGTTTCAAGTAAAGCACCATGGAAGGAAGCGCATCATGATATCACCATCTCTAGTTGCACCACAGGCTCCAACTTCACTGTTAGCATATGCGGACGATCCAGCAATAGGTCCATCGCCAACCATGCACGTCAAAAGTTTTCTAATTTAGATAACAAGCAATGGTTTAAAAACCTAAGTTGGCTGGTTTAGGACATTATAAAAGTTTATTCATGTTGATGCAGCATTAAGAGTAGGTCTTTTGAGTTCAGTAACCAGGAGCGGACCCATGAAGGGCCCAGCGGGGTCGGCTGCCCCCACTGAAAAAAAAACCCAATTTTTTTTAGCTTATTTTCTATCTCGCCACCACTCAAAATAATTCTGGGTTCGCCCCTGTCAGTAACAGTTACCAATTTACCAGCAGTAGGTATGCACAAGTAGATAACAACTTCACTTCATCCATTTTATCTTAATCCCTAATTTTTGACATCAACATTGTTTCAAAATGTATCAGAGCCGTTCAATATACTTTCACTATCTTCCTCATCAGTACCATACCAACAGTGTCTTACATATTGGTGAAAACAACACAGAAGATAAAACTATCATGTGGTTTTAACACTTGTTAGTAACTCTGATAAATTGTGATTACCTGCCCGGGATTTTAGAAGTGGCACCATTAGTTGATGTACCCGCAGCAATATGTCCCATCTGGAAAAGAAACATAAATAAAAGATTATACCCAATCCAAATTATACAAACTAATGAAAAGGAATTGGACAAAATCTGGGTATTCTTCACTGAAATATGTCTCAATAGAGGAAAATGAACAGCTTACGTTGTCAATGATAGTCATGGACATTGTGTCGTGGTTGTGGAGATTAATGTGACAAGACCCTAATTTATCACACTCCAACCAATTGAAATTTAAGCACATGTTCTCGCCAAGGTTTACAGCATTCGTTGTACGGTATGGACCACAATCATCAACATGCAGAACATTTTTCCTAAAATTAGGCTGATGAGAACAACGTAGCAATAGTAGCTACGTAACCCAGCAACAATATTGAAATCTGACCCAAGAAAGTCTACACAAGTAAATTTATGGATTTGGACCCGAAAACGGTGAATTAAACAACCAACACAATCGCCGACAATATGTTGACCTTTTAATTACACAATTCAAGAAATCTAACCCGGATTTAAAGTTTGACCTAGTAGATCATTGAATCAAGTAAGCAAGATAAAACAACGTTACCTCAATCCCGTGATTACAAGATATACAAATCTCACTTTGATTGGTTGAACGCCACGAGGATTGTTAATCCTTGATAAGTTCAGGACTGTCCATTGAAGAACAAGAGAGAAAAAGCACAAGCTTTAATTTATCATTATGAAAAGTCTTCATGTTTACAATGAATGAAAATACTATTTATACTACCTCATAAAACCCTAAGAAAATATCTAAAAACGTGATTAAGAGTCCTAGAATAAGAAAAGTTACCAAAATTAAGGGGGCGTTCTCTTTATGTTTCAGTTTTGTGTTTTGAGTTTTGAATTCGTTTTGTGTTTTGTATTTTGAGTGTCAGTTTTGAAATTTCTGAAAATGCATTCTTTTTGTCATTCTGAAAAACTGTTTTCGAAAATATAAAAATGGAAAACGCGTTTACTTTGAAATTTTGAGAATTTTTTTTAATAATATTTTATTAAAAAATTTTTGATTATTCAATAAATTTTAATGGTTTAATGTTAATATAGTATTAAATAACATATAAATTTTGAAATTGGTGAATCTTGAAATAAATTTTTTTTTCTAGATATAAAAAAATACAATCTAAATTAAATTTGACAAATCTTTGTTTTTGTCCTTGTACATAAGAATTAGCTAACACCAGGTTACAACCAAACCTAATCAAGTTGCAAAAAAAGGAGCACTAATCTCAAATTAACATGATAATAAATATTTTGAAATCAATCTTATCGAGGTCAGATTTCCATATTGATGACATTTGGTGTCTTATTCATTTGGTGCATGTTTGGTACTCAATATTTGAAAAAAATGGACAATATTATTTGCAATATTTCAGGTCATTTTTCTTCCTTAATACTTCCTATACTGTATTATTCTCGTACTACTGATATCCTTTCCAATGATTCGAAAAATATCTAAAGCTCATTTAATTAAATATATGTAAATTTTATGTTTTACCATCCTAAGCAAGAATGTGAATCAATGATGGTAAGAAATCTAATACTGAATTTGCTATTACAACTCTGCAATGCATTAATCCAATCCCAACTGATTTAATCATGAAACACTAGATAAAATTGCCTTTTCCTTGGAAGCAAGCAAGTTCACCAGCTATAAACGAAATTCAGTAGTTCCCAAAGTATAGATTGCCATGTTCTAAAATGAACTACAAGAATTACTATTCTTAATTGAAGCCAGAGTCATCGTCAGCAACATCACTGATTGAATATTCAGCTGCATCACTGTCCAAATCTACAGCTGCAGTAGCAGCATCTTCAGAATCATCATCACTTAGAACATATGTAGCTTTCCTATTGTTAGCCCTCTGTGGCCTGGCTCTTGTAACCACCACTTGGTTACTCTCTTCTATACCGGCTGAAGTTGGAGGCTCCTCTTCCTCCATTGTGGCCATTCTTCCCAGTGGTGAACCACTAGTTCTTTCCCTCTCATATAACTTTGCACACAATACTTTAAGTGCTTTGGCCTTGTTCTAGCAGATGATATAGAAAAACATGAGATGATGAAAGTGAATAACAATTGATCAAGAATAAAAAATGGGAACAAATAGATATAGCTATGCTAATATTTAAGTACAACTGGAACCTTTTTCTATTCTACATAGAAAAATAAGGTAAACTAAAGCTGATTTAATTCTATCTAAGTCGTACTCTTAAAAATTCTGCTTGTAAAATTAAAAAAAGCAATGGACTGGTAATGTATATCCAATATAGTACTAGCCACCTACATTTTGAATATGTCCATTGCGAACAAAGAAGCCTCATCTTCCCCCAGTTCCTAAAATAAATTATATCAATGGTAAGCAAATATTTTCAGGCTTAAAATGAATCTACTACCTTCTGTTTGGTCCTCAACTCCGTTATAAGATCCATTGAATCTCCGAGCCTCCGTAGCTCCTTGTTGGCCCTCGAATATTCTTCAGGCAAGGTATTCGGCTGTCTTCAATGAAAAACAACATGAGAGAGAGAGAGACTAGTACCGATCACAGAGGTATTTTAATAAACACGTTATATACAATACCAAATGACAGGGAAAACAAAGAAGAGTGTAGCTCTAAGTCTCCAGCCAGACACACTGCAATGCACAGAGGATGGATGGCATTCTCCCAAGCTCCTTGCATATGGAAACACCAACTTATCCAACTTCTTCTACTCTACAGGCAATCAGCACTAAGAACGCCACCCTAGAATCAACCCAGCCACATAGTTCATGTTTCAGTCCATGCCCACCACTATCTTGCTTTCAGAAGCCATTGAAATATAAAATAAGTGCATTATAGTTCATGTTTCGTCATCAACAATGTATCTGCCCCATTCGTATTTAATAGCAGTCGGTAGACTAGTATTTATACCTAATGAAATCCTCTTCCCTCATCGACAACGTATCAACCTGCAATTACGCCTCCACCACCAGCTACCCTTCCCCCTACGAATTCAACCTACAATTCCGCCTCCACCACCATCTACCCTTCCCCCGTACAATTGACCGCTCCAACTATTATCCAATCCGCCACAATTTTCACACCAAACAAATACAAAAACAGAGACGTGATTAAGTAATTCTAGTTCAACAAGGAAATATACGAAAATTGCCAAAAATTGAAATTCCTATCCAGATTGTTCTCGGCATGTTTCTGTGCGATCGCAAGACCAAAAGTACAATTTTCCCTCATGACCTTGTGCATAATTTCGTGATGATTTCGGAATGTACTTATGGGCAAAAATCTGATACCAGAGTTGAAAGTTATGCCCATTTTAATCAATGCTACTTTTTTTCTTTCCAAATATGTTCAAACCCTTGAATTCAACTCGTTTCGGCTCCCGAGCCCTTCATGAAACTTGAGCCTAGGCTTGTCAAATTCTTCAATTTGGACTCCAAAGATTGATCAAATAATTGCCTATCTGCAAGAGGAATTTCTTCCTCCACAGGCACCTGTTGCACTTACGCTACCTTTAAACATTGTCCATTCACTTTAAATACCCTACCATCTTTAGGGTCCTTGATTTCAATTGCCCCATGGTTAAAGATATGTTTCCTCACAAAAGGACCAGACCACCTAGAACGAAGTTTCCCTGGATGTTTATGGAGTCGGGAATCATACAAGTAAACTTTCTGATTTGGTTCAAACGTTTTTCGAAGAATGTGCATATCATGAAATGTTTTCATTTTTGTTTTGTAAGTTTAGCATTCTCTCAAGCATCATTTCTCAACTCCTCCAACTCAGTTAACTGAAACTTCCTAAGTTTACTACATTCTTCTAGATCAAAGTTAAAGTGTTTGATAGCCCAAAAGGCTTGGTGCTCGAGCTCTACAGGCAAATGGAAAGGTTTTCCAACTACAAGTCTATACGGTGACATGCCTAAAGTGGTCTTAAAAGCAGTTCGGTAGGCCCAAAGTGCGTCATTCAATCTCAACGACCAGTCCTTACGATTAGAGTTTACAGTTTTCTCCAAAATTTTCTTGATTTCCCTATTGGCTAATTCAACATGTCCACTAGTTTGGGGATGATAAGCAATCGATATTTTATGAATGACCCCGTACTTTTTCATTAGAGCCTCAAATGAACGGTTACAGAAATGTGTACTCCTATCACTGATGATAATCCTTGGTGTCCCAAACCTAGATAACACATTTTTCCTAAGGAATTTTATAATTGTTTTGTTGTCATTGGTTCGACAAGCTGCTGCTTCGACCTATTTAGACACATAATCAATAGCCACAATGATAAACATATACCCAAAGGAAAGTGGAAAGGGTCTCATAAAGTCAATACCCCAGCAATCAAAGATTTTTATCCCTAAAATGAGGGTTAATGGCATCATGTTCCATCGAAACAAAGCACCAAGCTTTTGATACTTCTCACAAGATTTACAGTAAATGTTAGTGTCTTTGAATAAAGTAGGCCAATAAAAACCATATTGCAAAATTTTTGCAACAGTCTTTTTCATGGAAAAATAACTGCCACAAGCCTGTGAATGACAAAAATCTAGTACGCTAGGTGTCTCCTCACTAGACACTCAAAATCTGATCAGGGCTGTATTTGAATAGGCATGGGTCATCCCAATAAAACTTACGCACCTCAACTAAAAACTTTCTCTTATCCTGTGCACTCCACTCTCCCGGGATTTCACCTATAGCTAGGTAGTTAACAATATGAGCAAACCAGGTTAAAGATGAAACAGAAAACAATTGTTCATCTGGGAAGTCATCTCTAATGGGCAATTGATTCACATTACCTGAAGAGTTAACCAAGATAAATGGTCTGCTATCACATTTTCTATCCCCTTTTTTTATCTTTAATAGCAATGTCAAATTCCTGTAGGAGTAAAATCCACCTAATCAGTTGTGCCTTAGCATCCTTTTTGGAAAGAAGGTACTTAAGAGCAGAATGGTCTGTGAAGATTGTGATAGGAGAACCAATTAAATAGGATTAAAACTTATCTAAAGCAAAGACTACAACTAGTAGTTCCTTCTCAGTTGTGGAGTAGTTCGTTTGAGCACTATTTAAGGTCCTACTAGCATAGTAAATGACAAAAGGTTTACCCTCCCACCACATAATCTCTAGCATCACATATAATTTCAAATGGTAATGACCAATCAGGTGATTGCATTGTAGGTGCTGAAGTTAGCTTGTTGGTCAAAGTTTTAAACGCCTCTTGGCAGGTTGGGGTCCAATCAAAGGTAGCATCCTTGGCTAAGAGATTACATAAAGGTCTGGATATGGATGAAAATTTTTGTATAAACCTTCTATAGAAACCTGCGTGGCCAAGGAAAGATTTAATATCTTTGGTTGTCTTAGGTGTGGGTAGTTTGGATATCAATTCAATTTTAGATTTGTCAACCTCTATCCTCTTAGATGAAACAACATGACCTAGGACAATACCTGAAGAAACCATAAAATGGCATTTCTTCCAATTCAAAACCAAGCTTTTCTCCTTACATCTAGTTAAAACTCTCTCCAAGTTTAACAAACATGCATCAAAAGAAGTACCAAAAATAGTTAGATCATCCATAAAGACTTCCATGCAATTTTCTCCATATCACTAAACATACTCATCATGCATTATTGAAAAGTAGTAGGAGCGTTACACAATCCAAATGGCATCCTACGAAATGTATAGGTACCAAAAGGACAAGTAAAAGTGGTCTTTTCCTGGTCTTCCAAAGCCATCTCAATTTGATAGTAACCAGAATAACCATCCAAGAAACAATAAAAATGATGGCCAGCCACACGCTCAAGAATTTGGTCCAGAAATGGGAGGGGAAAATGGTCTTTCTGAGTGGCAGCATTCAACTTCCTATAATCAATGCACATGCGCCATCCAGTCATAGTTTTTGTAGGGACCATTTCACCAAGTTCATTTTTAACCACTGTAACTCCTGACTTCTTAGGGACTACCTGTGTAGGACTAACCCATTTACTATTGGCAATAGGATAAATAATTCCTGCATCTAACAATTTTAGCACTTCATTTTTCACTACCTCTTTTATTGTGGGGTTCAACCTACGTTGTGGGTCTCTTTTAGGATTAGTTCCCTCCTCTAGGTGAATCCTATGTGAGCAAATTAAAGGGACTATACCCTTGATATCAGCTATAGTCCATCCTAGTGCAGATTTATGTTCATTCAGAATGTTTAAAAGCTATTTACCCAGAGAAGCATTTAATTCTAAAGAAATAGTCACAGGAAAAGTATCACCTGGTCCAAGGAACACATGTTTCAGTCCTGGGGTAGTGGTTTCAGCTTCGGTATTGGACTCTTAATACTTGATGGTTGCTGCCCTCCCCTCCAATTCTAGCTGGTAGTTCTTCAAACTTTGGTTGCCATGGTAATGTGCAGGAATTTCAGAATTTGTAAGAAGTGAGTTTAAAGGATTGAAATCAATGGTTGCAAGTGCATCCTCCTGAGTGAATGCATCAACCATGTACGTTTGATGACACTCATCATCTTCCATAAGCTGCTTAGTGATGTGAAAAATATTGACTTCAAGAGTCATATTTTCAAAAGATAGCTTCATTAGACCATTCTTCCAATTGATAAGAGCAATTTGCAGTAGCAAGAAATGGTCTAATAAGAATAATAGGTATTTTGGAGTTCACATTCACATCAACTTTCAAATCTAGAACTAGGAATTCAACAGGATAGTAAAACTTGTCTATTTGCACTAGAACATCCTCAACTACTCCTCTAGGTTTTATAGTGGATCTATCAGCCAATTGTAAAACTACGGTTGTAGGTTTAATCTCACCTAAGCCTAGCAGTAGATAAATGGCATAAGGCATGAGGTTAACACTAGCTCCTAAGTTAAGAAGGGCTTGCCCAAACTCACAACTCCTAATGATGCAAGAAATTGTAGGACAACCAGGATCCTTGTATTTTGGTGGGGACTCTCTGTTCAATCACCGCAGTCACTTGCTCGGTCAAGAAAGCAGTTTTCTTGACATGATACTTTTTTTTACAGTGCACAAGTCTTTGAGGACTTTTACATATGTAGGAATTCGAGAAATCACATGCAAGAGAGGTAGATTGATTTTTTCCTGCCTAAGGTGTTCTAAGATCTCATCTGTTGGCTATTAGCTTTCTCATTAGGCTTTAGAGCTTGAGGAAAGGGTACTCTAGCTAGCTTTTCCACCACCTTATCTCTAAGCTCACCCTCTTCAGAATTACTAGAGTCTTTCTCTTTTTCTTCTGCTTCCCTAGGCTTAATGATTGGTTCTACAACCTTCCCAAATCGAGTGGTGATAGCATTTATCTCCTTAAGGTTGTTTTCTACACCTGAAGTTTGAGCCATATGTTGTCCCTTAGGGTTAGGTTGAAGTTGAGCCAGAAATTTCCCATGTTCCCCTATTGCTAAAGCATTAGTCAATTTAGTTGTATGGATTTTCATTTTCTTACTCTCCTCAACAACTTGATTGATCATGGTTTCAAACTTCTGATTTGTTTTCCCCTGAGCCTCCATAAAAGCATGTAGGGTGTCCTCTAAGGAATTCCTAGAAGTTGAGGGTTGATGTGATGGTGTATTGAAAACTCTAGGTGGCTGAGTAGGTTCCTAGTTATCAGATTTCCAGCTAAAATTAGGATGATTCCGCCACCCCTGATTGTAGGTCTCAGAATATGAGGCATAAAGTTTTTTGTACACACCTAAAGCATTACAGTTTTCATCATAAACCCCCTCATCTCAACTAGAGCAAAACACTCTTGCACTGGATGATCAAGTCCACTACACACACCACACGGTCCAGAAGACTCAACTTGAGCAACAGTAGATGTAGGATTTGAAATACTAGTGCGTAGGTTCTCAATTTCTCTAGTCAGGGCTTCTACCTTAGCTCTAAGATTGTCTTTTTCCCTAAGGTGATAGATACCTGCACTAGAAGGATTTTCTACGGCCTGTGACCTATTAGTGCTATCAGTGGCACTAAGACCAATCCAGGTGTGGGTTTTCTCAGCTAAGTCATCTAAATATCCTACAGCCTCATTTGAATCTTTTTGTAGGAAATCACCATTACACATCATTTCAACAAACTGATGCCTCTAGATGTTAACCCTTCATAGAAATATCTCACGATGCGCCAACTCTCATAACCATGGTGCGGACAAAGAGTTTGAAGTTCTTTATACCTCTTCCACGCTTGATATAAAGTTTCACTTTCCTTTTGGATAAAAAAAGAGATCTGCTTTTTCAAAGCAATAGTTTTGTGGTGGGAAAAGTATTTGTCAAAGAATGCTTTGGTCATTTCAGCCCAAGTTCCAATCGAACGTGGTCTCAATGAATACAACCAGCTCTTAGCCCCTTCCTTAAGAGAAAATGGGAAGAATTTGAACATAATTGCATCCATTGTACCATGTTGATTGTGGAATGTTGCTACAACCTCCTCGAATTCCCTAACATGCACATACGAGTTTTCAGTTTCAAGTCCATGAAAGTTTAGAAGAAGTTGAATCATTCCAGGTTTAAAATCTACACGTAGCATGTTGGGTGGAAACATGATACATGAAGGTGTAATGTACGTGTGGGGTGCAAATAATCATGCAAAGTTCTATATGGTGTATCATGCTCACTGTCAGACATGTATTATGTGATGTGGTGTTCGTTTCACTAGATGTAGAATCAAAAGTAGGGTTAAAGAGATATTCAAACTCTATGTTAAGTCCGTTAGAAGATCTTCCTCATTCGGCTCGATGCCTGCTCATGAAACACAAGTAAAACAAAATTAAAATGCAAAATACTAAAGAAAATAATAAATTGAAACAAAAGAATGGAAAATGAACGAAATTACCTTTTTGCAATTGAATCCCACAATTTGTTGTACAGTCTCCTCTGCAACGGAGCCAAAATTTGATTACACCCAAAGTGTTACGTGGTGTTGTAGTGTAGTTTTGGGGTGTCGTGTCCACAGGGAGATGGAAAAGTGATTCAAGGGGTTCAAAAACTTAGGGTTCTCGTGAATTTGATGAAGTGAATTTGTTTATTGTATAAAAATGTAGTAAATCACCCAAAATAATGAAGGGAATTAAGATAATATGTAAAATAGTGAAACGTCGGGATTCCCTCAACTAGATTGGATCAATCAACATCAATCATTCATGCATTCTCTACTCAATTAAAAGTTTTTATCCTAACTCTCTAATCGGATGATTTAACAATACAAACCAATTAAATTTCACATGTAATCCTAGAATTTATGATTCCCAAATCACAATCATACATCAATTTATTGAAATCAGATTCAAAAAACGACTATATATATCTAACATATAGCAGTAATTAAATCACACCAATAGATTATTTGAATACTAAACTTAAACAAATATTTTAATTATTCAATGGAAGAAACGTGATTGAATCCATGAAAATCTGAATAAATGTTAAATTTAACTCAAATCTAATTCAAAATACGGAAAACATAAACTCTAAAATTATTTAAACACAAAAAATGCATTACATGAATGAAAAATGTCGAAATAACCAATTCCAATTGAGTTCCTCCCTTGCTTCACCAATGTTTTTAGCTTTCCATGGAGTTTCTTGAGACAAAAGTGATGAAAGAATGGTGTATAATGAAAAATGAGGCTTTTTTAGTCTTCTGGTCGAATTTAGGTCGAAAAAAATGCGTCCAAAAGTTTCCATAAGTGATTAAGCAAAAATCCGGAAATAGAAGATTTTGCCCAAAATTAAGCTTATGCGACCTCATGGTATAAGTCATTGTGGTCGCATCGAACAAACCATTCCAGCCCTTGAAGTCCCTGGAAGCTTTTGTGCAGTCGCATGGGATTAACACCATGCGACCGCATGGTTTTAACTTTTTCCCGTTGGATAGCTTTTAGTATTTTGACCATAACTTTCTCTACTAATGTCCGATTGAGATGATTCAAGATGCGTTAGAAAGATAACCCAAAGGGCTACAACTTTGCTTCATGTCATCTTCCAATTCGATAGTTTACCATGTTGAAAAATGGATCTCAATATGAGGTTGAAAATCGATGCAAAACTTTTGTATGTGATAATGTTTTGGCTATATTTCATCCCTTTGACTCCTTTCTTCATCCAATGGGCATCTAACACTCTCAAATCTTCATCACAAGGTTGGAAACAAGTTTGTAGTATTTGCACTTTAATCCCTGAACTTTTACTTTCTTCTATTTTAGTCATTTTTCGAACTTTTCTCCTCAATTTCGCTACATTCATCATTTTATCTTGCAAAACATGAATTGCCTAGAATTAAGCTATATTCCAACATTTTAATCAACAATTGCTCATATTTTGACGGTAAAATAAGTATATAAAAACATATTTATCATGCGACGAGGAAAGTGATGGGAAGTTTTTTGGCGCTGACAGACATTACAATCGTTGAAAAAAATTTAGTAAGTGCCTGTGCAATCTACGGGTTCAATTTCCCTCACTCTAGCAAAGCAGGCACGAGGAGATGCAACTCTATTTTATAAATTTGTATAATTGGCTTCGTTGGTCTGGTTTTGTTCCTAATATTCTACCATCACGCAACCATGCTATTTGTGCACTAGGGTTGACACCCTGGTGTACAGATAGAGGGGCTTACGATTTTTTTCGGGGGAAGTGCTATGTGTACACATAGCCTTACACCCCCTTCACATGGAGGGAGGCCCACACATAATAAAATATTTGTGGGCCCCCACCCTGGTGTACAGATAGAGGGGCCTACGATTTTTTCGGGGGAAGTGCTATGTGTACATAATCGTGTACACATAGCCTTACACCCCCTCACATGGAGGGGGGCCCATATACAATAAAATATTTGTGGACCCCCCTTCATGTGAGAGGGGTGTAAGGCAGTGTGTACACCATAATGTGTACACATAGTATTATTATTTTTTCGACTTTGCTAGGGGTACATCGGGGTGTACACCCCCTCACATGGGGGTGGGGCCTGCTCGAATAAAAAAATATTTTACACAAGTGGGTCCCATCCTCATATGAGGGGATGTAGATCTTGATGTATATCTTTTGATGTACAAGTAGATTTATCTGATTTTTTTATTGATCGTGGGCTCCCTCTCTTGTAAGAGGGTTACAAATAGCATTTCCCTTGAATAAAATTTCACTTTTTTCTCCTTAAGATTATCTATTGACCTACTATCCATTCTATTCAATCTCTAAATTGGGTTTTTTTTTTTTAAAAGAGATTTACGTCAATATGCTTGCTTGATTTCTCTAGTAGCAAAACGATCTGGATCGAATCATATGCAGCTTTAACTCGTTTTGAGACAAGTTGTAGGTTGAGCTGGACGCCTTTTTTACGAGCCAAATTCGACCCATGAAATAATGAGCTGGCTTGTGGATCAAGGCCTACAAGCCCGTGTGCCAATCGTGACCGTTGGACCAACCATCAAATTTTCATTTTAAAAAGTCATATGGGGGGAGGAGGCTAGAATGGTTGGTGACCTGCTCCCGGCTCCTCTTGATATTTACATACGATACACTAACATTTTTCCTATGCACACCAATGCACCAAAACATTGTCTATAACTCAATAAATAAATAAGTAAAAGATGAAATTCAAATGTATTATTCTCAGCAAAAATTTACATGATTGCACATAAACACTCTCCCATTGATGGAGTAAAACATCAGCTGTTGGATTTACGAATATTCAGATTATCCATTTCAACATGTTATTGTGTTCACAGTCGATTCTAATAATCTGTGCACTATTTGGAATGTGTCTGTCCCAAATTATCTCCAAACAGTTTCATTTGCATCTGTGAAAATCGCGTTGTGATGTTGGATCAAGCACTGTATGGCTTCAATAGCACCTAAATCAACTGGCAACTGTGTATTTTCACCTTCTTCTGCATGCAGAAAAACGAATTTTAAGATAACATGCACATAGTACTCACAAATATTTAAACTTGAAGATAGAAATACAGCAAGCAAATATTTCACAATTGCATAAACTTAATCGACTATAAGTTCCCTTGTTCGGTAGAAAAGCCAAAGAGCACAATATCATATCATGACGTCTCGTATTAGATCAAATCCAAAATTTAAAAATTACTATTTTCGTGCCACATTATCATCACTTATCCCAATTGACTCGAACGTAATCAAAATGCAACCTAATCAGTTAAACAATTAGGTTCCTAGGTCATCCATTCCAGTAGTTTTCTTTTTTCCTTTTCCAATTTTCCGGGAACTATTTGTTCTGCTGTTCTCTCATCTTATAGAAACCGACCAGTCCTATCAATTCTTGCTGCCTTGAAATTTACAGTTACATATACATCGGTTATGAAAAGCCATTTAAGATTAGCAGATATTTCACAAGATTAACATCCTGTTATATCTCGGGAAACTTTCCGGTTTTATTACCTACAGCCACAGGTAGGAAGTCTCAAACTGGGGTTTCTTACAAGCTCTCGAATAAGCAAGATTTTTAACAAAGTAAAAGATATGCAAAAGAAAGAAGCACTGCACGGGCAAATGATGCCTAAATTGCAATCACCTGCAAGCATGTCCCATGTATTGTAGTTGGAGGCAAAATCAACATTTGTCTTAGAATCAAGTTTTAATGGACGACTCCAAAACTGTTTGTAGAGTTCTGGCCTCTGTCCCTTCTGCCACATAATGATAGGGGCCATTTCCACAGCAAGGCTCTGGGTGTCCATCTGAAAGAAGTTTGCAATGTCTGAGCATGTTTATATATTAAAAATCAACAATCGGATACTTTATATGTACTAATAGAATGTGAATGATCACGTGGTTGGATTGATTTCTTATTTTGCATAACAAAGTTTAAGCTACACTGAAGCCTAAACAAAATAGCAGAATCCAAGAAGTTTACTTTCATATATAATACATGCTTCTAGAATTAGCCATAAAACATATTTTCTTTAGTTATGACTCTCAACTTACGCTTATAAATCTTCATAACCTGTACCAACTTGGATAAAGGGTGAAAGCAATAGTAGGTTGATAATCAACACAAAACTTCACATTGAGTC
Organism: Fraxinus americana; assembly: GCA_035079005.1. Taxonomy (NCBI): domain Eukaryota; kingdom Viridiplantae; phylum Streptophyta; class Magnoliopsida; order Lamiales; family Oleaceae; genus Fraxinus; species Fraxinus americana. Next base: position 15,001,036 of record CM068710.1, on the reverse strand, counting down.
ATTGTACTTCAGAGGCAGTGAAAAGCGGGCAAGGGATAGTCAGGGTGCTCCAATAAGTGATGTGGCGCGGTGGTGCCTGAATGTGTCAAGAAGTACGAAAGAGTTCCCATGCAATAATGAACAAAAGTGGGAATCCTTAGGAGGAAAGAGAATTTTTGTCCAATTGTGTAAATACTTCGACTTTCTTGTGCTATAACTTGGCTCAGAAACTCGAAAGTTCTATATGTTATTGGCTCAGAATTATTGGAAGTATTTCTTTTCAAAATTATTTACTTACAGGAGATGAAACAGATAGGGGAAAAAGTGAAAGAGTACTTTAGCACGGTACATAAAATTCAATATACAAGTAACGGAACAACACATGTGGTACAGGAGCAACCCTTCAACTGGATTTAGCCCCTGTTTGGCCCCAATTTTTCCAAACTCATTTTCAACCACACATTTTATGGGGTCTACAAATTTTATCAACTTTCCAACCAAACATTTCTTTAACTTTTATTAAAATCTACTAAAAATTTGATTTTTAGCCAAATTAAACAGGGGCTTAAAAATGAGGACTCGAAATTAAACAGTTCGGAGATAGGATAATATTGGGGAAAAGCCAATTAGGGTTATTATCATGTATGCTCCCAAATTGGATTATACCAGGCAATAAAAGCAACAAGTTATTTATCATAGGCATGGACCCACACACCCGCACAGAGAGAGGAGAGAGAGAGTGAGAGAGATGTGAGGGTGGGGGGTAGGGGAATCTACCTTGTTAAGAAGAGACTTTTGACAAGTACGGAGTAGAAGTGCGGTAACTAATTCTAGAGTCGTATAGTTGACAGTAGGAAGCCTCTTCAGTATATTTCTCATCTGATGTATGCTTGAGGGAGCATTTCTGATTTCATTATATAACTCGAAAGTTGTTAACGGCTCAGGAAAGCTAGCAATATAACACTTCATAAGGGCAGCAACATCAACTGGATTTACAACCTCTGGGAGTGATGCATTTGGTTCTGAACATGAAAAAAAAGGAGACAAAAACATCGAGTGAAGTGATGCAAATAACATTTAAAGTTCGTTCGGCACAATTTTCCCTGAGGAAAATATAATTTTTTTGGGGAATGTGTTGTTAAAAGGGGGGAAAGTTGTGGGCCCAATAGAGTGCGTGGTTGAAAGGATTTTGGGGAAAAATGAATTTAAAAAAATCTATGCCAAACATAGCTTTAGTCTACATAAGCTTGAATTCTTATACAAGTACCTTGATTGTACAAGGAAACTAACTGCCAAATCACCTTTCTGTCTCCAATGGCCTTGAACAACTCAGGTGAGTTCAGTCCTAAACCACAAAAACATTAAGGTTACCCTCAACACCGAAATTAGTATTAAGTGATGTAAACCTCTACTATTAAATGATTTTTCTGTTTACATCATATCACCTGTTAATACGAGATGATCAGCACACCTCACCAATATAAAAGGAATGGGCCTTGTGGACTCTTGGCGCTGGACAGTAATCTCAATTGGTACTCCAAATACTGAGGTGAACAAAAGATGTGACGGTCTATTAAAGTATTTAGCTATTTTATTTCGAGACTGCAGATATTCTGGTCTAGTTAGATATAGAAAATGCTAGGTGGTGCATTCTGTGAATAAAAGGCATAACTAGCAGCAAGAACATAGGATCAAGTTTTGAAGTTGTACACCAAAATTGCGAACCTACTTTTACTTTTGACTGAAGCTAGTGATATTAAAAAAACACCCAAACGAAAAACTGACTCCAACTGAAATTTTGGACTGGGATCTTAGTTAACAAGACGATCAAAGTAGGAAAAAACCTACCATCAGTGCTTGCAACTCCCTGCAGAAAGAGAATTGGAAACCTTCAATTTCCAGCAACGTAAATGGAAAAAGAGAGAATTTTTTAAGAAGCACATACTTTTTGACATCGCTTAATATCAGTAAGGAGAATCTTGCTTTTCTTGTGCAGTCTTCTTGGCTACCTGCACGACGATTATATCATGAATACACCATCACTTTAAAGTAAAAAGGCTTATCTTCGTCTACTATGAAGCACAATTCTGCATACTTTAATCATGTGTCCAAGGCCATAGAGAAGTGCTACAGAACAATGATGGTGGCAGCTATGTTCCTCTGCTATGGATATCCAATCTAACCACAAGCACCTTTTATTCTTCTAGGCCGTGTTTGTTTCGGATTAAAATCAGATTATATATATATATATCAAATCTTATCTGGATCCTAAAAAGTTATGAGATACAAATTTCTGATAATACCTTGTTATCATACAAATTTATAATTAATATGGAAACTGGCATTGTTTCTCCATATAATTACTGAACATAACATCAGTTTCAAATTTAGTTACAGTTTGAGAACTGAATGGTAAGTTTCTCTTATCAAGTCTCTCAAGAGTTAATTTGAGTCACACGACAGCCAGATAAGTATAGGATGGAATACAAGTGGCTAAACCATGTAAGACAGAACAAGATGGCTAATGTCGTGTATACCTGTGTAAAGAAAGCAGGTCAAGGATGAAGCCAATTTCATGACATTTGCTAATTTTTCTCAAATATACAGATTAGAGCACCTAACCTTCAGTTAAAGGTCAAGGGATCTTGTCAAAAAGCCAAAAGGATATTAAATGTCTAGAATGGACTAACAAGTTTCAATCCACCATATTCCTGTGGAGTCAGAAAACCCTTTACGGAAACAACTAAATGATTCAACAGGCTTTTTATGTAAAAGCAAACAAATTTATACACCCAATCTAATTACGGAACAAAAAAGGGATACAACTGGATCGACCTAAATTCTTCTTCTTTTATTTATTTCTTGTTCTTTTTCGACTCCCTTTCTTCTGTTCTAACTCATAACAACAAGAAGAAGCTAAGCCTCACTACATATGAACTTGGGGTCGACATCATCTTTCACCGTCGTGCTTACGTAGAGTTATTTCTTCCAAAATGTCTGACACAATCAAATATGTTTCAACCACATAGGGTAATTTTACTTTTGGTTCATAATTCCATCTTCTAACACATGCCACTGAGCAACATCATTTTTTATGGTTTGGAACTTCTTTAGGTTTACTCAGAACATGCCTCAAACATCTAACTTGTCCTTCACTTAATTCATTCATTTACTGGTGCTTGCACTAGTTTTTGTGCATTTTCATTTTCTACTTTATTTATTTATTAACATACATTCTGAGTGACTTCCAATGTCAAGTTCTCCGCATGAATTACCTCTTCAACCTTTATCTTCCTGAATACAACCTTCTCTTTGGTCTCTGTAAGACCCCTCTGTAAAAACATGCTGGTACTTGCAGCTGCAGAAATAAGACTTTCCTGCACAGCATGTCCGGTAGATGGCTGTTGAAGAAGCACTCACCGGCCCTTAACCACTGACCCAACTTTCCCTGCCACATCTGCAACATTTCCTTTTGCATCCTTCGCAACCTCCCCCATAAAAGTTCCAGCAGATTCCCCTGCTTCTTTAAGCCCCTGTGCACTAGTAGTAGGGCATTAATCTACACTGCCAGCACTTAAAAAGAAAAAACTCAGATGATGACCACTCGACAAAATGTAGAATTGACTAGAAATTACCTGAGGATTGAAAGAAATCACTAGCCTTCTCTTGCCACGGGGGAGAAACAGCTGATGGAATTTGAAGTGGCACCAGATACTTATTTCAAATAAAAAAAAATCTACTCAACACATTCCGGTATTGATATACAAAGAAAACAGCAAATAAGGAAAATAATTATTAACATAAGTAAATTTCATCTATAAGCATTCTAATTTCAAAAGTCAATAATTCAAGATAATACCAGATACTCCTCTCTAGAAAAAATAAGCTTAAAGTAAAAAAATTCGTGGGAATTATTTCTTGATTATATATTATTGTAACTCAACACGAGGTAATGACACACTGTAACAAAATTCTTAAAAAGTAAAATTATCAAAACCTGTCTTAGTTAACGGACATCTCTTAAAAAAGGATCAAAAATAAGAAAAATAATAGGAAATATCCAATTATCAACCAGATAACTTTGCTAAGTCTTATGATATTGTGAAAAATTAAATTAATACAAGAACTTCAAGTTCTTGCAGTATATATCAAAATTCTTACAGTCGCAAAATCAATTCCAAATTTGGTGGAATATTGATAAAAAAAAAAAAATCCCAGAAACCCAATCAGATAACCTCGCTAAATCTCGTGATCTCTTGAAAAATCAAATAATTATAAGGTAACAGAAAAACTTGAAGAATTCAAATTGTAAAATCTCCTACCCATTTGTACCTTATTAAGAAAAGTTCTTCAATTTAAATAAAAATCTCAACGATCAATTTTCCAAAAACTCCCTTAAGAAAGAGATTAGGGTTTTTACCTTTCAGTTGCGATGATCGAATTTAAATCTTTACGAAATAAAGGGAAATACAAGCAAATGACCCAAATTCAAAGCCAAAATTCCAAACTAACCCCGTACTAACCCATTTCACTATTCAAACATATAAACTACCTAAAATACCCTTAATATAAAAGGTTTCAAAATAAGTTATTTTAATCCTCATAACTTTAATTCTAATTTTGGATTCGACAAAATTGTTTGCCCCTTGCAATAGAAATTAACTTTTCTTCACCATCAACTCTTTCCACCTATCTTGAGCCGAAAAATTTGATATTGATTAATAATTTTATTTTTGAATTTTTGCATTTTAGGTCAAATAAAATTGGTATCAGAGCCCTATATCTTGAGGAATTAAAGACATTAGAGAATGGAAGATAATAACGAAATTTGCATAGGATGGTACGTTAACAATTCTACTGAATATTTAGATACTGATAGTTATATTCAACATCTTGTTAATAAATCAAGAAACTTGATTGATAAAATAAAAGACTCCGATAGTCTTAAAATAAAGAAAAAATTTGAAAAGAAAATTACTTTTCTTTTAATAGATTTTGATGAAGTTTTAGACGAAGACATTGGATATCTTGTTAAAATGCCTATTCTTATAGAAATGAAAACTTTAAAAAGAATACAAAGGGTTCTTAATAATGAAATTATGAGAATTGAAGAATTAGATACCTAAAGATCATGGAAATAGAAAATTCAGAAAATATAGAAACTGTTGTATACGAAGGAGTAGAGGGATATGCCTTAAAAGGAAAATTTGATTGGGACAAATTTAGAAAAATTAATAGAGCAGAATTAAGTCTAAAACCATCAGGAGAAAATAAATTATTCAATATTTTAGGATCAGCCTTTAGAAGAAAAAAGTTAGTCATTAATGAATATCATGAAATAGAAAAAGCCATAGATATTAAACATACACAAGGAAAAGTAAAATTAAATCTTATAACAAAAAGAAATATTAATGAATTCCTAGGAAAATTAAAACAAGAAAAACGAGATAAAATATCTTATGTTTACCTTGCTGGAATACAAATAATAATAAAATCATGTTTTAAAGAAGGAATTAATAGTCCTATAATACTTAATCTACAAGATGAAAGATGTATAACTGCAGAAAATGGAAATTTAGGAATAGTAAAAGGAAATTTAGCCTATAAAAAATTAAAATTTACTTGTTATCCAAGATATTGCGTACATATAAATGATAAAAATTTAGATGATTGTCTTATTTTACATTTTAAGATGACTAATAAAATATTAAAAGACGAGAATAAAGTTTTTACTATATTATATCAAGGATTGTATTGTTATACAAATAGTAATTATGGAAATATATATAAAGAAAAGCCTTTTATAGAAATTGACGAAGAATTTAGGGATATAGGAGAAGCAATCTTACCCAGAGAACAAGACATAGAAGAAATAGAAAATTTTGAGATAGGACATGATGATGCTATAAGTATTAATCAACCTATAATACCAAAACAAATAACATATAAAGAAAATAAAATAATTATTGGAAATAATACAGTAAGACATAGTATTTCAAAAATAATACAAAATAAAAATAATGGTGTCTATGGAATCAAAGGAAAATTCTTTAATGGAAGTAAATGGATAAATGAAATTAAAATACTTATTGATACTGGAGCAAGTCAGAATCATATTTGCTCTCTTATTGATGAAGGAATTAAAAAGAAAAAAGTTGAACCTTATAGTTATAGAGATTTTGAAGGAAAAATAAACTCTTGTGATATCATAGGACAAGTTCAAATTAAATTAGGAAATTTATTATTAAGCATAGAATGCTATATTGATAATAATATGAATTTTGATGAACATCCAATATTATTAGGAAATTCATTTTTAAATAGTCTTGATAATTATAAAATAGATAAGGAAGGAATTTTTATTATACATCAAGAAATAACTACATATTGCCCTAAAGAAAAATGAGTCGAGAAATAAAATTCCCAATAAGTGTATATATACAAATAACTGTATTTGAATCAAAAATAACTACTTGTGCTCTAATCGATACAGGAGCTGAGATAACTGTTTTTAAAGAATTTTTATTACCAAAGTGGATAGAAAATAAACAACAATTAACTCTACAAGGAATAACTGGAGTAAGAGAATCTTTAAAATATAAAAATGAAAATATAGAAGTTATAATAGGATCTAAAATAGTAACCATAAGAAATGTTTACCAATATAATATTAATGATTGTGATATTATTCTTGGAAATGACTTTCTACAACAGTTTAGTCAATATAGTCAAAATATTTATACTATTCAATTAAAAACACCATGTGGACATTTACTAAAAATTGCTAGAGAATTTAAACCATTTAGAGTTCAACATTTCGTGGTGAAAAAATAGAATTTATACCAAAATTACTCAATTATTCAATCAAAACAATTACTCTTGATCAAATAAAAGATCTTTTAGCTAAAAATTATAATGAAAACCCACTTGAAAAATGGGAAAAATCAAAAACAACAGCTAAAATAGAACTATTAGAACCAACAATCATTATTAGAGTCAAACCTATGCTCTATAATCAAGAAGATAAGGAAGAATTTCAAATACAAATTCAAGAACTTCTTAATCAAAAACTTATAAGGAGAAGTAATAGCCCTCATAGTAGCCCAACTTTTATGGTTAGAAATCATTCGGAAATAAAAAGAGGAAAACCTAGGATGGTAGTAAATTATAAAGAACTTAATAAAAACACTAAGTTTGATGGATATTATTTACCAAATAAAGAAGTATTAATAAATATAGCTAAGAATAAAAAATATTATTCAAAATTTGATTGTAAATCTGGATTTTGGCAAATTAAACTTGAAGAAAATAGTATACCATTAACAGCATTTAGTACTCCTCAAGGACATTATGAATGGTTAGTTATGCCATTTGGATTAAAAAATGCACCACAAATTTATCAAAGAAGAATGGATGAAGTCTTTAGAACTTATAATTTTCTTATTGTTTATGTTGATGATATACTTGTTTGCTCAGAAACATACGAAGATCATCTTAAACATCTTAAAATTTTTGCTACACTTTGCTCAAAAGAAGGTATTAGTCAGAAGAAAGCAGAAGTAGCAAAACATGAAATTGAATTTTTAGGAATGATAATAAATAGTGATGGAATAAAATTGCAACCTCATATTTCAGAAAAAATAATTTTATTTCCTGATAAATTAGAAAATAAGCAACAAATTCAAAAGTTTTTGGGTTGTCTTAATTATGCTGAAAGATTTATAGAAAAACTTGCAGAGAAAAGAAATAAACTTCAGAAATTATTAAGAAAATCAAATAAAATAGGTTGGAATGAAGAACATACTCTTTGTGTTAAAAATTTAAAAGAAAATTGTAAAAATTTACCTAAACTTAGACTTCCTGATGAAAAAGATAAATTAATAGTTCAAACCGATGCTTCTGATTTATATTGGAGTGCTTTATTAAAAACTGATTTAAATGAAATTTGCAGGTATACTAGTGGAACATTTAATAATGATGAAGTAAATTATTCCACCAATGAGAAAGAATTATTGGCAGTAGTTAAAGGAATAAACAAATTTAAAATGTTTTTGTTACCCAAGGAATTTATTGTTCAAACTGATAATACACAACTAAACGGACTAGTAAATAATAAATTACCAAATTCACCTCAACATAGAAGATTACATAGATGGCAAGTGTTACTATCTTTTTATAATTTTAAATTTGAATATATTAAAGGAAAAGATAATTTATTTGCTGATTTCTTGAGCAGGAATCATGAATATGGAAAAGATTGAAGCATTTACAAAGGAATTACAAGATCTTCTAACAGATTTTAATGCAGATTATCTTGCTGTTCAAGAAGATCATCTTGATATTCGACAAACTTTGTGTGATTTATCAAGCAAAGTTGTTGAAAGTGGGAAAAAGATTGAAAAATTGAATGATAACAAAGAAAAAATAGTTGAAAAATTGTCAGAATGTTTAGACTTTTTTGCAAATTGTAGCCAGGAGTACCCTCCTTTAAAAGGTGAATACAGCCGAAAGGCTAGTCACATCCCATTTTGGAAGATTAATACATCCACCTCGAGTGGAGAATCAAAATTTAAGAGAAATGACTCTCTTACCTCGCAAGAGGAAAAAGTCATAAAAAAGGGTCCACAACAACTACCTGTCAGTATGGACAAATTGTTGGAAAAATTTACAAGTGGAAAAGGAGCCGCTGAGTCTAGTACTCAAACATCCTTATCAAAAGGCCCATTGGAACACTCATCGTTATCAGTGAATTCCAAGAAGAGAAAAAATCACCAGTTGGTGACCTTAAATCACCAAAGGGAATAATTGCTACTCATCACATCAGAGCTAATCTACATCCAATGGAAAATGAGTATTATGAATTCTCAGAACGGGTATATAATTTCAGAGAAGGAAGTTCTCTATATTTGACAAATTTCCTTCCAACGGCGATTTATCCAAGGATCAGTGCAGTTCAAGGAGCAGATCCTAATATTGTTCGAAAATTGGCAGCATTTGGATTTTTAGATCGACTCTTCCCAGGGATAGATCTAAAAGAAATTGAACAGTTTGACAAAGAGTTTGTTAATTGTGTTAAAAAAATTCAGCGATAAACAACCGATTGAACTAAGATTCTACACAATTAGTCCTGAATATAAAGAACCAGAGTGGTATGGAGAACATCATCTCATCACAATTCGGAAAAATAATGGAAATCCACTCAAGGAAATTCAGATTTTTAAAGAATTGCCCACTATTAATAGAAAATGGATGATTTATAGACGAGCTCTCGGAATAAAATCAGTCTGCACAACAATGCAGTTCTTTTATGGAGAAAGATACATGGTCTATGGTATGAGTAATAATTGGATCCTTATCTGTAGAGGAGATAAAGAATCAAAAATTCTTGAAGAAAAAATCTGTGGAATTATGAACGATCAATTTTCTGGAAGTGAAGAATGCATTAAAGAAGCCTGCCGACTTATGGGACTCGTCCACAAGTAAAGGACGATCAAGAAAAATGTGACTGACAGCGCCATGTGAACTTTAAAGATAAGAAGACAGCTGTCAAGCTGGAATCAAAAGAAAATTGCCGACACTGGAATAAAGACAACCAACAACCACTTTTACTATTTTCAACCACATTTGAAATTATTGTACTTCTTACTTTTGTGTTGTAAAAATCTGATTGGCTAGAAGCTTCTCGGTGAAGTGCGAGCCTTTCTGTAAATTGAGACCCTTCTCATTAGAAAAGATCATCGAAAATTAGCCATCTGAAATCTCATCCTGAACTACCATCTAAAACCTTCAACAATGATCTTTGTAATCATTCTCTTTAGAGAGTAGAAACCACTCTTCGGAGTATCAATCTCTGTAAAAATCTTTGTATAATAGCTTTCAAGCTATCTTCAGATCAATAAAATCTTTGAGTTTGAAATAAATCTTTTATTACGCTTTGAGTGTTGTTCTACACAGTGAGTCGTTTTGAGAGTTTTGAGTGCTTTTGTGTCCATTTTGCTGTGATGCTATCGGACTTTGGCCAACTCTCGTGATGAAGGTGACCAGGAACATATAACATTCTTGCTATTTGGCGAAGCGTGGTAAGGCCCTTATTTTAAGCTACAAGAAAATTTATTGTCTAAAAAGTTGCATGAAAATTATTATATAAGAATTTTTATGAGATTGTTTACTTTGAAGAACTTTTATCATGGAAAGTTACGAGTTTTATTATAGATCTGTACCTTTTAGATATACTAATAGTATTGATTATAGTCACATGATAGAAATTCCGGAAACTTATGATAGTTATACTAGAGGAATAAATTTCATAAAAAGAGATAGTAGATATTATGAAAAATGCCTTACAATTGTATCATTTGGATTAAAAGAAAAATTGCCTAAAGAAATAATAAAAATGATTATATTTTTCTGGTTAGATAGTGAAAATAGTGAAAGAACTTTTGAAACTACAGAGCATGTAAGTTATAATGAAGTTTCTGAATTATATGATTTTGATCTTAGTTTTAACGATATAAAATAAGAATATGCCTGGAATAACTAGAAAATTTTGTGATAATAAAATAAAAATTTTAGAAGAACAGATAATAACTGACAATAATCGTAGAGAAATAGAAAGGGAAATTTCTAATTGGAATAAAATTAAAAGAGAATTATTAAGGAATGAAATTACAAGAGAATTAAGAAGAGAAGAATAATTTAGAAGAGAAATAAGACAAATGATAAATAATATAATAATTAATTCCTTAAATATACCAGACTAATATGAGTTTACCAACAAAAATAAGATTTGATAAACAAGAAATAGAAAATATTAGATTACCAATAGGAAGCTATCAAACTAAAAAATGGAATACAACTCTGTTTCAACCTTTAAGCTCATGGGGAAATACAGATGAATGGTTAAATATGACTACAAATTGGACTAATGCATTTTTATGGCAACAATTAGGACAATTAAAATTTAAGGACGTAGAAGCTATAGACGAAATAAATAATATAGATCCAAAAGATGAAATAGCTAAAGAAAGGTTAGAAGTTTTAAGCAAAAATATGTCTAAACAATTTAATAAAATAAAAGAACAAATTAATAATTTAGAAATACTTGATGAAGCTAAACTTGAAGAAATTCAAAATCGAATATAAAAAATTGCACAGAAAAATAGTATTAATAAAATAGCAATTTTAGAAGAAAAAGTAGACATTATTAATTATAAACTTGATATTCTATTGAAAAAATTAGGATTTGAAATTGAAAAACCATCTTATAAAAAACCTAAAATATGAGTATGAATGATAAAATTAATTTAATTGAGAAAAATATAAAAACAATTGATGAAAAAATAACTAGAATTGAAATAGGCTACGAAGAAGAGAAAGAAAGACTACAAAATAATTTTTTAAGAATAGAAAATCTTTTAAATAGAATAATAGAAATCTTAAATAAAGAAAAACCATTTAAACCAGATTATACCAAAGAACTTAAAGAAGTCAGAAAGAAAATTGAAAAATATGAAGAATTAATAAAACTTAATGGAGGATTAAAAGAAGATATAGAAAGATTATTGATTGATCTTAGAAAGCAAGAAGAAAATCTTATAGAAAAAGAAGAAGGAAAATTAATTATAGAAGAACAATGAACGAAGAAATGGAAAATTTAATATTTGACTTAGAAGACTTAAAAATTTGTGAAGAAATAACTAAAAATCATATGGTCGGAAAAACGGAGGACCACGAGCAGTTAAACAAGAAGAATATGGAGAAACTAGCACAGCTAGATATGAAGCAGAAATAGACCCTAGAAGATATGTTAATACAAAAGTAGATTTTAAAACTACCAAAGAAAGAATGTATAGAGACCAATTTAAACCAGTTTTAAGAGAATCAAACCCAATGAAAATTGCAGGATCATATTTAAATTTAGATTGTGAATTAGATGTTAGAAGAGTTATAAATGAATGGAGTACTAATATGATAGCACACTTTAATTATAATCGCAGTAATACAGATAATAAAAATAGAACTGAATATCTATTAGCAACATTTAAAGGAAATGTGTTTAATTGGTATAGAGGATTAGAAGAAACAACAAAAGATATTTGGAAAGATAGTATTGAAGCAGGATTTGGAATTAGTATAATAGAAGGAATAAATAGAGTTGCTACAAGAATTTATAGAGAATTTGCTGGAGAAGATTGGGTAAATGAAAGTACTAAAGCTAGATTAGAAGAAATAGAAGATGCTAAAAACAGAATGGAACATTTACAAATTTGTAATATGTGTTACCTCAATGAATATTGTTGTGAATATAGTAAATATTATTATATGATGTTTGGAAGTGGAGCTGATAATAATTATTATAAGGAAGTTTTTATTAGAAAATTACCACCACCATGGAATAGTTATTTTCAAAATAAGATTAAAGAAAAACAATTAGGAAGAAATGAAGAAGGATATACATTAGGATTTATTATAAGAACTATAAAAGACGAAATAAGTACTATGTGTAGTAATCAAATGATTTATAAACAATCAGGATTTATACAAGATATGATTTGTTGTAGAGATACCGAAGTACCAGGAAATTGGGGATGTTATGATTATAAAAGAAAAAGAAAAATAAAACCCAAGAAATATAAAAAATATAATAAGTTTAAAAAGAAATATTTTAAACCAAAAAGAAAATATTTTAGAAGAAAATATAAACCTTATAATAAAAAACCATTAGATAAAAAACGATGTAAATGCTGGAATTGCAATGAAGAAGGTCATATTAGCACTGAATGCCCAAAAAAGAAAGTTAGAATATTAATTACGGACTTTGAACAAATTAGAGATGAATGTGAAGAAATTGATATTGAAGAAATAGAAGTAAATGAAAAAATATTTGAAGAAAAATCAGATTTAGAAGAAACGTCTAGTGATGATGAATAAAAACAAGAATAAAACTAATTTCGAAAAAATTATAAGGATTAAGGACTTGATCTGCAATAAATGACCCATTTCATTAAGGATAAAACTGACTTTTTAACAAAAATCTTAAAAAGCCACTATTCATAGGTCATTTTGCAAAATCTCCCCGAAATAAATATCGTACAATATTTCAATTTTCTTGATAGGATGGACAAATAGTTCCAAAAAAAAAAGTCTCATTTAGCCCGTGAGACCCATTCTTTTCTCATTCTATTTTCCATTATTCATTTTAACTACACATTCTATTAATAAAATAATATTACACATAAATTCAAAAACTCTCCATACTTTTTAACCACATAATCTTCCATCAATCACTATTCCAAAAATTATTTTTCAAACAAAATGGGTGTCTAACAGGGGCTTAGTTTTAGACATATATCTTAGAGGAAAAATTTTGTACTTTCTCTTATTTTCTTAGCACTATAGATCTAGGCTTGACCATCATATCAGGTGCAATTATGTTCAAAGCCTTTAAAATTTTGTTGAAATTTCTGCTAGATGTGGAATGTGCTCGACCAAAGGTCTTTCAAGTGAGACAATATCGAGAGTTCTGACCAACTGTAAGTAAGAATGTTGCAATCATTTCTTCAACACATATATATCGTGTATCCAAGGACAGACCCAACCTCGAAGTTGAACCCGGGCGGACGTTGACCGGTCAACCTCGAAGGTTAGCAAGCAAAGATTCAAGCTTGTAATATTTTGCATCTTATGTACCGTAATAGATGGTTTTGCAATGGCATAACATGCAGCACGAGTAGAAGGGGCACGATGATGCCTAGGAAATCCACCACCTATTTCCTTTAAACTAATTCCACGCACCTGATCAGCTAGCCTGTGAGGCCAATGCATGTGGCTTGGGGGATGTTTGACTTGACCATCCCTCTTATTCTCATCACCTTTCAGAGGGAGACAGAGAGTCCATGAGGAGAATTCCACTAGCAGCCACAGCAATAAAGAGGATCAGCTTGTTTTTCCTATTTCCCATACCTGATACCACCTTCCTCGCATTTTCTATCCAATGGCTTCCCACACGATTCTTTATTACCCAGGAATAATGATTGATTGTTAAACCTTGAGCCTAGCATTACTGGAATTTCACCTTCCAAGTTATTGTTCGACACATTGAAATTCACCAAGCTGTAAAGTAATGTAAGATTGGTTGGAATTTTTCCAGTCAAATTGTTCGAATTGAGTAAAAGAGAATTTAGCGACGAGCAATTTGATAGTTCATAGGGGATTTGACCAGTCAAATTGTTCAATCCCAAATCAAGAACACTCAAATGTGAAACATATGAAAGGGAAACAGGAACTTGCCCAATCAAAGAATTTGAGCGAAGGTCTATAACTTCTAGAGCTGAACAATTCCCCAACTCTGGAGGAACTGAGCCAGAAATGTGATTGTTTGACAATGAAAGAACAACTAGAGACTTCAGTCTTCAAGGCACCAAAAGTTGAAGGAATTACAACCCCCCCTGTTGGGAATTTACTTAACATGCACAGCGGAATTAAAACAATTTTCAATTCCCAAACGAGGATCTGCAATGTGTTTAGATAGAAACTGTGATTAGGATTATACCTTTGATGAATTCCACAAACTCTTTTGCTTTTTCTTGAACTCCAATGATCACGATCTGCAATCCAAGCTGTCCAATTGTCCGCCTCCAATGGTGATCCACACAGAGAACAAGAATGACGGCTAGGGTTTTCTTTTCTTGTGCTAGCAAGAATAATGAAATTCTCTACAGTTTTTCAAACCCTAACAGCTTATTAATATAAGTCCAGATGGGCTCGACCCATCTATTAAAATTAACCCGGTCCAAGATTTAATTAATCAAATTAATTAAATCTGGTCCATGAATTAATTAATCCAATTAATTAATTCGGGCCTATTAATAAACAACCCAATTAATTAATTATCCAACACTTGTCAATTAATTAATTGGTAAATCTCATTCTTCTGATTCTCTTTTGTGTGTGACCCATTAGGTTCCCGATCACGATGCTGAACGACGTGAATTATTATTTTGATCTAATCAAAATCAATAAATTAAAACGCCCCTTTTAATTTATCACTAATTCATTTTCGTTGTCCCAGATTGACATCTAGTAATGTATCAGGGCAATACATGTGACGGGAAATATCACGTAGCATGACAAAACCAAACTTGTTCGTTTACCGTGAAGCTATAATCCTTTCGTCAATATGATCCGATCAATTATGAGATATGGATATGTGTCAATCTCAATTATCGATCATATCTTTTATCCCACTGTTAAGTCAATGTACGTCGAAAACTCTTTTCCGACTTATGAGTTCACCTTGGCCAAGGATTTCATTATCAACTTAACTGGATAAAATGTAGATCATAATCTCTTACTATCTAAGAGTGACGAATCCTCTATTGATCATTCACAACCTTCATATGATTCTTGACATACCCGAACGATGCTGTATTAGCGACCCTTGATAGAGCAACATCCAACATCACCAAAGTATGGCTGCCCTCATATAAGGTACTATGATGACCTCAAGTCAAAAGACCAATTCTACTACCGAACGTTAGAGATTAACCACTAACACTTAGATAGTTATCCATGTGGAATCTCTCAGCGGGTCTCCAATGTTTTGTTCTATAACAAAACATTCACGTGTTCACTCAAGTGTCACCACACTTTAGCTTGTGAGATCAGCTACTTACTTCACAAGTAAGAATGCCACACGCGATAGTCTATCCGTAATAACGATATCCGTATCTCGTTATTATCTCGACCACGGACGATTTAAGATTCAGTCATATGTAATTTGTATCTCACAATCACAGCTCTTTGTGATTAACAAATCACCAAGACTTGAATCTACGGATTCTATTATTTAATTTATTAGAATATTAATTCAATTAAATAATAGATATTGCCATACATATGCAATGATTATATATATTCAAAGTGTTTATGTCCAAAGTTGATTGGACCTAGGGCATAACACTTACAAACTCCCACTTGCACTAGATCCAATCACTTATGTATCTTATACCATAAGAGTCTACATGACGATCATGTTTATGCTGCGACAACTCTTTGTCAGTGGATCTGCAATTTAATAACTTGTGGGAATTAGTTCTTTATTTACGTCATTTCATTGTATTATCTTTCCAATGAGATAATACTGCCTTAACATATGTTTGGATCATTGATGAGACCTTAGTTCCTTCGCTTGCACGATGGCTCTATTGTTATCACAATGCATAAGCGTGTGATCAACAATGTTAGGAACTACTCTAAGTTCAGTAATGAACTTCCTGATCCAGACCACAACTTTTGTTGCTTTGTAAAGCAATGATGTATAAGGCTTCCATTATTGAATCAACGGTTATTTGGAACATTTCCAACACACCGCTTAAGAGTAAACCAATATCCTATTTGAGATGTGCTATTATTCCAGTCTGACTAGAAGTTAGCATCATTCTATCCATGAACTCTCAGTTCATTTTCTCCATATAAAATATTCTCGAGATTTTATCTCAGATAGATTGGGATGAGTTAAGCAATCTTCTGGATCTATCTCTATAGATCAACTTGCTTCTCCCACATCTATCACGGAGAAATTATTTGACAACCATAATTTCAACAATTGAAATATAGAGACGTCGTTTCTTATAATATGTCTCATACATATAATATCAGGAATGCGACAATGCTCCCACTATCTTCTTGTAAATACACATTTCGTCTTCATTTTTGATAAAATCAAACATTTTGACCTTTTGCATCAAATCGAAGATTTCAGCTCCAAGAGACTTGTTTCAATCCATATTGACATTTTCTTGTAAACTCATTTACAACCTATGGGTTCTAATCCATTAGGCAAGTCGACCAGGTCAAACCTTGGTTACATACAGCAAGTCCATCTCTTTAAGTCAACACTTGACTTTATTTCTATGTAATTAGTAGGTTCATTATCCTTGATTAGTAATCATGGATTCATACCTTCTAGGAGGTCAAATGATCCTACAAAACTTACACTGAGCTATCGTGTCCTCAGAAGTCTCCACTTCCTGATCAAGAGTATGTCCCTCAGCTAGTGTGGGATAAGACTCAGGTTCATCTATTCAGTCAATTATATCCGTGGACTCTTGAACTCTTTCAAGATTTATTCTACTCCCACTGTCTCTCTTAGAGTAAACACTTTCTCTAAGAGTACGACATGTCTTGAGATGAACATCTTCTTCTCAACGGGATTATAAAATTGATATCTAATTATCTCTTGGATATTCACAAATATATAATTATCGAATTTAGTCTCAGACTTATCCGATTCAGTGCGCTTCACATAAGTGTCACAACCCAAACGTTCATATGAGATATGTTGGGCCATTCCATAACTTGTATGGAGTTTTTGTCAACTGATTTAGATGAGACACGATTTAGTGTGCAGCACGTGGCAATCAGTGCATGATCTCAAAACGATTTTTGAATGCTTGCATGGCTTGTTCTCAATTGCACAATATCTAATAGTGTACTATTCCTCGTTTCAGATGCACCATTATGTTGCAATGTATGTGGAGGAATCCACTGCATGAGAATCTAATTCTCTTTTAGATAATCTAAAATTCTCCATTTTAGATATTCTTTACCTCGAACAAGTCTTAGTGTAAGAATATATTTACCTATTTGTTTATCAACTTTTAGTTTGAATCCCTTGAACATTTCAAGAGATTCATACTTGAATTTCATCAAATGTATATGATCATTTCTGAAATGATCATTAGTAAATGTGATGAGATAAGATAAACTTCACATGACATTAATTGATATGGATCTACATACATCACTATGTATTAGACCTAATAATTGTGCAGATCATTTTCCTTTTCAAGTAAAAGGAGATTTGGTCACTGTGTCTTACAGACATGAATCGCATTTGTCAAATAATTCAAAATTATTTGACCCAAATATACATCTCCATGTAAGTTTGGAATTGCATTCTCATTTATGTGACCAAATCTGCAATGTCAGATATAGGTGTTATTCAGATTATCATTTTTATGCCTTTCAATTTCTATACTCATTATAGAACACTCAACATTTAGAATATAAATATCATTTTGTAATTTACCATAACCATTAAGATCTTATCAAGATAAAAAGGAACAACAATTGTCCTTAACATTAGAATAATTCATGTCAAAACATGAAATTTATTTAATGCTCTTGGTAATGGTGGGAACAAAATTAACATTTCTCTAATTCTAGTATCGAGCCTAAAGGCAATTGCGAGAAATATGCTTCTACAGGTAATGCAGCAACTTTTGCTCATTTTCAACGTGTAGGTCAACTTCTCCTTTCTGCAGCGATCTACTTTTATTTAGTTTCTGCATATTTATACAAATATGAGATCTATATCTAGTATCTAATACCCATGAAACTAATGAAGTAGATTTAAGTCTTGCAATTTCATTTCTAATGACCCATCATTCCAAAATGATAATAAGGATCATCAGATTTGGTATTGTCCTTATTCGCTTTAACTGTCTAAGTCATTTTGGTTGCTTTCCTAAAGCATTCTTTAGACTTCCTTAGAGGAATCTATGACTAAGATTTGTCCACTACAAACACAGATGTTGGACTTAACAGTTTTAAGCATGTTCAGCAACTCAATGAGTGTGTTTCGAGTTTATTCATGTTAAATTCATAATTAGTTATGAATAACTCTCTGACAGAGATTGCAGAACCAAGTCTATACTTAGTTCATTGTGCATGACTGAACGCAATTAAGACAACTTCTCAAAGTAGTCTGCATCTTCAGCACACGAGCACCGACTGAAGATTCTTCTGCCATTATGCACCGGTATAGTTGCTGGGAAATATCATATATTTCCTCGTATGATTGTTCATCATTCAACACATTGAGATGAAAATTCATGTGTTAGCATCTATACTCTTATGTTGCTCTGTAACTCAGGTGACATAGTTACAAACATCACATATGTTGTAGTACTATCGTCATCACTGTATTTATTATAGCAGCCACCTCTTCTTTTATCGAGTCATCAACAGGTGTCTCTAGAAAAGACTACTCAAGGACACAACCAATTTTTCATGCCTGAGAACAATTCTCAGATTGCGGCGTCAATCAAGAAAATTTGCTTTGGTTGTTGGCATACAATATGCCTCTTACATATGGTTACTCATGATTCAATAAATGTAAACGACGAAAAGTAAAAGAAATAATATATATAATGCACGAATTAATTTAACATGGCATTTTATTAAATTAATTTCGCTCCCACTGTTTAACTCAAATTTATGACCCTCTCACATAAATTTATGGAATCCGTACTTGATTCCCAGTGGGCTGGGATCCCATTTGTTATATTAAAACCTTGAGTGTACTCAACAAACCCTAATAAAACATTTGGGTAGATACTATTATCAATTGTATCTCCATACAACTCCCAGATCATTAAGCCGACAACTCTTTGTCTTCACACATCTTATGTGTTAGCTTAACATGCCTCTAAGATTTATCTCCTTGAGTGTACTCAACAAGAGATAAATATTAGTTAAGTCAAACCCATCATTCAGAAAAATCTAATATTTCATAGTGTCAAACATATCCCTAATAGACCAGCCTTGAGTGTACTCAACAAGCTAAGATCGATTTAGGACTCTCGTTTTTCACTATAATGAAGGAAGGCGAATATAAATATGACTTAATATTTTAACATGCCTCTAAAATTTATCTTCTTGAGTGTACTCAACAAAAGATAAATATTAGTTAAGTCAAACCCATCATTCAGAAATATCTAATATTTCGTAGTGTCAAACATATCCCTAATGGACCAGCCTTGAGTGTACTCAACAAGCTAAGATCGATTTAGGACTCTCGTTTTTCACTATAATGATGGAAGGCAAATAACAAATTGACTTAATATTTTTTATTTTTTTTTAACGAGGGGTTTTGTATGTAAAAGGTCTCATCGTAATAATTATATATATTTTATTATACATCTAACATGCAAATAAACATACATATAATAGTGTGGACGATTATGAACTTATACTATCTAGTCTTCCCGAGCCATAAGGAAGACTAGTCGGTCAGTTCCTAGGGGGTATAGCATTGATTCATACAATGCTCCATCTCTATGGTCTCCTCCTCTTCTTGTATCTTCAATTAGTCCAGCTGCAACTTGTATCCTATACTAGTTGGCACGCAGACCTAAATAATATTGGACACGCAGACCCATAATAATAATAACGGACTCGCAGGTCCAAAATAAATAAGAGCTCGCAGGCCCATAAAACAACAAGAATAAAACTAACCATTCAACACATCCACATGGTCGAGTCCATAATCATCCACTAATAAAACATTCATCATATAAATGCATTCCTATAATATCTAATATTATATGCAAACATGTTTCAAGTTTCTAGCAATTAAAGTCGTCTAAACTAATTTAGACAAATGGATCGGAACAATTAAATAATTAATCAAATTAATTAATTAATTTAATTAGCGGACTTATTTAATTAAAATCAAATTTCAATTAAATATCAAATTAGAGTCCAACTCTAATTCTACAAATATAAGGCGGGACTATTTAATTAAAATCAAATTTTAATTAAATATTAAATTAGATTCCAACTCTAATTCCAATAAAAGTTTTAGGGCAAGACAATTTAATTAAAATCAAATTTTAATTAAATGTCAAATTAAAGTCTAACTCTAATTATAATCAAATAAATACGGTTGAATTTTAATTAAAATCAAATTTTAATTAAATACAAAATAAGAGTCAAACTTTAATTCCGAGATATTAGGGCGAACATATTTAATTAAAATCAAATCTTAATTAAATAATAAATTAGAGTCTAACTCTAATTTTAAGAAGTATTTAGGGCGAAACAATTTAATTAAAATCAAATTTCAATTAAATGTCAAATTAGAGTCCAACTCCAATTTCAACAATATACTAGGGTGGATAATTTAATTAAAATCAAATTTTAATTAAATATTAAATTAAAGTCTAACTCTAATTTAAAATGAATTAACATTTTAATTTAGGATAAAACTCCTAAATAAAATAAAATTCAATTTAGGGTCAAAGTTTAATATTTAAGTTAAAATCCAATTTTAACGAAAATATAAAAATCATTAATTTTTAAATAAAATTTTAAACGGGTCAATTTTGAAATTTTATATCAAACCCATTTGAAATACAAGTTTAAAACCATTTTAATATTTAAATTCAAAAACCATTTCAAATTTAAATTCAAAACTCATTTTTTTGAAAATTGCAAAGTTGACCCCGGTTTAAAATTACAAACAGAGCCTCTAAATTTCATAAATATCAGAATAGGCCCTTTTCAAATAATTGCAAACTTGACCCCTTTTTCTATTATTGCAGACGGGGGCCTGAAATTTTAAAAATTGCACCACGAGCCCCCGCCTCCACCCGTTTCTGAAAACCCTAAATCTTTACCCCCCTTTCGCCGGCGTTTCGTCACCGGCGACTCTCGGACTCGCCGCCTGCAGTGGAATGGCGGTGGTGCACGGCCGCACCACCGCTATTGCAGCATCGCTGCTGCCGCAGACAATACCCAAGAAGAGCCACGCGCCAGATCCACCATCGCTGCTGCGAACCAGCAGCGAGGTCGCTGTTGGGACACGCAGCAGCGACCTCGCTGCTGCGAACAAGTCGAGGCAGCGCGCTGCCTTGCGAGCAGCGCACTGCAGCCGCTCCTTGGCCTGGCGGCGCCACCGCCGGTCCGGGAGCGGCACCATGCCGCCGATTGTTCAAGATCCAAATTAATTTTTTTTTTTTTTTTTTGACGAAAAAATTATTTTCATTTTCAAAACAGATTTTTGAAGATGAAAAATAATTTTCTAAACTGCTAGATTCAAGAAACAAAATTAAACAATTAACTTTTAATTGTTCAATCATGCAAAACAATTTCTAACAAACACAAAGTAGGCTCTGATACCACTGTTGGGAATTTACTTAACATGCACAGCGGAATTAAAACAATTTTCAATTCCCAAACGAGGATCTGCAATGTGTTTAGATAGAAACTGTGATTATGATTATACCTTTGATGAATTCCACAAACTCTTTTGCTTTTTCTTGAACTCCAATGATCACGATCTGCAATCCAAGCTGTCCAATTGTCCAGCCTCCAATGGTGATCCACACAGAGAACAAGAATGACGGCTAGGGTTTTCTTTTCTTGTGCTAGCAAGAATAATGAAATTCTCTACAGTTTTTCAAACCCTAACAGCTTATTAATATAAGTCCAGATGGGCTCGGCCCATCTATTAAAATTAACCCGGTCCAAGATTTAATTAATCAAATTAATTAAATCTGGTCCATGAATTAATTAATCCAATTAATTAATTCGGGCCTATTAATAAACAACCCAATTAATTAATTATCCAACACTTGTCAATTAATTAATTGGTAAATCTCATTCTTCTGATTCTCTTTTGTGTGTGACCCATTAGGTTCCCGATCACGATGCCGAACGACGTGAATTATTATTTTGATCTAATCAAAATCAATAAATTAAAACGCCCCTTTTAATTTATCACTAATTCATTTTCGTTGTCCCAAATTGACATCTAGCAATGTATCAGGGCAATACATGTGACGGGAAATATCACGTAGCATGACAAAACCAAACTTGTTCGTTTACCGTGAAGCTATAATCCTTTCGTCAATATGATCCGATCAATTATGAGATATGGATATGTGTCAATCTCAATTATCGATCATATCTTTTATCCCACTGTTAAGTCAATGTACGTCGAAAACTCTTTTCCGACTTATGAGTTCACCTTGGCCAATGATTTCATTATCAACTTAACTGGATAAAATGTAGATCATAATCTCTTACTATGTAAGAGTGACGAATCCTCTATTGATCATTCACAACCTTCATATGATTCTTGACATACCCGAACGATGCTGTATTAGCGACCCTTGATAGAGCAACATCCAACATCACCAAAGTATGGCTGCCCTCATATAAGGTACTATGATGACCTCAAGTCAAATGACCAATTCCACTACCGAACGTTAGAGATTAACCACTAACACTTAGATAGTTATCCATGTGGAATCTCTCAGCGGGTCTCCAATGTTTTGTTCTATAACAAAACATTCACGTGTTCACTCAAGTGTCACCACACTTTAGCTTGTGAGATCAGCTACTTACTTCACAAGTAAGAATGTCACACGCGATAGTCTATCCGTAATAACGATATCCGTATCTCGTTATTACCTCGACCACGGACGATTTAAGATTCAGTCATATGTAATTTGTATCTCACAATCACAACTCTTTGTGATTAACAAATCACCAAGACTTGAATCTACGGATTCTATTATTTAATTTATTAGAATATTAATTCAATTAAATAATAGATATTGCCATACATATGCAATGATTATATATATTCAAAGTGTTTATGTCCAAAGTTGATTGGACCTAGGGAATAACACTTACACCCCCCCCCCCCCACCTTCTAATTTTATACACAACTTGTTATACTTTTTAATCCATATGCCAGTTGTATCCTTAATGTTTATTAAATTTGCAGTATGACCATCAATAATTATTGAACAAATTTGGGACATAGTGGACGGTAAAATGAACATAATCTTTACGCAGATCAGATAATTTAACACTAAAAGTCCAAGAGAACTCCACAATGAAAAATAAATTCTGCTGATATCGTACCAAATATGCATTTTTATTTAACATTGGCATTGCTCCAAAACTAAACAACAATCTGTCTATGTTCTCTTTCTTTATTAACATAATATCCCATACCATATTTTTTTGAAATCAAAATTTACAGATAACTTCAAAAATGTAACAATTCAAATACCAAAGAATACATCATTAAATGAATGCAAATAAACATATTCTCCAATCAGCTGTAAGCACATTAAAAAAAAAAAGCCAAGGTTAAGCACATAATTTTGTTCAAATGCTGTATTAATTTTCAAAAATTAGGCACATGAATCAAGTGCATCGCAAGACCTATGATTTCAGAAAAATAAATTCAATTTGAAATTTCCGAATCACTCCAGTTAATGACCCCTTTCATCATTGAGAAGTTCTCATTCGAAACAGTTACCTCGGAAATTTCCGAATCACTCCAGTTAATGACCCCTTTCATTCGACGTATAAAACAGTTACCTCGTTCAGAAGCCGAGCATTATATATTCATCATCTATTATCTGAAAGGGAAAAATGACCGCATGTCTTCTTGATTCTGTTTACTCAAATCAAGAACCGTCAACTTAAACAGACCCCCAAAACTTGCTGGAATGGTACCCGAAAAACTATTATTACTCAGATTCAAAACTGCAAGTTGCTTTACTGGAATAGGTCCAGAAAACTTGTTTCCACTAAGACTCAATGAACTCAAGTTTCTCAAAAGCATCAGTTCATCAGGAAACACTCCAATTAAGTGATTGCCTCCTAAATTAAGACTCTCGAGCAATGTCAAATTACCAAAACTCAAAGGCTTAAAACTTGAAAAGTTATTTCCACCAAGTGATAGAAACTTCAAACTTTTTAACTCGCCAAAAACCCGAGAAAATCCCGTGAATAAATTACCCCCAAGATCAAGAACTTGTAAATTACTACATTTCTTTATATCAACAGGAACCAAATCACTGAATGAATTGTTCTCCATGTTCAACTCCTCAAATCTCCACATTTTGAATCTCATTCGGAATAGAACCCGAAAATAAATTACCTGAAATATCAAGCTTTGTTAATGTAGAAACATTAGTCAAGACAGAAGGGCGGAAATTTTCCAGCAATTCGATTCTGCTGAAGATCCAAAATCTGCAAAACACTGAAGCACACATCAGTCTCTGGCGAGCCAATGTCCGTAAAAAATTGAACCCTAGGCTCGCTGGAATCTCACTGGAAATCCGGTTGTATGACAAAAAGAGGAGAATGGATTAGGGCTAATAATGAATGAAATTTACTGATTTTGATAAGAACAGCCCACTTTCAAAACAGAAGGAAAAAAAAACACACAATGAAGAAGATGAACCAGGCGCTGCAGGTCCACCGGGTGCTGGGTCCGTGTCTGCGTGTACCCCGCAGAGGCCTTTTTCTTAAAAAAACTGACGTGAAAGAATACCATAGATGATGACGTTAGAATGAAATTTTAGGGTTGGATACAAAATTCTTCAAGATTCTTGGTATTTATATTTATGCCTTGAAATATTTTAAAATCTATTTAAATCCATCAAATTATTAAAGGGAAATTTGGCCAAATAACGCTCTCAACAATAATTTTGGATAAATGGCCTTTGACCAACATTGAAATAGAATTAAAAAAAATTAAAATATTTTAATGGTAAAATGACAAAATTGTCCTTCAATTTATATCAAATTATTTACCTAACTTCTCTCATTTCACATTCTTCTTTCTTCTTCGTTTTCTCCCATTTTCAGCAACCACATATGGCCCCATTCCACCACTTTTCGGTCACCCAAACCATCGGACTCCACTACCCTTAACCTCGTCTCACTCCCCATCTACAACCTCCAACCAACCATTATCCACGAAACCACCAGAATCAGAAACAAATCAGCCCAAAAACCTAGTTCTCGCGCACTCTTCTTCTGCCGGAAAACCTACCTCCGACGACACCCATGGTCGCGCACCACCACCAGTGGATAGTACTCACCCAAACGACGAACACCATGACTTAACATCGACCAATAATGCACTAATTCGAACTACTGTTGCTCAAAAAAGTTCGCAGTCACGATGTAAAACGACACAACAATTGTTATCTACATCTTTAAACGACACTACAGTCGTTATCTGCTGTAATTTGATTTTTTCAACGAAACGACATCTAATAATGGACTTATTAACGTGTATAACACAAAAAGATTAACAAGCTACAAAGAACGATTGAAATGACATAACTTTTATATTTATCGAGATAATGAAAGAACAAGTTGTTTTATTCATATGTGTCGATTAAGTTAATGAACACACATTTCAACATTATACGTATCATGTGCATATTACAATATAAATAAGTTTCACTTATTATTTTCATGGGATGAATGGGCCGTGATTGTTTATACTCGTATTTAGATATGTAACATGACAAGTGTCGTTTTCATGTCCAGTAACGACACTGGTGTTGTTCCGAAATTTTCAACAAACGATATTTTAATGGACTCCCTAAAGTATGTAACATAGGAAGTTATGAAAATATCTAAGATGCCTATACAAATGACATTACAACGATATACAAGTGTCATTGTGGTAGAAAAGAAGCAAAATATTAAAGAAATCAACAAAAAGTATTTGCGAAAATTCGGGGGGTGGGTGCCCCTCCCGGGGGTTCGAGGGCGGAGCCCCCGAATTTGTTTTTAACTATGAGGATTGAAAACAACGATTTTGAGTATCAAAATAGGCAAGCTAGATTGACTATCCAAAAAGACAATCAATTTATCGACCTTTTTAAGTTAGGGGGTCCAATGCTTGACGTCGTTCCGCAGGAAAAGTAACAAAATATTAGAGAAATCAACAGAACGACAAAAGTATTGTTACTGCTTTGAGAACGTCTACCAGAACGACCGAACTATTGTTCTACATCTAAAATTGATTTTGAAGAGCCACGACCCGCCCAAGCCACGATAATGATGAGTTGAACTCATTTAAGTTGCAAGTTGAACACTCCGCTTAAAACATTCGAAATTTATGATCATTACTTAATCAAGAGGAAAAAAGAAAAGATATAACTGCCGTTACTGTTTTGAAAACGGTACAAGTGTCTTTCTGGCTCTAAAATCGATTTTGAAGAGACCCATCCAAACCACAATAATGATGAGTTGAACTCATTTAAGTTACAGAATGAACACACACCGTTTACAACATTCGAAATTTATGCTCATTACTTAATCAAGAGGAAAAAAGAAAATGACACAATTGTCGTTACTGTTTTGAAAACGGCACAAGTGTCGTTCTGGCTCTAAAATCGATTTTAAAGTGCCGCAACCCATCCAAATAACGATAATGATGAGTTGAACTCATTTAAGTTGCAGGCTGAACACGCGCACTTACAACATTGGAAATTTATGCTCATTACTTAATCAAGAGAAAAAAAGAAAATGACACAACTGTCGTTACTGTTTTGAAAACGGCACAAGTGTCGTTCTGCCTGTGAACACGTATATTAAGCGCCACGATCCTCCCGAACCACGATAATCGATAACCTGAACTCATTTAAGTTGTAGGAAGGACACGCCTCACAATATTCAGTAGATATGGTCATTACATAATCAAAAAGAAAGACGAAAACGATAGAAGTGTCGTACAGTTTTGATGCGTTTAATTTAAATATTCTTATGCCGTCACTCCTAGGTTGAACGTCTATCAGAAAATTTGAGAGTTACACACATCAATTATATTTTCTAACGAATCAATACAATGACTTGTGATTTCACCAACAAGATATCATATAATCTATGTCAAATTCTATCGTTATTTTTCACATGATTGACATTTTCGACTTCCTTAATTCATGGGGTACAATGCTTGAGATCGTAGCGGTCGAAATAAATCAAAATATTGGAGAAATCATCATAAAGACACATGTGTCGTTATACGACACTTGTGTCGTTCTGTCAATAAACAAATATCTAAAATGGCTAATCGACATTTCTGACTTCCTCAAGTCATTGGGTACAATGCTTAAGGTCGTTAAGGCGGAAATGAAGCAAAATATTGGAGAAATCATCAGAACTACACATGTGCTGATTCACGATACTTGTGTCGTTTTGTCAATAAATACGATTATGAGCGGCCACGACCCCTCCGAATCTCGATAAAAGATAATTCGAACTTATTTAAGTTGCAAGATAGACATGCCGTGCAGAAAATTTGAGAGTTACACTCATCAATTATATTTTCTAACGAATCAATATAATGACTTGTGATTTCACCAACAAGATACCATATAATCTATGTCAATTCTATCGTTATTTTTCACATGATCGACATTTTCGACTTCCTTAATTCATGGGGTACAATGCTTGAGGTCGTAGCGGCCGAAATAAATCAAAATATTGCAAAAATCATCAGAACGACACATGTGCCGTTAAACGACCTTGTGTCGTTCTGTCAATAAACAAGTATCTAAAACAGCTAATCGATATTTCTGACTTCCTCAAGTCATGGGGTACAATGCTTAAGGTCGTTAAGGTGGAAATGAAGCAAAATATTGGAGAAATCATCAGAACGATGAATGTGCCGGTACACAACACTTGTGTCGTTCTGTCAATAAACACGAGTACGAGTGGCCACGACCCCTCCGAATCTCGATAAAAGATAATTTGAACTTCTTTATGTTGCAAGATAGACATGTCGTGCAGAAAATTTAAGAGTTACACTCATCAATTATATTTTCTATCGAATCAATACAATGACTTGTGATTTCACCAACAAGATATCATACAATCTATGTCAATTCTATCATTATTTTTCACTTGATCGACATTTCCGACTTCCTTAATTCATGGGGTACAATGCTTGAGGTCGTAACGGCCGAAATAAATCAAAATATTGGAGAAATCATCTGAATGACACATGTGCCGTTATACAACACTTGTGTCGTTCTGCCAATAAACAAGTATCTAAAACAGCTAATCGACATTTCTGACTTCACGACCCGTCCGAGCCACGATGAACTCATTAGATGCACTCATTTAAGTTGTACGATGGACGTGCCTCTTAGAACGTATGGGAGATGTGCTCAGTACTTATACTTCCAAACAAAATCAATGTAGACTCTTGTGATTTCACCGTTCAATACCATATATTCTACATCAATTCCACCGTTCGTTGTTACGTAATCCATACGTCCATCCTTTCCAAGTTAGAGGGTCCAATTTTCGAGGTCGTTCGACCGGAAAATTTGAAAAATATTGATGAAATCAACAGAACGACAGAACTATCGTGTAACGGTACAAGTGTCGTTCTGCCTGGAAACAACCTTACAGAGCTCCACGACCCGTCCGAGCCACGATAAACTCATTAGGTGTACTCATTTAAGTTGTACGATGGACGTGCTTCTTAGAACGTAGGGGAGATGTACTCAATACTTAATCGAAATGAAAAACAAAATGACACAACTGTCGTTATGCTGTTTGGAAAAAATTTCAACTAGAACGGCACTAATGCCGTTACTGTCCAGAAAACGACACTTGGGTCGTTTTGCCTGGAAACACCTGTATAGAGCACCACGACCCATTCGAGACACGATATTCGGTTAGATGAACTCATTTAAGTTGTAGGATGGACACGCCTCTTACAACATAGGTGAGATATGGTCAATACTTGATCGACATAAAACAGAAAACGACAGAACTGGCGTTACTGTTCAGAAAACGGCACAAGTGACGTTTTAGTGAAACAAAAAACAACATATGAGCATCATAACTGCCGTTCTGACTTCATCGAGTCTAAGACTATAAGACAATCACTCCTTCCAAACATTATAAGTAGTTTTCTTTTCAAAATGACAAAAGTAGTATATTGTAACATAACACCGCCATCCCTTTTCAATATTACAAAAGCAGTACATCATAACACTACAAAAGCCTCATATGAGCCGTCTTGTCTTCATTGTTCATGTCTCTTGCTGAGTGGTACACGATCTGTACAAGTGATATGGTTATGCCCAGTTTTCAAATACCTACTACACTTACGAGACTTGCGCATCTCTCCGACTGATTGTTTCCTTTTTTTGTGGACGTCCACTTCCTCTTCGTGTCAATGGTTGTATCACCTTCTTGATCGAACATTACGGGAATTTCCCAGTCCGCCTCATTTGGCAGTGGATATATATAGTCAGAATAAGCTTGTTTCCAATAAGAAGTGCTATAAAATGGAGAGCAAAACCTATAACAGTTATCTCGAACATCATCTCAATTTCATACAACTTTGAATCCGCATTAACAAGTTCTTGCACTTTGTTGTACAATTGGAACATAAAGAATATCCACATTTTCTTCACCATTCTACATAACTCCACGTCCATTTGCATTCTTCAGTCTTTTTAAACTCAACAAAATAGCATACTTGTACCCATATCATTCCTATGGAATCCATAGCTGTAAATAAAATAAAAAAGTTAAATAGTTTACTCAAATATATACCAAAGTAATATGAAAATAGCTATCATATTTAAATTATCACAGTAACCACATTGTATTATCAAGAACGGACGGACCATAACAGATATTGTTTGTATTGTCATTTTACATGGACGATAAAGACCGCAGGGTCGTTTTACACTACGTAAAACGGCTGGACTGTCGTTCTGTACTACAAATCATCCATAGTTGCGAAAATACACCAAGAGTAAAAAAAATCAACTAAAATATCATTTCATACTACATTCAACAATAAAAGGACCAAATGTACATGAGATTTATAAAAATACCATTTCTTTTCTTCAAATATAATGGAGATTTCAATGTAGATAATATAGAAGCTAAAATTCTTGATCCAATGCTCGAAATGTTGGAGAAGATAGGTGAGGAATATAATCAATAACAAGATTTTAGGAGGCGGCAAACATTGGAGACGAAGAGCACGTTGATTTTTTTTTATAAGTAAAAAAGCACGTTGGTTTTGATAGAGATGAATTGGTGAATTTGATTGGATGAAAAGGGTGTATGGGTCTTTTACTAGTTGAGGGTATTTTAGACAATTTTCCATGTTTATTTATTGTATTTTTTAATTGAGGCCATATGACCAATAAACATTGAGGATGGGTCTTTTTTCCAATTACATTGTTTGACTAGGTGTTTTAACAAAGAGTCCCATTATTAAAATCCTCCTAAATCAAGCAGCTATCGAGAACACCTAATTTTTTAAAGAAACTATTGAAATCTAAGTTGAGGACACCTAAATTTTTAAGTATTTATAAAAATCTAAATTAAGGACACCTAAATTTTAGTGAATTATATTTTAATCTGTGTTGAGGACACCTCAATTTGTATAAAGTTTTAAAATCCATTAAACTCTCTTTTGAGGAGACCCCCCTTGATAGGTTGGACAAATGGTTCAAAAACAAAAAAAAGTCTCATTTGGTTTTAGACATATAACTTAGGGGAAAAACTGTATCTAATCTATTAAAAAATAAGATTGCACAAATTACTACAATTTGTAAATATATATCTACTATATTAGTAATATGTAAAATATATTGATAAATACTACATTCTAAAACATTATGAAAACATTGTGCTTGCATTCAATGCTTTTCATATCAAAAACCAAATCAAAATTTCAACAGGAAACAATTGCCGTATCACTGCTGGTGGAAATCATTTTCGGATTGATCTTCATGTTCAGTTTTCATCCATCTTCTTCCGTTGGGTCATGTTCTTTTGTTACTTTTTCAAATTTTTCATAAATTGGGATTTTCTTCTGAAGATCATCTTTGTCAAATTGGAGGTAACACTGCATATTGTGATGTGATGATATTGGTTATGAATATCATAATTTATGAAATATGTGAAACGAAGATCAAGAATATATGTTTTGAGAACTGATAAAATATCACGAAAAGATGCAATGTGAGAACTAATTACTTAATTCGTGAATAAATTTATGTAGTAACACATTCAGATATACTTTCCCCACCACGAGATATTTCTTTTGCCCGACAAACATATTTGATACTTGTAGGCTAACTAGTGTTGGACGTGCGTTGTACAACTCGACGTCAAGTGTATGTATTGGTAATGGTTATGTTGGGATAATTTTTAATCTAAAAAGTGAAAACGGAAAAAAGAAATTGGGCTTTATATTTTGGGCCTTCTTTTATATATTTAGTGTTGTATATGAGTGACAATAATCACAGGCTTAACAAATAATGTAATGTAGCATAGTATAGTATAGCAATTAAAAAATAATAATAATAAATAAATTGTCATTGGCAACTCAAGAATTATGCAATTGAGCACAAACCCCTGAAATTAGTCTAAATATGCTAAATGCATAAAGAAATATGAATTAATTGTTCAGTAAAATTTGATATATAAATGAAGTTAACCGAAAATAAATTCCAATTTCAATTATCTTCGTTGGTTTGTACGTTAATGTAATGCTAGGTACTTCCAAATGAAAGAAAAAAAAAGATTAACCAGTTAAAAAAAAAATATGAATACATAGTGCATACTTTAATTTAATGGCCCAAATTTAATGGACGTTCCAAACCCCCAAAAACTCCGACCTCGATTAAATTTCATCTATATTGAACATTATTCATGGCTCCACCCCTAAATATTTGTATATGTTGTTGTTACAATTTATTATTTTCTTGTAGCATTCATTGGATATCACACATTTGAGATTATCGTTGATGACAATATTCTTCTTTCACTTGAAAAATCCAATCGACTTGTTGTAATGGCTAACATGTTCGTTATTGTTCATGTACTGAAAATTATAAAGTAAATCTTTTTTTTTTTGAAAAGTTCGTATTTATTCATCGAGTTATATTTTATCGTGTTTATTCATCTTTAGTTTTTGAAAAACTCATGTTTATGTCATACCAATGTTTCACATAATAGAAACTTGGGGTGTAAGGCAAGGCATTATTGAGCGCCAATGACTGAAGTCTACTGTCCTTGGAACCTTGGAACGCCCGAGTTTCACTCAAGCGCCCTTAATTTTTGACCCCACAGTAAAAATGGTCTGGGTCCCCCCTGTTTGGAAGATATATTTTCTCTATCTGATTGTTTGTTTTCCAATTATGGTATGTTTGAATTGAGCTAGAAATTCTTTTGTTTGTTAATTATCTAGGGTTTCTGATTTTCCTGCAAAAAATAATTTCCAATCGATCACCGCTTGATTACATTTCTCAAGCTGGCATGACGAAGATTGAATAGTTCATTAGCATTTTCAGGATTACGACCCTCGGCACCAAAATCCTGGAGATGATACCGGACACCTCGAAATGGAGCTAAGAACTGACGACGATTGGGAAATCCACAATCCACCAGAAAATATTTACCTATGCAAAAATTTCATGCATAAATCATCTCATGTCATGAAAAAGATAACTTCTAATCAATTGAAGAAAAAAAATGATTACCTCTTGGTACTTTAAGTCCATTTCTTATTACTAACGCATCATTTAGTAGTTTGGAATCATGAGCTGAACCTTCCCATCCACTAAGGATATAAATGAATTCCAAATCAAAATTGCAAGCCGCCAATACATTTTGTGATATTGTTCCATGACGATTACGATAGTCGTTCATGTCACGCCCTGATATCATAGCCGGTATGTGCGTGCCATCAATAGCTCCAATACAATCCTAAAATAGATACTATTTTAATGATTTATTTTATTATAATAGTAATAATAAAATTTATGAATAATATGTTATAATTTACCTTAAAATAAGGATAAAATCTTGTACTTTCTCTTATTTTGCTTGGCACTATAGATCTAGGCTTGACCATCATATCAGGTGCAATTGTGTTCAAAGCCTTTAAAATTTTGTTGAAATTTCTGCTAGATGTGGAATGTGCTCGACCAAAGGTCTTTCGAGAGAGACAATATCGAGAGTTCTGACCAATTGTAAGTTAGAATGTTCCAAGCATTTCTTCAACACATATATATCGTGTATCCCACAGAGGCGTTTTTTATTAAAAAAAAATGATGTGAAAGAATGCTATAGATAATGACGTTAGAATGAAATTTTAGGGTTGGATACAAAATTCTTAAAGATTCTTGGTATTTATATTTATGCCTTGAAATATTTTAAAATCTATTAAAATCCATCAAATTATTAAAATCTTCCTAAATCAAGTAGCTATCGGACACCTAATTTTTTTAAGTAACTATTGAAATCTAAGTTGAGGACACCTAAATTTTAGTGAATTATATTTTAATCTGTGTTGAGGACACCTCAATTTGTATGAAGTTTTAAAATTCATTAAACTCTCTTTTGAGGACACCCCCCTAAATCACTGTGTTTGGGTCATAGTTTATATATGATTCTAAAAGAAATAAATACGTATAATACCAATCAGTGACAGATAGGAACACGGTCATCACGAGTGATATAAACCCCAACAGCATCAATTCTATATTCACCCAAAAATAATTCACCCATTCTAGTTGCAATTAATCAATCAATCATAATATTGGAAAAAGAAAACTCAAATTATCTTTTATATATATACCCATTTACACCTGTCCACACACGCTCTAAGATAAAGTGGAAGATGAAAACTACCTTCTTTAACTTTCAGTAAAGCTTTGTAGAGGGGCTTCTGGTTCTTCTTTTTCAAATACTGTAAAAAAATTCAGTAAAATCGTAAATATTTCTCCAAAATAGTGTTAAAACAAGAATAAAAATCAAAAATTGTAAAATCTCACTGCCTTGCAGCAAATACGTATGCCCGTGTGTGTGAAAGAAAAAGGAATGATTCAATAAAATCGTAAATATTTCTCCAAAATAGAGTGTTAGAACAAAAATAAAAATAAAAAATTGTAAAATCTCGCTGCCTTGCAGCAAATACGTATGCCAGTGATGGGCATTCCTAAAACATCAGCATGAAGAATTTATCAACACCATGTAGCATGTTTCATTGGAAGCAAGCATTAATAGTTAAATTTTATTAGAATTGTTAATGTAATAAATATATTAGTGTAAGGGTAGTTTAGTCCTTTGTTCTTTCATTATATAAACTCATTGTATCTTTACATCTGCCCTAAGTTTGGAGGCTCAATCAATCGGTTTTCCTCTCTTCCTCTTGGTTCTTCTCCTCTGTTTGCTTTGCCAAATTGTTTTGTTTTGTTCACATGGTATCAGAGTTGTAGTATATAACCTTTGAATCCCGTTCCCGGCGAGCGGCTTTGAGCCGCACGTCCGTCTAGCAATATGTTTTTCTTCTTTTGCTTTAAAAAAATAAATCAGTTTAACAGCTTGTTTGGACGTCAAAAGCCAGTGCACCATCTTTTGGGGGGTGGAAAATCTGCTGATGTTCTGTTATGGAGGAACAAGAAGATCTCAGCCAGAATACTTTGTGCTGGTTATCGGTATGCTTGCTCAATTCGTTTGGAAAAATGCCTCGGGTATATTGAACCGATCTCCATCCAACCCCGTGTTGTTATGCTCGAGGAGATTTTTGTCAACATTGCTAAGATGATAGGAACTGAGGTGAATCGTGGTTTAAGATTCTTGGAGGATGTTTATTTGATGCTGAAAGGGTGTTTGATGAAATGTTTGAAAGAAATATTTTTTACTTACAATGCTATGCTTGGAAAGGTTTTCTGCCTCTCATTTATGGTTTTGATTCGCTGGTTTTTATATGTTCTTTTCATTTGCCGGAGGTATTTTATCTAGTTTATGTTAATAGAATCTCAGTTATTGGTTGAGACAGCCACAGATGGTACCCAAGTGGATGACTTTTGACCTACTTCTAGTTGGCCTTCAATATAGTTGGAATTTAGAGCTCAGTGTTTTCACATTTGGATACTTGTTCATCCGTGGCTTGCAATAGAGGAAATGTCTACAGGTCATAACTTTGAATTTGATGGATGTACTGTATTGGAATTTTGCATTTGGATTTCTTATCCTGGCAAGAAAGAGATTGTTGTACGAATGGAGGCAAGTTTGATCTGGAATTATGGTAGGTTTGGATCTTTTGGGCTAGATATGTGAAGAAGTGTATTAGTCTAAGGTTTATGGTTTGGCTTGACTATTAAAAGTGGGTTTGGGTCAGGGAATTTTGTGGGGAATTGTTTGTTGGCAATGTATATGAAATGTGGGGATAAAGAGGGGGCTAGAAGAGTGTTTGATGCAATGAAGGAGAAAGGGGTGGTTTCTTGGAACACGATGATCAGTGGGTATTTTCTAGAATGATAGTGCTAAAGAGGCTGTGATGGTTTTCAGGGAAATGTTGGAAGGTGGAGTAGAGGCTGATTGTGCAATGGTTCTGTCGGTTTTGCCAGCTTGTGGTTATTTGAAGAACTTGGAAGTGAGGAGAGAGGTGCATTTATTGGTGGAGGAGAAGGGTTTAGGGAAAGATTGGCAATTCAAAATGCTTTGATGGACATGTCTGTGAAATGCGGAAGAGTGGATGAAGCAAGTAGAGTTTTTTTTTTCTGGGATGGTGGTTTGTGTCTTTTTGTATTGTAGTGGGTATGTGCTTGTTCTTGTTTATTGTAAATGGGTTCTCTTTTAATTGGGCTTGTTATATTAGGTTTGCTATTTTAGTGTGGACTGCTTTTGAGTGGTAATTTGTTTGGGTTGGTTAAAAAAAAAAGATCTGAAAATTTGGTTTGATATATGCCCAGTTTATGGGATTGGAAGTTTGGTGTGTGTCCGGTTCACGGGATTGGAAATTTGGTTTGGTATGTGCCCGGTTCACGGGATTGAGAATTTGGTTTAGTATGTGCTCAGTTCACGGGATTGAGAATTTGGTTTGGTTTATGTCCAGTTAATCTGGAA
This sequence comes from Fraxinus americana, assembly GCA_035079005.1. NCBI lineage: Eukaryota > Viridiplantae > Streptophyta > Magnoliopsida > Lamiales > Oleaceae > Fraxinus > Fraxinus americana. The sequence continues at coordinate 14,964,541 of CM068710.1, read as the reverse complement.
TTTGATTTGGTGTTGGTTCGATTTATCCGAAATTTGAAATTTGCATCCAGTTCATTTGGTATTTGTGGAGCTGGAATTTGAAATTTGCATTCGTTTGGTTAGATTGGTGGATGATCATCAACTTTGAGTTCTTTATTTGATGTGGTTGACTTACTAGCATTTTGAAGATTTGATTTCTGCAGACCGACACTATTTCCCTACCTTTTGTCTCTTCATCGTTGCAGCTTGCTACGTCTTCACGAAGTCACATCCGGATCATCGTTTTTGTTTCTTGCTTGACAAACTCTCGTTGCTTCTTGTTGTAGCATCATGAGTTTGAAAGGGGATGTTAATGTAATAAATATATTAGTGTAAGTGTAGTTTAGTCCTTTGTTCTTTCATTATATAAACTCTTTGTATCTTTACATTTGCCCTAAGTTTGGAGGCTCAATCAATCGGTTTTCCTCTCTTCCTCTTGGTTCTTCTCCTCTGTTTGCTTTGTCAAATTGGTTTGTTTTGTTCACAAGAATATCGCTCATCATCATTCAATCCTACTAATTTTAGGAATATCAAATTCTGATGAACTAAGATTATTATTTGGGCCCCCAAAAAAATTGAAACCCTAGATAGAAAAAGAAGCGAAAATGAAACTATATATTTGAGTTCTCAAGGAAAATTCTAGTAATAAAACCTTCAAACTTCACCTCAAAAAATCAATAATTGATTACAATTTAATAACATCCAAAGGGTTATCATGAAATAGGTAATCTAAAAATGAAGAAATAAACCACAATACACTTTTCAACAGAAAACACAGGGACTACAAAGCCAATCATCCTCCCTGCCACTAAAGAACTGATCTGTAAAGAATATGCAATTAATTTTACACCAATTATCCCCAAACACCATCGAAGAACCGTTAATGAAAAGGAAAGGGTTAAGGAATAGACCTTAAACTTGAAGTCGTCGATCTCAAGCTTCGGCTCCTCTTCCACCGCACCGGCCACCACAACGGGTCCTTCGTCTTCATTGTCTGTCTCCCTCGTGCCGGTCACCGAGATGGATCCTTCTTGTACATCCTCTACTATATGAGTAAAAACTTTCATTGGTCACTCAACTTATAACTTCATCATGTTGTGATAACTCAACTTCATTTTCACTCTCACCGGTTACTGAACTTACGAACCAACCCCTCCATCCATCACCCACCATCCCCACCGTTTCAAACCTTCCGATGTGGCTTCACGGTCACCGACGTGGCAGTCGATGATGTCAACTTCTCCCACGTTGGACGCGATTTTAGGCTGTAAAAATGCAATTTCTCCCCAAATCATCCTTCCTTCAACACCCTCCCCCAAATCGAAACACACCCTAGACCGATTGCCCTCAACTCCCTCCCCTAAATCGATTCCCCAAGGCGACACAGTTATGAGCCTGAGTCCTAAATCGCCCCACCTGGAACACGAACCAATTCAAAACCCTCTTCCAAATCGATTCTTCCACACTTGGCAGATTTTCGTTGCCTGCATAGCAACACCAGAGAGCAATTTGGGTAAATCCTGATTGAACCTGTAATTGTGTGAATTAGAGGCGAATTAATAAACGTGTAGAAGCAGATGGGAAATGAAGAAAAGAAGACTGCCATTGAACATGCTGCCCGCCAACAGTAGTTATGCTTCTCACTGTTTTTTGGGTCTTGAATAAAATAATAGTGAACAACGGGCCCTCTTTTCTGTCATGTTATTGAATTTTTTGGCTATTTTCTATTATTGAATATTTCGAAATTAGTTTCATTATGTTGTTAAGTATGATTCTCTAGTCATTGTCTACTGTTGCTGGGGGAGGCTGCAAACTGGTAGCCTTAGATTTGATAATTATTGTTCACCTTTCCCCTCTTTGAAGTGTAATGGCAGGGACAAATAGGGCGACGGTATGCTTTGTTTGTTCGAGTACCTTTTCTCTTTTTAAAAAATTGGGTACTATGGAGCATCACAGATAGAAAATTGGTTAATGATTTAAGAAAGACTACACCTTGAGTTTCAGTATTGTGGTTGGTTAACTGAATCTGATTTCTTTAGATTTCACAACAATTCTAGTTATCCGAATCAAATTTATTTAGATTTCACAACAATTCTTGTAATGTGATGTAAATTTGCCTGCTGTTTTTCTGAAGCATGTTGTGAATAAAGTAATTGGTTCAGCTTTGCTGGTCTGTATAGCATTATATGTTATTGCTTACAAATGTAGGAAACAATAAAGAACTAGACAGAACTAATAACGCAACGAACTTACAAAGCAGAATAATATCACTGCAATATATAGATCGACAACAAAATTAACATAAACGATACTGACTTGAATTTCAGATTGAGGCTAGCACAATGCTATGTCCTATAGCAGAAATTCGCCCCTACTCCTGTGCTTGTAGTTCGATGAGCGTCTGCCACCAGGATTCAACAATCTATACCCAAGAAACGAGCACTCGATTCTTGGTTCTGGCGATTATACTCAGTGTTTTCTTATCTCAAACAAAATTTATGAAGGATTAAAATGCAGGATATTTTCAGTAATGAAACAGACATTTTCTCTACAGATATATAGAAAACGAAGATCCTTATCCTTTAAGTCGGTACAATACCCCACATTTGTATAGCAAATAGCGTCAGTTACCAGGGTTTGGATGGCCTGGAGAAAAAACTAGATTTGATTTGCATTAGGATAGGTGTGTTTTGGACTTGAACCTTCCTTAGTGAATACTTATCGGAGTTACTAGTGAATCAGTGTGTATAGGAGACATTGAACTGTTCACCATGTTTAGTAAACCAAGACAACAAGTATCACACATATCAAATCTTCACACCTTTCAAATCATACGGTTGCGTTCATTTTGGTCATGAATAGTCCCGAATTCATAGAAGCTTTAGAAAATTTAGCCATGTCATTCTCATGAATGCGACCCCACATTACTCCTATATAGGTGACACGATGATTATGAATACCCTGCAATATTCTTTTAATATATTCTTTATGTCATTGAGAATGATTAATCATTCATCCTTATCATCACAGGTAGCATACGGTTCTTATCATAGGAATGAACAATATTATGCTCTATTCTTTCGAGTTTCACTCAACTAGTTTTCCTTTTTGAACCTAGAATTGGATAACCAAAATTACTAGGTTTGGTTTCCGCCAAGTTACTCCTCATTGCATTGGCTTTAAGCCCATTCCCCTCGATAGATATAACACTTGCTCCTTTGGTATACCCTTTGTAAGTTGATCTACAATATTCTTGTAACGACCCGGGTCCCACTTAACGGGCTGTCCTGGCCGTTAGATCGACGACGTACTGTCCTCACTGTACCAACATGGGTCTTTTCAGCATGCTTTGTCCTCACTCGCACGCTCCCCGAGAAAACTTCCCAGGGGGGTCACCCATCATAGAATTGCTCCAAGCCAAGCACGCTTAACTGTGGAGTTTCCAACGATGGACTTCCGGAAAAGAAAATGCACCTTGTGGTATGAGTAGTACCTATCAAATCTCTTAAACTTTCTTGGTCTGGAGTATTACAATCACCCCCCGTTAGACTCGCGACGTCCTCGTCGCGCTTGATCCATCTGAGGATCTGTTGCCAGACGTTGGGATTCTAGAGGTGGCTCCTACGAGTTCAAGAGGTGGCTCCCGTCCTATGGCGTAGCACTTTGTCCCGCATAGCACTTAGTTCCCGATTTCCGACTGGCAAACGTCTCCGATACCATTTGTAACGACCCGGGTCCCACTTAATGGGCTGTCCTGGCCGTTAGATCGACGACGTACTGTCCTCACTGTACCAACATGGGTCTTTTCAACATGCTTTGTCCTCACTCGCACGCTCCCCGAGAAAACTTCCCAGGGGGTCACCTATCATAGAATTGCTCCAAACCAAGCACGCTTAACTGTGGAGTTTCCAACGATGGACTTCCGGAAAAGAAGGTGCACCTTGTGGTATGAGTAGTACCTATCAAATCTCTTAAACTTTCTTGATCTAGGGTATTACAATCACCGCCCGTTAGACTCGCGACGTCCTTGTCGCGCTTGATCCATCTGAGGATCTATTGCCAGGCGTTGGGATTCTAGAGGTGGCTCCTACGAGTTCAAGAGGTGGCTCCCGTCCTATGGCGTAGCACTTTGTCCCGCATAGCACTTAGTTCCCGATTTCCGACTGGCAAACGGCTCTGATACCATTTGTAACGACCCGGGTCCCACTTAACGGGCTGTCCTGGCCATTAGATCGATGACGTACTGTCCTCACTGTACCAACATGGGTCTTTTCAACATGCTTTGTCCTCACTCGCACGCTCCCCGAGAAAACATCCCAGGGGGTCACCCATCATAGAATTGCTCCAAGCCAAGCACGCTTAACTGTGGAGTTTCCAACGATGGACTTCCGGAAAACAAGGTGCACCTTCTTTTCCGGAAGTCCATCGTTGGAAACTCCACAGTTAAGCGTGCTTGGCTTGGAGCAATTCTATGATGGGTGACCCCCTGGGAAGTTTTCTCGGGGAGCGTGCGAGTGAGGACAAAGCATGTTGAAAAGACCCATGTTGGTACAGTGAGGACAGTACGTCGTCGATCTAATGGCCAGGACAGCCCGTTAAGTGGGACCCGGGTCGTTACAAATGGTAACGCCCCAAAATTTCAAGCATCTTGAGGTGTTACCAAAAAAATTTTCATGTACTTAAATGCGGAACTGTAAAACTATATTTTTCTAAATAAATAGAACATTCATAACTTTAAATAAGAATCATAATATCGTGTCTTTGAAACGATTTAAATATTCTTAACTAACAAATTTGCTAAAAATATTATTGGAACAAAACAAACTAAAAATTTTAAATAAAAGCAGTAAAACCTAATGTTATTCTCATCGGTCGAAATCCTTTGGCAGCCCGCATCACCGTCCCGCCACAGCTCCAATCGACCCGAATTAGTCTGAAAAAATTGTAAGAGTGAGTATTTTGAAAACACTCAGTAAGATACGTGCAGTTTACATTATACAATTATATGCAATAAAATAACACTTCATACCACTCTTCTCTTATGGAGTATCTCGGTGACCAAGCGAAACACCCATCTAGGTCATCTTAAATTCCCGAAGGATCTCTTATCTCTTTCTAAGGAACCCGAAAGCCCATTGACAATTCATGCATAAAATTACTGAACATAAAAGCATAAGGAAACAAACAACTTTACACAAAAGTATCTTACCTCAATTGATCAAACGAGCTTTTGAAAATAAAAATATACTTAGAATTTACAGCTGTTCTCTATATGAAAACTGCTGTGTAAAATTCTGTGTGGTGAATTGTGAAATATGAGCTCACTATTTATAGGGAAAAAGTACAGTAGTTGAGTCATAATATAACTCTAATATAAATCATATTTATTCTAATAGATAAGAGTTTGTTAAAATGGTTGGTTAGAACTAGAATTTTGATAGGTCAATATATATTAAAGATAAACATGGCTAAAATAACACAATATTATCTTCCAAAAAATATATGTGTGTACACGTGCAATTGAAAAGAATAAGGAATGGTTAATTCATGATTATCTACTTAAATATTATAATATATTGCTAATTATCCTAAAAGGACCATAATTAAATAATAAAATATTGCATATAAATCATACTTCTTCGAATTGAAATATTTTGGGCTTAACTCATCTGAACTTAAATTTTCTTGAGCCCAATAAACACTATTTAATGCGGGCTACAAAATGAGCACAATATTAATATACTTTTGATCACTCTATAGGAAGTTAAATATTTGGCCCATTTAAAACATAAGGATTTAAAAGATACTTTATTTTAGCCCTTCTACTTTCAAAAACCATAGAATAAAATTTATAAAACAAATATTTTTATTCTAAAATTTTCGGGGTGTTACAATCTCCCCTACTTAAAAAATTTCGTCCTCGAAATTACCTGCGTTCTGGCCGTCTGTGGCTTGTTCTTTAGTTAACGCAAAAACTCGTGCATTCCCCTTCTTTTCTTGTTCAACGTTCCTTTTCGTGGGGTCTTCCTTGCAATTTTTGGAAACATGACCAGCTTTGCCGCATCGATAGCACACGTGTTTCCCGAAGAGACACTCCCCCCAATGCATCCTGTTGCACTTTGGACATAGTGAAACGACTTGTCCAAAACTCGATCCGGTGTTAAATTTTTTATTCTGTCCTTTCCCTTTTTCTTCATTGGACCCACTCCACTTCCGCTTTCCTAAGGGCTCGGCCCCTTGCTGAAAAACTTGGTCAATCTCTAATCTGTTTGAGATTGCTTGGGCAGTTTGCAGTACCCGACTGTAATTGGTGAATTGATGAGACGCCATTATGCCACCAATCTCAGGACGCAATCCCAGTTCGAACCTCCTTGCTTTCTTTGCTTCCGTGTCCACTAGGTGTGGTGCATACCTAGAGAGTTGTTCGAATTTTCTCTCGTATTCCTCAAGCTTCATCTTCCCCTGTCTAAGTTGAAGAAATTCTGCCTCTTTTCGATCTCTAAGGGTTTGTGGAAAATATTTTCCCATTACTTCGTCCTTGAATTGTGTCCATGTCAGAGCACGTTGTTGTTCTTCTGTTCTAGTGCGCGATGCTGATTCCCACCAGTGGCCAGCAGCATCAACCAACATGAATTCTGCACATAATACCTTTTGCGCATCAGTGCAAGAAAGATGTTTGAAGATTCGCTCCATTCCTCTTATCCATTCCTCAGCTGCTAATGGGTCTGCCTTGCCATCGAAGGTTGGAGGTTTGTAGCGGCGGAATTGTTCCACAATTGAACTGATGTTGTTGGCATTTGCATTCTGGGGACTAGCCTGTGCTTGCTGCCTACCTAAATCTTGTACAGCCCTCAGCAAATCCTTGATGACTGTAGCTTGATTTTGTTGTTGTCTCGGCATTTTCTTAACACAATTAAAATTCTAATTTAGGCAAAGTCTGATAACACAAAAATTAATTATAATATTGATGGTGAAACATTTAAAAATTTCTAATATAATATAAAAATCCAATAGATAACTGAATAAACTTTTGCTAAAGGAATAAAACTATTGTTAATCTCTATGAGTCCTAACAATATTCTTTATGGGGTCTCGTCATCCGAAGTAATGCATGACTCGGGCTCAGAATCTGTAACCAAATCGATGATAGGGTCTTCCGGCTCCACTTCCTCTTCTGGGTCTTCTTCAGGGTCTTCCTCCGGGTCTTCTTCAGGCTCTTCCTCTGGGTCTTCTTCAGGCTCTTCCTCTGGGTCCTCTTCAGGTTCTGGCTCAGGCTCAGGTTCTAGTGCTAGCTCTTGTTGTCTGTGGTTCCACAAGATTATGATGTCCTCACAGTATCCCTTAAAATCAATCATGTCCCAATCTTCTTCCAAATATAGCCCATAATCCATATCTCTCACGAAGTAAGCCACGTTTCTCCATTGTGGACGCATGGTGGTTATAAGATGGTATATTGAGAGGATTGTCCCCTCATTATATCCGAACGATCTTGCCTGTTCCCACTTAAGAAGGAAGTCTTCAACATGTTCAACAAATGTTCGCTCCCATCTTACTTCGTAATCCATGTATCTCTCGATAGCAATTTGAGCACGTTGTAAGTATGTTGGGCTATTTCCAGTCATCCTAGTTACTTTCCAAGTCCTAATCATGTGACACATATAACTTCAATTATGCTTCATCTTTCAGTGATCATATCATTTCATTCCTTTGCATCAATTATGCACATATCATTTGTGAAAATTTAAACAACTACTAAAATATACGAAGTAAACGTGATTATATATCTCATAATATATGGCAAAATGACCCATAAACATGCTAAAGGAATAACATTTCTTTCCATACCTTGGATCAATTGGAGAGTGATCGAGTAGTGAGCGCTACATGCCAAGGATTTTTTTTTTTTTTCATCTCATTACATGTTTAAGATTTTAACTCTGACATTGTCCGTAAACTCCTAATATTTATGAAAATGGTGCATTTTTATAATATCTAAAAATATGATTTTCTCACAATAGAAATTTCTAAAAAGAATATCTTTTTTTTTTTTTTTTTTTTTAAAAAATACTGTATGTAAGGTTTGAAATATTGTATTTCATTTCATCAAATTGAATAACGCGCAATCAAAAGGCTTCCAGATGAGGAGGGGGGTCACAATGGACCGCTTAAATCCCAAGCTCTTCTTAGACAGTTTAGGTCTTTTTGACAAAGCCATTCAATTTTGCAATTATGCAAATTAATAAAACTCCAACAATAAATTGAACAAAAACAAAAAAAAAAAATTTTTTTTTTGTTACTGTTCACGTACGTTTTTTTTTTTTTCCCAAAACGCAAAAAAAAAATGCATATGGGTCTACAGGAAATTAAACCTTTGCTCTGATACCAAACTGTAACGCCCCAAAATTTCAAGCATCTTGAGGTGTTACCAAACAAAATTTTCATGTACTTAAATGCAGAACTGTAAAATTATATTTTTCTAAATAAATAGAACATTCATAACTTTAAATAAGAATCATAATATCGTGTCTTTGAAACGATTTAAATATTCTTAACTAACAAATTTGCTAAAAATATTATTGGAACAAAACAAACTAAAAATTTTAAATAAAAGCAGTAAAACCTAATGTTATTCTCATCGGTCGAAATCCTTTGGCAGCCCGCATCACCGTCCCGCCACAGCTCCAATCGACCCGAATTAGTCTGAAAAAATTGTAAGAGTGAGTATTTTGAAAACACTCAGTAAGATACGTGCAGTTTACATTATACAATTATATGCAATAAAATAACACTTCATACCACTCTTCTCTTATGGAGTATCTCGGTGACCAAGCGAAACACCCATCTAGGTCATCTTAAATTCCCGAAGGATCTCTTATCTCTTTCTAAGGAACCCGAAAGCCCATTGACAATTCATGCATAAAATTACTGAACATAAAAGCATAAGGAAACAAACAACTTTACACAAAAGTATCTTACCTCAATTGATCAAACGAGCTTTTGAAAATAAAAATATACTTAGAATTTACAAATGTTTCTCTATATGAAAACCGCTGTAAAATTCCGTGTGGTGAATTGTGAAATATGAGCTCACTATTTATAGGGAAAAAGTACAGTAGTTGAGTCATAATATAACTCTAATATAAATCATATTTATTCTAATAGATAAGAGTTTGTTAAAATGGTTGGTTAGAACTAGAATTTTGATAGGTCAATATATATTAAAGATAAACATGGCTAAAATAACACAATATTATCTTCCAAAAAATATATGTGTGTACACGTGCAATTGAAAAGAATAAGGAATGGTTAATTCATGATTATCTACTTAAATATTATAATATATTGCTAATTATCCTAAAAGGACCATAATTAAATAATAAAATATTGCATATAAATCATACTTCTTCGAATTGAAATATTTTGGGCTTAACTCATCTGAACTTAAATTTTCTTGAGCCCAATAAACACTATTTAATGCGGGCTACAAAATGAGCACAATATTAATATACTTTTGATCACTCTATAGGAAGTTAAATATTTGGCCCATTTAAAACATAAGGATTTAAAAGATACTTTATTTTAGCCCTTCTACTTTCAAAAACCATAGAATAAAATTTATAAAACAAATATTTTTATTCTAAAATTTTCGGGGTGTTACAATTCTCCTTTGATTTCACATAATCAATGGAAATAATGCCACTTGTGAGCATATGTTTTATAGTGTTATGTCGACGCCTTATATGCCTTGACTTGCCATTCTATATATGACTTTTTGCTCTACCAATAGCTGCCATGCAATCACAATGTACACATATGGCTGTCATAGGTTGATGCCATAACGGAATATCTTCTAAGAAGTTTTTAAGCCATTCCGCTTCTTAGGCGGTCTTATCTAAGGCTATGAACTCTGATTCCATTGTAGAACGTGTTCTTTTGTGATTTCCATGATACTGCATCCCCTCCAAGTGTAAAAACATAACCACTTGTAGCTTTTTCCGTATCATTTGAAATCCAATTTGCATCACTATATCCTTCCAAAACTGGAGGATATCTTGTATAATGCAATCCATAGTTCATTGTATATCTTAAATATCTCAATACTCTAATCAGAGCTTCCCAATGAGCCTTTGAAGAATTGCTTGTATACCTTGCTAATCTATTCACAGAATAAGCGATATTCGGTCTAGTACAATTTGTAATGTATTGTAGTGTACCAATGATCCGTGCATATTCTAGTTGAGATACACTATCTCCAACATTTTTCTTCAAGAAACTTTTAGGATCAAATGGAGTACTAGATGGTTTGCTATCAAAGTGTCCAAACCTTTTAAGTAATGTTTCCAAGTAATGTGATTGGCTAAGTATATATCCATCATTACTTCTTTGAATTCGAATTCCTAAGATAACATCTGCTTTTCCCATGTCTTTCATATCAAAGGTCGAATTCAATATCCTCTTTGTGGAGTTTATGACATCTAAGTTTGGTCCTATGATGAGCATATCATCAACATATAAACATACAATTACATAAGAACCATTGTCAAACTTTTTGATGTAAACACATTTATCACATTCATTGATCCGAAATCCACATTATATCATTGTGTTATCGAATTTTTCATGCCATTGCTTAGGTACTTGTTTAAGTCCATATAAGGGCTTTACAAGTTTACACACTTTCTTCTCTTTCACTTTCACCATAAAACCTTCAGGTTGTTCCATATAGATTGCTGCATCTAACTCACCATTAAGGAATGCGGTTTTTACATCCATTTGGTGTATAACCAAATTGTAAATAGCTGCAATAGCAATTAACATCCTTATAGACATAATCCTAGTTACTGGTGAGTATGTATCAAAGAAATCCAGCCCTTATTTTTTACGATACCCTTTTGCTACCAACCGAGCTTTATATTTATCAATAGTACCATCCGGCTTCAATTTCTTTTTGAAAATCCATTTATAACCAATCGGTTTACATCCCGGTGGTAAGTCTACCAATTCCCATGTATTATTTTGTAAAATGGATTCAACCTCATTATTTATTGCTTCTTCCCAATATATCGATTCAGATGAAGTTATAGCCTCTTTATATGTTTGTGGCTCATCTTCAGTAAGAAAGGTGTAGTAATTAGGTCCAAAGTCTTTTGTAACTTTGATTCGTTTTCCCCTTCTAGGTTCCATTTCTTCCCTTTGCAACGATGTATCTCTATTTGACTCAAAGTCCTTTTCTCGAACAACAGATGATGGCACATCATCACTTTCATGACTTAAATCATGTATCTTTCTTTTATTTTGATCGAGTCTTTCTTTATATGAGAAAATATGCTCGAACCATTCAGCCTCATTAGACTCAATAATGGTATTTGATTGAATTTCCAAAATTCCAGATTTAATAACTACAAATCGATAAGCTGCACTATTATTGGCATATCCAATAAATGCACAATCAATAGCTTTAGGACCAAGTTTTACTCTCTTAGGTAAAGGAACATGAACCTTTGCCAAGCAACCCCACACTTTCATGATTTTGTAACTCGGTAGCTTCTTGTTCCATTTTTCATATGGAGACTGATCACTTTTCTTTGGTGGGATTCGATTTAAGAAGGTATTTGCAATTAGTATAGCTTCACCCCACATATTAGATAGTAAACCAGAACTATTAAGCATGGAATTCACCATGTTTTTCAAAGTTCTATTTTTACGTTAAGCTACCTCGTTTTGTTGAGGAGTATAGGGAGCTGTCGTTTGATGTACTATTCCATGAGAAGTACAAAATTCTGCGAATGCATTTAATTCATATTCCCCTCCTCTATCTGAACGCAATATTTTGATCTTCTTATCTAACTGATTTTCCACTTCTGCTTTATATGTCTTAAACATATTTAAAGCTTCATCTATAGAGTGCAATAAGTATACATAACAATATCTACTGCTATCATCTATAAAAGTAATATAATAATTCTCTCCTCCATGACTTGGTGTTGATTTTAAATCACTCAAATCTGTATGAATTAATCCCAATAATTTGTTTGATCTAGTGACAACAGATTTATATGACTTACTAGCAAATTTTGACTCAATACACGTTTCACATTTATGCATGTTGTCCATAGTACAACTAGACAACAAACCAAGATTAACCATTCTATGCAAAGACTTAAAATTAACGTGTCCTAATCTAGCATGCCATAGTGTAGAAGATTCAATCAAGTAGATGGAAGCCTTATTTATATTATTAATAACATCATTCTCAAGTACATTGAGTTTAAAGAGCCTTTCAGCCAAGTAGCCCTTTCCTACAAATGTTCCCCCTTTAGTAAGAACAAATTTGTCAGATTCAAATACAAGTTTAAATCCCTTCTTGCTTAGAACGGGACCAGAAACAAGGTTTTTAGTAATATAAGGAACATGTAATACATCCATAAGATTAAGTTCTTTTCCATAAGTTAATTTCAGAACCACTTTTCCTTTTCCAGCGACATTTGCAGTAGATGAATTGCCCATAAACATCTTTTCTTCGCCATTGTTAGGAGTGTAGGTGTTAAACATATTTCTGTTTCCACAAATGTGCTTTGTTGCACCGGTATCCACCCACCAATCCTTGCTATCAATCATCATATTAACTTCAGATATAACACCAACAAATTCTTCAGCTACATTAGACTGATTGTTGTTGTTGTTGTTGTTAGTTGCAGGTTTTGATTTCTTATGGTGACAATTTTGTACTTTATGTCTCGTTTTTCCACATACCCAGCAAGCACCCTTAATTGCCTTGAAATTCTTTCCTTTTGGAGCAAAAACACTTGGACCTTTGCCTTTGTTGTTGAACCTTTTATTCTTCTAAAATTTAGGCTTAGGCTTGGATGATTTTCCACCCTCAATGACATTGGCTTTGGCTTCGGCTTCGAACACTGAAGCATTCAACCCTTCACTTTTCGATGATCTTCTTGAACCCTTAGTTTGAGAACCAGATCCTCCATAGACATATCAGTCTTCTTGTGCTTTAAATGAATCTTGAAATCATTCCATGATGGAGGTAATTTCTCTATTATAGATCCGACAGAGAATGCTGTTGGTAGGTCCGTTCCTTCTGCAGCAAGTTCATGGATAATAATTTGCAATTCTTCAACTTGATTGACAACAACCTTTGAATCCACCATTTGGTACTTTAGGACTTTTCCAATGATGAATTTCTTTGATCCAATATCTTCGATCTTATATTTGTTCTCTAGTGAATCCCAGAGTTCCTTTGCAGTTTTATAAGATCTGTACACATCATATAGTGTATCATCAAGGCTGTTCAGAATATAATTTCTGCATAAAAACTCACTGTGTTTCCAAGCATCGACTGCACTGAGTTGTTCTGTATAAATATTTTCTCCTTCTACTTTAGGACATTCTTCCTTGACAACAGGAGCGAGATTCAACGTTGTTAAATAAAACAACATCTTCTGTTGCCATCGTTTGAAGTCCAATCCTTTGAACTTGTCTGGCTTCTCAACATGGGGATTCAGTTTCACGCCAATCCCAGATTGTTCCATACTGGAAAATTAAACTAACAAAATAAACACGAAAAAATGATTTCTGCTATAGATTGTAGGAAGCAATAAAGAACTAGACAGAACTAATAACGCAACGAACTTACAAAACAGAATAATATCACTACAATATATAGATCGACAACAAAATTAACATAAACGATACTGACTTGAAGTTCAGATTGAGGCTAGTTCAATGCTATGTCCTATAGCAGAAATTCGCCCCTACTCCTGTGCTTGTAGTTCGATGAGCGTCTGCCACCAGGATTCAACAATCTGTACCCAAGAAACGAGCACTCGATTCTTGGTTCTGGCGATTATACTCAGTGTTTTCTTTTCTCAAACAAAATTTATGAAGGATTAAAATGCAGGATTTTTTCAGTAATAAAACAGACGTTTTCTCTACAGATATATAGAAAACGAAGATCCTTATCATTTGTGTCGGTTATGGTAAAACAGTTGTGTTGTTCAGACACATCCATTCAGACAAAATCGAACAAAACTGAAAAAGAAAATTATAAGTGCTAAAACTGAAATTTAGAAATCACAAGACCCAAGACCCCCAAAGCCCATCTTTTGACTATATATATATATATATATATATATGGGTCAGGCCCAAAACTCATTTGAGTGGTCTTTTATCCAATTTAATAAGGATATAACTTTCATACTTATAAACAAGTTTTTCTTTCTATTCCTATCCTATGTGGGACAAACAACAACATCCAAAACCCCTATTTCTATACAAACTCTCCAACAACAAATGCTCCTATATATTGTTAATTCTTCTGATTGGTTGAAAATGCTTCTGCAACTTGCTTCCAATTGTGCATTCTATTACCCTGGTTTTTTGTTTTAATTTGGAATTCTTATGCTTAATTACCGTCACACACAGATGAACAAAGGAAGTCCTTGCAGCTTAAAGAGAACACCATCCAGTGATGACCGTGAGGCTGGTAAAGCATCAGTATTGGAACCTGTTGCCTATTTTTGATTTGCTATTAGTGGAACATTTTGTTTTTGTTTATGTATATTTCAAAACTGACGTGGAACATGTCATTGTAATTGCTTTAAGTTTCAATAGTGCTGGAAATGTTGGAATAAAAAATTTTTATTATGCATATGATCTTGCTTTAGTTCAGGTTGTGCCAATAACATGGCTACCATCTGTTGGACGGTAAAGTGACTGATAAAATGACAACTAGCCTTGTTTAATTGGCTATTGAAAGTGGACAGTTCTAGAGCCACTTATTCTATGATATTTTAATGGATAATCCAAAAACAGCCTTCATGTTATATATTCTGCTATCTTACAGGGTAAAATGGTTGTATATGCATTTCTGATTTTTTCAATGCTTTTATATTTGTAAGAGATATATACTAAAATCAAGCTTTAAAATAAAAAATATTACAGCTTTTGTCACAATTTAAGGTTCCTTTTTGTCACTGATAATTTGTTATACTCACAGGCAAATCCAACAACACATTTGGCACAATGTTTACATAAATATAAGCCTTATTACAAGCCAATTCAACTACAAAACGGAAGGCTAATGAACATACAACAAACATAATTGACAACATCTTTAATGCCGATTACATAAACATGAAGTTCAACAAGTACAACAAAATTCTTTATTTGATCAACTCGGACCATGTCTGTAACCACATTCAACGCAATGGTGTCGGGGCTTTTCCAGTTGGGCAGTTCCTATGAGTGGACTGTGACCAAAAAAACAGGCAGGTCTTCTGAATCCGATTTGATGGCTGTTGTCGACAAGGATATGAAATCATTGATACAACCACAGATAATTTGAGGAGCTTCTGAAAGTGATCTGAGTTGACCCCAATGTAACTTCAAAAATGATGCTTCAAATCACACATAATAGCCTTCAACACGGGATTTCCTTCACCGTGCACGAAACGGATCATAACTCAGATAATAGCTAATTCTTAAATAACCTCAAAATCTCCATATGCAGGAAGTATTTCCATCTAACCCCCTTAAATCCAGCAAGCCTAATTTTTCCACTAATCACAAAATCTATGTTAAAATTGCATTTAAAACAAAGATTTTTGCCAAACATAAAATATTTACACAAATCTGAACCGACGACAGCTGCATTATTTTATTCAAGAACCAAAAACGGTGAGAAGCATAACTGCTGTTGGTGGGCAGCATGTTCAATGGCAGTCTTCTTTTCTTCATTTCCCATCTGCTTCCACACGTTTATTAATTCGCCTCTAATTTACACAATTGCAGGTTCAATCACGATTTACCCAAATTGCTCTCTGGTGTTGTTGTGAAGGCGACAAAAATCTGCCAAGTGTGGAAGAATCGATTTAGAAGAGGGTTTTGAATTGGTTCATGTTCTAGGTGGGGTGATTTAGGGCTCAGGTTCGTAACTGTGTCGCCTCGGGAATCGATTTGGGGGAGGAAGTTGAGGGCAATCGGTCTAGGGCGTGTTTCAATTTGGGGGAGGGTGTTGAATGAAGGATGATTTGGGGAGAAATAGCATTTTTACAGCCTGAAATCGCTTCCAACATGGGCAAAGTTGACGCCGTCGACTGCCACGTCGGCGACTGTAAAGCCATGTCGGATGGTTTGAAACGGCGGGGATGGTGGGTGATAGATGGAGGGGTTGGTTCGTAAGTTCAATAATTGGTGAGAGGGAAAATGAAATTGAGTTACGACAACACGATGAAGTTATAAGTTCAGTGACTAGTGAAAGTTTTTGCTCCTATTATACAGAAGAGAGAGATGGTATAAAGGTATTGGAAGAGATTAAAAAAGGTATATGGAGAAGATATTTAGTGATGAACATTGACGAAATCGGTGTGAACAGTAACTGATCCGATTTGAGTGTGAACACGAGGTACCAAGAATGAGTAGTGATCAGATGGATCCTCTCTTTTTTTTTTTTTTTAATTTTTGATTTGATTTGATTTTTTTTTATTTTGATTTTGATTGATTTGATTTGATTTGATTTTGATTTGAGAAAAGTAGAGATATATTTAGGGCATGTCTGATAGGCATTATTTTCCTTGGAAGTTAGAAAAGGAATTCCATTTGCCACAAAAAAATGGTATTTGATGGACAAAATTTTACCACCCAAACATTTTCCCACCTAAGACTCACGCCCCCCCTTTTCCTTGAAATGGATGAAATGGTTTTTCCACCTTTTTGGTAGGAAAACTGAATTCCAGGTTCTGATCTTTTTTTTTTTTTTTTGTAATGGAAACAAATTTCATAACCAATTGTAAAAAAAAAAAAAAAATCACTTTAATGGACAATTTTCATGTAAAACAAAGTCAAACGAACACTAAACTTTGATAAAAAATATTTTTTTTCCTTTTTTTTACTTTTTGGAAATGGAAATAAATTTTTTAACCAACTGTGGAAAAAATTATCACTTTAATGGACAATTTTTGTGTAAAACAAAGTCAAACGAACACAAAATTTTAAAATTTTTCAGGTGGAAAATTATACCAATCAAGTACACTTAATTAACAATTCCCCGCAAAACAATTTTTAGGCAATTATTTTCCCTGTAATTCATTTTCTTTCCCTTCCCACTCTTGCAATCAAACGAACCCTTATTTTCAAAATCACATTAAAATGGAGCCCAAACAAGGCATTACTATTTGGTATAATCATTGATGGTGACTCTCAAATGAGATAAGCTACACGTGCAAGGCAAAAAGTGTCTTGTATGTTAACGGGGGACGACTATAAAGCCCCTATGAGTAATTCCCTTTGCTCCTCTCAAATTAGTGTATACTCTTATTTTAGCCTACTTCAAAGTGTAAATCCTAAATCCTAGAAGTCGCCAAGACACCTTCCAAAGTGATGTCTATGAAAGCAAACTATAATGACTAATGACTACAAAAACTTTTCCCAATGTATGTTAAGTGGGTTAATTTCACAAACGGTCATCGAAGTTACCTGAAAACTCACAAAACAGTCACTGAAGTTAAACCTGTAGAAACGGTCACTGAAGTTTAAATTTCTGTCACAAACGGCCACTGAATTTTCATTTTTTTGGGCAAGTTTTGCGGCGATTTTCCAGCAACTTCCGACCACCAAGACCGCCGAATTTGGATACCATTGGAAAGCCCACAATGTCCTCTTCAATTACCACCAAAAATCTCCACATAATTCCAAGGGACTCTGCCGAAATATACCCACGAAGTCGGCCACCGAAAAATCTGAAAATCTGCCCAGATTTTTTGGGCGAGTTTGTGGCAATTTTCCGGCAACTTCCGACCATCAATACCGTCGGTTTCGGATACCGTTGGAAAGCCCACAGTGTCATCTTCAACTACCACGAAAAATCTCCCCATAACTAACGGATTCGGCCAGAATAAACCCACGAAGTCAGCTACCCAAACTGGGCAGATTTTCAAATTGTTTTGGTAGCTGACTTCGTGGGTTTATTTCAGCCGAATCCCTTGGAGTTATGAGAAGATTTTTGGTGGTAATTGAAGAGGACATTGTGGGATTTCTAAGGTATCCGAAATCGACGGTATTGGTGGTCGGAAGTTGACGGAAAATTGCCACAAACTCTACCAAAAAATCTGAAAATCTGGGCAGATTTTCAGATTTTCGGGTATTTGACTTCGTGGGTATATTTCGGCCGAATCCCTTGGAGTTATGGGGAGATTTTTGGTGGTAATTGAAGAGGACATTGTGGGCTTTCCAATGGTATCCAAATCTGGCGGTCTTGGTGGTCGGAAGTTGCCAAAAAATCGCCGCAAAACTTGCCCAAAAAATCTGAAAATTTAGTGACCGTTTGTGAAAAAAATTTAAACTTCAGTGACCGTTTCTACAAGTTTTAAACTTCAGTGACCATTTTGTAATTTTCAGGTAACTTCAGTGACCGTTTGTGAAATTAACCCATGTTAATTTGATAAGGTTTGAAATTCCTTGCTTTGTTCCCAAGATTTCATGATAGAAAAATCTTCTCTCATTTGGTAACATTCCTCCATTTTCCTTAGATTTCTAGGAAAATCAACATTTTGTGTAAGCCTTTTTCTTGTGGTGTCCATATGGGGTTACACACCCTCCATTTTCTCAGCTTAGAGTGAAACCCACGTCTAGTAGTAATGGCTTCAGCCCAATATTTTTTTTCCTGTTTGGATTAGATAAAAATCATATTTTTCATAGATTTTGATAAAAATTAATAAAATGTGTTGTTGAAAAGTTGTGGATTCCATGTGTTGACACACAAAAAGTGTAGTCCAAATTAGATAGCCTAAGGAGTGAAGCACAATTGAGAAATCCAGGATAAAGGGCCAAATGAGACTGTTAATGAATGCGGTGGAGGTCCACGAACAAAGTAACATCATCGCCCAAACTTCCAAGACGCCTAGAATCTGAATGAATGAAGTGCCTTACAGTTGCCCAGAGCGATGAACCTATTCTCGCCCAAACCCTCTAATTGCCCAAGAATTGAGTGAATCTAAGGTATTATGACTATCCAAAATAGCAGTTATCAAAGCAGTTATTGAGCAACCTTATCACACTCGACGATCCAAGGATCCCAATTATAGCGGTTGAACGGCAAGAGTAATGGCAACAGTTAGAGACGGAAGTTCCACGACAAGTTAGCCACTATGAAGAAATTGGGTAGTTATAGAGCAATCAAGCAGAGAATATGAAATTTCAATTTCTTCGTTTAACTTTAAATTATCTCCTTTTAGTACTCGTGTACTTGCGCCCCTTGGAGGCATTCCATTTCTTTCCAATTGTAACATTCATTAATAAAACACCCCTTTTTGGGGACTTTGTCTCAAGAGATTTGTTCCTTACATAATAATCTAAACCTTTTTTAATTGTTAGCGATAATCCACGCGAAAGAATTTGGCACGCCCAGTAGGACATTCGTGTTTGGTGTTTGAGGATACAAAAAGTGAAGTATTATGCCTCATAAGAATTCTGATAAGGAACCATCAAGTCAGGGAGTAGTTCAGTCTGTAATCGAGCGATATGA
Source organism: Fraxinus americana (assembly GCA_035079005.1). Classification (NCBI taxonomy): domain Eukaryota; kingdom Viridiplantae; phylum Streptophyta; class Magnoliopsida; order Lamiales; family Oleaceae; genus Fraxinus; species Fraxinus americana. The sequence goes on along the minus strand of CM068710.1, from coordinate 14,944,989 downwards.
GGAGCATCAAAACTCTCCACGAACAGAGGGACAAAGTCAAAGCAGTCACAGTCGTTACGAACCGATGCGTGCGTTGCTTGAAGAACTCACACAGGATGTCGTTGAATAGGTAAATCTGCGAAATATTCATAATATGGAAAGATTTACCTAAAGTGGGAATGCACATTATGATAACATGGCCAAACAACTGAATACATTAAATGAAATAATGAACAAGTTAGTAGGCCAAATGTGTTAGCTAGTTATGCCTATTGTAAACCACTTTCAAACTAGGACGATTGTGGGGCATAATTCACCACATAATTCTCCTGGTTTGAACTTAAATCAAGGATTAGAACCACCCTTTGGTCCGTCTACTTCAAACCAGAGGGATAATGGAACACCAAACTTGAATGGTGGTAATGAGATTACAAAACTGGGGGGTAATCCAGATGTAAGGGACAATGTCTCGAATTATGGACAGAACATTCCGCGTATTAATGATGGAGTAAATACTCAAACTAACGGTAATAATGGCCCAAACAATGGCAACTTGGTTGCCAACCAAGGACCAAATATTAGGCCTCAAGCAAATCAACCAGTAAACCAACCTGTAGGAATCCCGTATGATCCCAGTGTCATGTTGAGGAATCAAATCATGGAGATAGTATATGATCAAATGGCTCTTAGGGTACGTCCTACATTAGGCCGACTTATACAAAGCCATATCCTGATTGGGTAAATCAAGCATATCCATGGCCAGAGGGCACAAGTGCCAGAATTTTCATTATTCACTCGTTTAGAGGAAGTGTCCACTCTAGAACATATAGGGCGATTCACACTGCAAAGTGGTGAAGTGATCAATCATCATAAAATGAGGTTGTTCCCTAGTTCATTAATAGGAGTAGATTTCTCTTGGTTCATTAATCTACCAGCGAACTCTGTTCAAACATGGCAACAACTGGAACAATTCTTCCATGCTCAGTTTTATAAGACTAAGTTTGAAGTAACTTTGGCCGATCTAGCAAATCTACGTCAAATGCCAAACGAATGGGCAGAAGGTTTCCTTCAAAGGTTCAAGACAGCAAGAAGTAAATGTTTTGTACCTTTGCCCGAAAAGGAGTTTGTCAAAATCGCTCAAAGTTGTCTAAGCTTTGATTTTAAAAAGAAATTCCAAGACAGAGAATTTCTTAATCTTTTCCAATTGAACGCAAATGTGATTAGGTATGAACGATTAATAAGAGAAGAAGAGCAGATGAAAAATTCTAGTAAGGAGACTTATTATAGAGAACCAAATTTCGATGTTCATACCATTAATGACGAGTATTACGATCAAACTGAAGTATGTTTGGCCGAATTAATCAAAGAAGATGCGTATACTTGTCCCATAATGGCCAAACCTAGAGCGTCGGGTAAGGATGAGCCTATAAAAGATGAAAACAAAAAGGTTAGGACGTTCTCGTTCGATGTGACCAAAGTTGGCCTTATATTTGATAAACTGTATAAGGATAAGCAAATAAAGTTGAGTGATAAACATAAGCTGCCAGCCCTGAACAAATTAAGGGTAAAAAATATTATAAGTGGCATAATGCATGATCACATTTGACTAACAACTGTTTGGTTTTTCGCCATGTGTTGCAGGATGTCATTGACTCAGGATGAATTACGTTCGAAGATAAGAAGAAGATTACAGTGGATGAAAACCCTTTTCCACAGCCACTTGGGGTGAACATGTTGACGACTGGTTTCAAAAATATGTTGTCAAGATTCAAATGGTTATCGACGACGGAGAAGAAGACCCTGGGCCACATCCCAGCATTTTTGAACGTATCAAAGGGAAGGAGCCTAGAAAGGATGAAGACATTTTGTGTGCAAGATGTAAATGAGAAGTGAGTGTGAAAACAAGGAAATTAGGAGCAGGGCAACATCACCATCGCCCCGATTTTGTTCCAAACATGCAGCCTGTTAGAGGATAAGGTACATCATTCTATAGAGGATAGCCTTTTGAGAGGCAGTTCAGGCCAATGAATAATGTGAGGATATTTAAGCCGCAATCTTGCTAACCAAATGTATGACATTCATTCTAGTATAATGCAGGAAGGGTGATACCCTTCAATGAGATGACTAGAATCCAACAAAGGCATTTTCAACTAAATTATGGATGAATGATGATACAACAATAGGGATTACCACATCCTAAGACTCCTAAACTACTCAAGGTGGCCAATCAAAATGTTCTCGGAGACAGTGAAGCGACTGGTAAAGGTGAATCAATGGAAGAACCGCCAGAGAGTTTTTCTGGGAGATCGAAGTTTGAGCGAGACAGAAGGGATGAAGAAGATCCAGATCAGCCCCTTACTATTCATTTCGGTACGTTATCCCCTGTCATGGGTAATAACTATTTACTAGCCAATGAGTTCAAGAACAAAGAGAATGAAGAAGAAGAAATGGGGGATAACGAAGAAGAAGCATGTGTACTGGAATGTGAAAAAGGTCAAACTTCTAGAGAGGCCTACAATGGGGAAGATGATGATGGTATGATGGACATTGAAGAAGAAATTGATCGGAAGCAGAAAGAAGAAAGAGAGGAGTATCGCGCAATACTCTGTTGAAGCAACTACATCAAGAGGAAGTTCATGAAGTGGACTTGTTGGGGGAACTATTTGGGCGTTCTTTCAATTATTGTGTATTGTACGAGATACCCAAAAGGAAAAAGAGAATACCTTACTCTGAAAAGTATGGATCACCTCCAAGAATATTGCCTTTTCCCACAGGATGGGTAACCGAGAAAGAAACTCTGGAAAGCAGCAAGGGGAGAACCCAAGAAGAAGAAGCTTAGTGCATATTGCATGTTGAATTATCACAAGGAAATTATTCAACAGAGGACAAATAGGAAGTGAAAATAGATGCTGCTGAGAAGGTTATATTTAAGAAACCAGCCATGAAATTGACTAAGCACTTGAGGCCATTGTATGTGAAGGCATTGGGTAACGGCATACCTGTGGTGAAAGTATTCATTGATAACAGAGCGATTATAAACACTATCCCATCCAGAATAATGATGAAGTTTGCAAAGACAGAAAGTGATATGATTCTAATAGAAGTCATCCTCACAAGGTTCAATGGAGGAGCAACTTCGGCCAAATGGGTTATGTCACTGGACATAACCGTAGGGACAACTACTAGGACCACAGTCTTCTTTGTAATAGATGGTCCTACTAGTTACAATGTGTTACTAGGAAGGGATTGGATCCGTGTGAGTCACTGTATACCTTCATCGTTCCACCAATGCCTGATTTTCTGGAATGACAAGGGAGAAGTAGAAGTAGTGCAAGTAGATCACAAACCCTTTGTGGCAGAAGCAAACTCGGTGGAAAGGTTCATGCACAAAGGAAATTATGGACCTGTCAGAGTAGTCCAAGATGGAGAAGAAACTCAAATTATAGCATAGAGTGAAGAGCCATTTTTAGTGGATGCACTTACTGAAATGTTCAGTCAAATGAGGCCAAACATAGTGGCCTTAGAAGAGCCAGTAATTGGCAAAAGGCTAGTCAGAGAACTTTAGATGAGTTGTCAACAACAAAGGCAGACGACCGATATTCAGGCCTTCAAAGCCAAGTTAATGGCTTTCAATAAAGAATGTAAAGAGAAGGCGAAAGAAGAAGTAACCTTAAAAGCATTGGGAAATAAATTGGCAGTGTTCGAGTTGGAGCAGAGTATTGGCCAAGAAATCAAAGGTGTATTGTTTAGAAAAGGAAGTACCTATAAAGGATATGGACGAAGAAGTAATGAGGATCACAAGGCCTGGATTCGCTCAAGAACAAGACCCTTTGATTAAGGTGAATATTGGCAACGAATGGAAATATCGCCCAACATTTGTTAGCCAGATGCTCGATCAAGAGGTTAGTAATAAATTAATTGCTTTATTAAAAGAATATAAGGATTTTTTTGCTTGAGAGTATGAGCATATGCCTAGTTTAGATAAAAAAAATTGGTAGAACATAGATTGCCAACTAACAGAATTTTAAGACACACGAGCAACCTCCTAGACGTTTTGCTCCTACTGTGCTTCCTGAAAAAAGAAAGAAATAAAGCAATTGCTAAAAGCAGGTTATATACGAACGACCAGATTTGTTGAGTGGTTATCTAATATCGTGCCAGTACTAAAAAAGAATGGTAAGTTAAGGGTGTGCATAGATTTTAGAAACTTAAACTTAGGTACGCCCAAAGATGAATATCCAATGTCTACAATAAATTCTTTAGTAGACTCAACTATCGGATACATAATATATTCCTTGATGGATGGGTATTTAGGATACATCAAATTTACATAGCCGAAGAAGATATATACAAAACTGGCTTTAGATGCCCTGGGTCTTTAGGATGTTTTGAATGGGTAGTTATGCCTTTCGGCCAGAAGAATGCAAGGGCAACTTATTAAAGAGCGATGAACTTGATTTTTCATGATATGATAGGCAATTTGTTGAGGTGTACGTAGATGATATAGTGGTCAAATCCATTAAAGGAGAAGACCATTTTGAACAACTAAAATGTTCATTTGAGAGAATGAGGCAATATAAACTAAAATTGAACCCTTTGAAATGTGCATTTGGGGTTAATGCGAGAAACTTCCATGATTTTCTTGTGCACAAAAGGGGGATTGAACTCGATAAGAATAAAGCAAAGATTATTTTAGAGGCCAAACCACCTAGCAACAAAAAAGAATTACAAAGGTTCCTAGGCCAAGTAAAATTTTTTAGACGCTTTATTTCTAATTGAGAAGGGCGAATGAAAACTTTCTCGCTTCTTTTAAAGTTGAAAAATCAGGACGAATTCGTCTGAAAAGAAGAGCATCAAAAGACTTTTGAAAGCCTAAAGACATATTTATCAAGTCTACCAGTGTTGATGTCACCAATCCTAGGACGGCCAATGAAAGTGTATATATTGGCTGAACAAGAATTAATAGCTAGAATGGTCGCACAAAAAGATCAATTTGGTGAGGAAATGGCGTTTTAGTATTTAAGTAGACGGTTGACAAAATGTGAATGTAATTACTCTTCTATTGAAAATTATGTCTTACAATGTATTTCACATGTACAAAACTAAGGGCTTATTTACGGCCTGTAACCATTTATTTGATCTCGAAAGTAAATTTGGTTAAGTATATGTTATCTCGCCCTATTTTACACCAAATGGTAGGCCTATGGACTTTAGCAGTGTCAGAATTCGAAATACAATACATACCCCAAAAGACAGTAAAAAATCAGGCTTTGGCTAATTTTCTAGCCGACCATCCACGTCTTGACATGCTTGAAGAGCTTGAATTAGAAATCGATTCATTCGAATTAAAACCTTGGGTTTTATATTTCGACGGGTTAAAAACCTCTAAAGGTGTAGGGGAAGGAATAGCATTGATAAATCTGTTAGGGATTTGTTACAAATTCGCACTCACTTTGGATAGAATGTGCACCAACAATCAAGCCGAATATGAAGCCTTAATTGTGGGCTTAGAATTAATGATAGATATGGAGATAAAGAATGTGATTGTTAGGGACGATTCTCAATTTGTAATTCACCAATTGATTGATGATTTTAAATGCCAAAGTAAATCCATTATAAATCAATATGAAATCGCCCAAAAATTGTTGGAAGAATTCCACCAAGTAGAGCTTCAATGTGTCAATAAGATATATAATGACATGGCAGATGAGTTAGCTCAAATGGCCTTAGGGTATTCAAAAGATTCGAATTAGGAATCTACTTGTGAATATGGATTAATATTACTCGTAGTCCAAAGAAGGGTGAGAAGGATCGAAATTCATTGTACACAAGATGGAGATGCAATAGATTGGAGAATGGAAATTAAAAGGTTCCTTAAAGAACCTAATAAAGAAGTTAGTAGAAAAATGAAGTTGCATTTGCTAAACATTGATAGATGAAGAGTTATTTAAGAAACGCTTTGATGGTATATTACTAAAATGTGTAAGTTTGCAAGAAGCTAGAACAATCATGGCTGAAGTGCATGAATAGATATGTGAAGATCATCAAGCAGGCCAAAGGATGAGATGGTTAATTATTGGGAATTGATATTTCGGGCCCAAGATGGGAGAATCATGTGTTCAATATGCGAGAGTTGTCTAGCGTTCCAGAAGCATGATCCAATACAAAGAGTGCCAACAAGAGAAATGACACCCATTATCAAACCCTGACCGTTCAAGGGTTGGGTGATAGACTTGATAGGGAAGATACATGTGTTATAGTTGCAATAGATTTCTTCACTAAGTGGGTAGAAGCGATACATTTAAAGAAGATCACCCAGAAGAGTGTCATAGAATTTATTCGTGATCATATTATTTATAGATTTGGGATTCTACAAACTCTAATGGTGGATCACGGAACTTCCTTTTCAAGTGAAGGAATTCTTGAGCGAATTTGGAGTTAAGTTAGTAAACTCTATGCTATATTACGCTCAATCCAACGGACATGTAGAATCTTCTAGTAAGATTCTAAAAAATATCATAAGGAAGATGATAAATGAAAATGTCAGAAATTAGTATGAATGTTTAAATAAGGCCTTATGGGCTTACAGGACGTCGCCTCAGTCAAGTACCAAAGTTACTCCTTTCCATCTTACTTATGGACAGGAGGTCATTTTACTTATGGAAATCAACGTGCAATCAATTAGAGTGTGTTTGTAACATAAGTTAAATGATGGTGAATATGCTGAGTCACTAGTTCAAAACTTATTGGAGTTGGACGAATTAAAAATTGGACGTCCTAGATAGATTGCAAGTTCAAAAACAAAGAATGGCTAAGTTTTACAATAAAAAAGTTATACCTAAGTCTTTTAGTTTGGGCAAATTGGTTTGGAAAACAATACTCCCTTTGGATAGTAAAGATCCAAAGTGCGGCAAGTGGTCGCCTAATTGGGAAGGACCATACAAAGTAAACAGTGTGTTGCCTAATGGAGTCTACCATTTAGAAGATTTAGATGGCACCAAGCACATGAGATTCATTACGAATTGTGAGATACATTCAAATAAATTTCTTTGTTACAAATAAATAAGGCAAGAATGAAATACATTCAAATAAATTTCTTTGTTATCAAATATTCATTACAAATTGTGAGATACAAAGTACTAAATGCTCTATAAGCTACAATTGAGAGCGGACTAATTCTTCGGTCGATCGCCAAGTAAGAGGGTGAATTGGCCTTGATCGCTGTCCTGATCGTACTGCTGCAAGGGCAGGCGGAGAGACTGAGAAGCACTCTTAACAAGCAAAAGGAAAGAAAATCACCCTCAAACCGCCTACCTAATTGCATTGATGCAATAACAGGCAAGGAGACTGAGAAGCACTCTCAACAAGCGAAGTGGCCTGAAATGCATCCTCAAAAATCGCCTTCCATCATTGAACTCCTTATAGAGAACATGGAGACGATGGGAAGACCTTTGCTGGCCAAAGAACATTTCCTATATCTCCCATACCAAAGGTGACATCAATACAGATAGCAAAATAGGTGGATCAAATGATCCATTTCTATTAAAGATGAAAATTTTGGATCAATTGTATGAGATGCCAAATGATGGCAGCAATTTCATTTTTGAAAGAAAAGAATGGAAATGAAAATGATAAGTGCAAACCACATACGCATTTATAAAGGCGTGAAGATGAAATGAAGGAATGTGAACACGTGCATAGTAAATGAAATTAATGGCCCAAAGTCTTGTAAAAAGAGATGTGACTACCAAGGAAGAATGTACATGAATTTTAGCATAAGGCAATTAAATGCTTGGGCGTTGACGATTAAGGAAAGCGTCAATTAATACGCAAGTAAATAAAACAATCATTCATTAATGACGATGGCTGCTGTTACATTCAAAATTAGTAATAGCAGCTAGTGCAAAATTACAAAAGGAAAGTAGAGACATCAAATGTCTTAATTAGACCCAAGTCGAACGCATTCTTTCCCTAAGTCTTTCCCAATCTTCGCTCTGTTGAGAAGAAGCGACAGTTAATTCAGTTACAAAATCGTCATCAACCTCCAGCTTTTTATACTGCTCAACCAAAGACTTGGTTCGTTCAATTCCTTGGGAAGCATTGCGCTTTCTAGCAGCCATTCTCGCCTTACAGTTGTTCATCTTTGCTTGAAGCTCCTTCATTCTGCAGCTAAGCTTATCATCAAAAAGTATTCGATCGTAATTTTGGAGGAGATTTCATTCAATTCAGCCTCGGCTTTGTTAATCTCTAGAAATAGACTCTCTTTCTGATGTAGCACGAAGATATTGAGTACTCCTAGCCTTCAGTTCAACATTTTTAGCTAGCAAGGAGAGGATGTCAGAGTGGAAAACCTTCAATGTTGCTTTAAAGTCAGCGGAAACATTGAGCGAAGAAAGTGTAAGTGCTTGCGCTAATTTTGCACTCAATAGCTCAAGTTTATCCTTCTGTTTGTAGCACTAGCTTGGCCGATATCCATGTCCATGAAAGACACATACTCAAGTACCGACTGCTTGAGAGACTTCATATTTTCCTCCAAAAAATTAGAAGACGAAGCAGAAGAATGACTGGTTAAAGTAGGGCGAGATATCTTTACTTGTCCCCAGAAAGTGAGCAAGTCCTGGATGGAATGCACAATATCATCAGCATCCTGTAAAGAAAGATGCCAACATTCAGTATTTTCACTACGATAAACAAAGTGAAAATGAAAGTGAAGCAAAAGGTTACCTCTCAGCAACCTTGGGAAGTTCAAGTACATCACCAGTTGGCTCCACCACCTGTGGAGACTTCCCTTTATCTGGGTAAGTAGACTCTGCCAAAACAGGCCGATCCATAGGAACCTCTGCAGAATTCAAGAAGCAATTAATCGAAACCTAGCAGTACAACTAAGGATAAAAATACTAAAATTTGTAGTACCTTTTGATTCGACACTTGGGGGGTCAACGCCCTGGGAAGATGGTAGCTCTTCAACTAGCTGTGATGAAGATTTTGGGACTAAGGATCTCCCTTTAAGTATGGTCCATTCATCAGCTGATTTGGATGAAGCAGCTTCAGCAGGAGGTGATGGAACAGAAGTTGCTAAGATTAGAGACTTCGAAGAGGAAGCTGGACTCTTCTGGAAAATTCAGGTAAATCATTAATACATGGAAGATGATATTTTGTGAAATAAACAAACTCAATTACCTTTCTCCTAAGGATGAAAGGATCATCATCATCCTGCAAAACTAGAGAAGCTGATGCCAGTTGTTTACGACTGGAGGCACCTTTGGCTATAGCAACCTTGGTAGGTGGAGAAGCAGATGGAAGAATAGGGCATTTAGCGTGAGCAGATGAGAAAAGATTCCTAATGGGCACAGGGGTCGCCAAAATAGGAGAGGTCGAAGAATTGTCCGGTCGATCTAGTAAATGGAAGGAACTACTGGCATCAGCTGTGAACAGCATACTTTTCACAGATGGCCAAAGTTGGTCAAAAAGGGAGTGTGTGATAGTGGTAGGATCGAAAGGAGCTAGAGAGAACTCTTTGGCCAAAAGATTATTGCGATCATCAATAGCTTGTGCCTCAGTCTTATTGATAATATAAAAACGATCTGTCAAATTCTTAGAATAACAAATAGGAACAGGCCACATTTGGTCAAAACCAAGTTGGTGAGCAAAAAATTGGAGAGCATATATCTCAACCCCTGCCTTGGCATTTATTCCTGTGACGATGTTATGGAACAATTCTCTCCCAACCAAAAATTGAACCCAAATGGGTAAGGAAGTGCTCACCTTAGCTAAGGTAGAAGGAGGCCTCACATAATGAGGGATTTGGTGAGAAGAAAAAGGGAAAAAAGAGGACGTTGAATTCAAAGTATAAAAGAATGTGAAGATGTCTCTGTCGGACATATTTACGGGGCTCAATTGATGAATGAATAGCCCATAGCAGCCGACTGTTCGAGGAGGAGATGGTGGAGCGCTAAGCTGTGGAAAATAGGCTCTCAACGACAGTTGAGTAAGCCAAAGAAGCCCACTACCAGTGGGAGATGCACCATTCTTTAACTAAAATTTAAGGGAAGCCATGCCTCTATAAAAGGCGGCTAAAAAGAATGACATAAATTCAAAGACTTGCCACGTGCTAATTCATGCGATAGTGGCAGATAACTCATGGAGGGTTTCAGGTTAGGAACACAAAGAACATATTTACAAAACCAGACCTGAAGGAAAGCTGCACCCTCAGTATGAGTAGGCTCAGAATTGGAAGCAGTATAAAGGCCTTGCATGCTTGAGTAAGATTTAGTAACTTTCTCGTCAAACTTAGGGACAACGCTGGAAATCAAAATACCAAGAAAAATGGTATCGCTCAAAGGCGGAAGATTCACTAGGGCTCCAATATCTCTTAGAGTAATAGACATTGGGCCAAGAGGGAAAACAAAAGTGTTATACTCAGAAGACCAAAAACTCAGAGCGATTGAAAAAAGCACTGAGTCATAAGTCGGGGGATGAAGGGTAATTTCTAATAGGTCCAAAAATTTAGCACGATCGAAAATTGCTTTGGTGGGACCATGATTTACCATACATGCATGCTATCTACGAAAACTAGGATCAGTTTTTGACCAGGTTTGAATACCTTTTTCGCAAATTAGCCTCAGTGGCAAGGAGTTCAGAAATGGAAGGTCTTCACTGCATGGGAATAGTTGACACACCGCCGCTTGTCGACAACTTCAGCATCATTAAATGATGGGCCTAGATAGAATTAATTGAGGTCAACGTTGGCCTGCGCAAGGAAGTTTGAATTTATATACGGTCTAGTAAGAAGGTTTTGGAAGTCCTCAAAACTAAAAGAATCGTCGGATTGAGTTTGTAAAGTCGCCATTTGCAACAAAGTACAGATGCTGAGAAGGTTTCTTGAAAAGTGTAATGAGGAAGCAAGACAATGAACAGTGACCTTTATAGAACGCACGATGTAAAGACGTGAAGATAATGGCGCGATGAAGTGACGTGTTTTTAAGTTTATAAGGGTTTGTAACGTTGAACCTTTTCAGGCTATAGAAGGAAATAATGATTAAAATTCTCGGGAATTTCAAATATTGTCAGAAAATACAAAAGAAGACTATGGCAAAGATTAATATTTGATATTAATTCTGCCATATTAGAGAGTGATTGTTGACACACAAAAAGTGTAGTCTAAATTAGATAGCCCAAGAAGTGAAACCTAATTGAGAAATCCAAGATAAAGGCCCAAATAGCACCGTTAATAAATGCGGTAGAGGTCCACAAACAAAGTAATATCATCGCCCAAACTTGCAAGATGCCCAGAATCTGAACGAATGAAGTGCCTTACAGTCGCCCGAGCGATGAACCTGTTCTCTCCCAAACCGTCTAGTCGCCCAAGAATTGAGTGAATCTAAGGTATTATGACTATCCAAAACAGCAGTTATCGAAGCAGTTATTGAGCAACCTTATCACGCTCCACGATCCAAGGATCCCAATTATAGGTGGTTGAACGACAAGAGTAATGACAACAGTTCGAGACGGCAGTTCTATGACAAGTTAGCTACCATGAAGAAAGTGGGTAGTTATAGAGCAATCAAGCAGTTTCCAAGCGGTTTGTCACAAAGAAATTATCCAGGAAGTATAAAAAGGAAGAGAAGATATAGAGGAAAAGACTCCGAATCAAACACTCTCAAACAGAGAATATGTAATTTCAATTTCTTAGTTTAACTTTAAATTATCTCCTTTTAGTACTCGTGTGCTTGCGCCCCTTGGAGGCATTCAATTTCTTTCCAATTGTAACCTTCATCAATAAAACATCACTTTTTGGGACTTTGTTTCAAGAGATTTGTTCCTTACACAATCGTCGAACCTTTTTTAATTGTTAGCGATAATCCGCGCGAAACACCATGAAATGAAATGTTCGATTACAATTAATTATTTATTTAAATTTAAATTTGATTCTAACTTTTTAGTTGAATCAATCTGAACTTAAATTATAATGGCATAACCCAACTTTAAAGTCTGATGTGAATTGTATAATAATGAATAGTGCTAAGAAATAAAATAAAATGAAAATGTCATTTATTATCTTATTAAAAATTGTAAAATACTAGATAATAAGAATATATTTAAAACTCGTGTAAATGCATTGCAATTTTATGCATTTGTGATGATTCTTACCCATCAATACAATGACAAATAGGATTTCAAATATACAAATATTTATAAAAAAAATTCTAGGAACTAATTCTCTACTGTTAATTGGCTAGAGTCGAATCTCAGTAATACATCTTCATCTTTTTAAACGTATTTCTCGCTTAGTATCCACTTCAAGCATAAAATTTTGAAATTGCGTCCATCTCCATTTTAGTCCCAAACTAGTTGGATTAAACATGCGTTGTACGTGATTCTGAAATGCTTTATAAGTGTCGTAAAAGTAATATTTAATCTTTCATTTATCATTTTGATCTAAATATAAGATAAATGTAAACCCCTAAAAATAAGTATTATATATGCACGTAAATAGCGAAATACATACTTGAATGTAGGTATTAGAATTACAACTAAATGTATAAATGAAGATGAATGACAAATACGGTACATGAATTTACGTGAATATTAATTAATTTAGAATTAATACCAATAAATATATACGAGACAATGAATGTTTAATCATTTATATTAAATGAATATAATTTAATTTTCAATTAAGTGAAACTAGATACTAATTAGCATACATGGACACGAATAATGAACTGCATCCTTGAATTTGAAATTCTAATTAATATTTATTAAATGAATGTGAAAGTTAATTAATTGACAATTAATAATGACGACATGGACGTGAATGTGAATGTAAAATTCTAATTAATATTAATTAAATGAATGTGAATGTTAATGTTAATTAATTGAGAATTAACTATAGTATTTATTACAATTTGTAAATTAAATACATATTGAAAAACAAAAAATAAGATATTATTGAAATAATTGAATTGTGATAGGGTTATAATTGCCCAAAAAGTTATTTTCACTTGATATGATATTTAATATATTATAGATATATTTGGTTAAAAGTGCTTTTCCTAGAATTGGTAGTTAAAAAATAAGTAAAAATTTATGATTTATATGTAAAATTATTTTACTGAGAAAATGTATAGTGGAAAATAAATAAAAATTAAGCTCAAACAGGGCTTAAGTAGCCTAAGGTGTATTTTTCCTTTGTTTAGTTTGCATTTTACACAAACTGCAACATACGAGATAGTTAAGGTTTCGCTCTTTTCTGATGTGAGATAGCCCACTGATATATAATACATATTTGAATCTCGCTTATTTTTAGACTTGTTTGGTGACTTTTTTTTTTACCGAAAATTTTTAAATTTACTAAGATAATATTTTATTATATAAATGTGTGGTTCAAATTGATATGATAAAAAACCAAAAAAAAAATGTTTGACAAGAATGGGAATCAAATTTTCGTTTTCTTTGCTATAATCCCATCTTCCATGTATATGCTATGTGGATAAATCAACACCCACTAAATTTTCAATAATATAAACATTTATATCTCATTTAATTAGTTAATTAATTTTCTATGATACTAATTTATTAATTAAAAATATATACATTTGTTTAGGGATGACAATGGTTCGGCCAAAACTATAACCACACCACCAAATTTTTGGTCATACCATAACTGCACCATAACCACGTAAGTCGGTTTAGTTTGGCTCGGTTCGGTTCGATTCGATTCGGATAATAACCACGAAAATAAATTATTTTTTACAAGTCCAAACTCCAATCGTCAAATTGAAAAAAAAAATTATGAAAAAAAGTCAATAAAAATAAAAACGCAATACTAAGCCAGTTTAGCAAACAATAGCCCAACTTCCAAATACAAAATTTGAATTTAACAAACAATATTATCAACATAGGTCAAGACTCTTACTAGCATCGGTCAATCTTCATTCTTCCCCCACATTTCTTACAGCATAGGTTAAAAGTCAAGACTCAAAATTGATTCATATATAGTAAATAAGAAATGTAATTAGAGCAATAATACAACCATACTACTTATTCAAGAATAATCTTAACTGAAGATTTGAACAAAAAAATGTACTTCTTCGTCAGTGTCCTCCTTACTAATTCTTGCACAAGCTCCGGAGTATGATAAAGGAGCAGAATTTTCTAAACACAATAGAGAAAAAATTAGAAATAAAAGAAAGTGCATAAATAACAAATACAAAACAATAAATCCTACTATAAATATCAGTCTAAAGCCATCCCGAGCACACATTAAAGCTTCTAAAATTTTCGGGTGAAGCTTATTTCTATGTGGACTCACAAATCTACCACTTGTACCTAACGTTGACTCAGATGCCACAGTAGATACTAGAATGACTAATAAATCTCTATCGACCTTCTGTAAAGTTGGATATTTATTGAACTTGCTTTCCACCATGTCAATAAATCAAAACCATCCATGATTGGCGATACGGCTCGTCTAGAAAAATATCAGACTCTGTTTTTACATGATCAGCGGTAAAAAAATGACTAATAAATGTATCAAAACCAGCCATCGGAGAATGCTTTACAACAGTAATAGATGACTCTGATTGCGAAGATAATGAAGAGTGATGTGTATTTTCTGTCGAATGACGTGATCTTTTGTATTCTTTGAGCAACTTATGACAAAATGCTTTAACCTTTTTAATCTCTACTTGACGCTTCATCTCCAAAGATCAAAGGGAAATAGTATTCAACTAGTTTCATCTTGTATCTCAGATCTAATGCAGTTGCAACAGCTAGAATTACATGCATGTCACTCCTATATTTGTTAAACTTTTCCTTCATGCTTGACGCCATCCATTTGAATTCATCACAAGATGATGTGCTCCAATCATGGATTGCCAACTTTATGCCACAAATATTTGGAAAATATAGATGGCAGTATGATATTTTGTACCTGAAAATAATTCAATCGCTTCTTAAAATATCTTCAACTTATCACACATCTCTGTAGAAAAGTTATAATCACTCTCATTGGGTACACTTCTGTATTGAGGCTCTCTTTGCCTTATACAAGGAAAAAGTTCATTGTAAAGTAAAGCAGTATGAATCATTAGATACGTGGAGTTCAATCGAGTCTTGCAATCCAGTGCTAACTTTTTTTCACAAGGGATTTTCACTTGTCGTGCAACTGCCTCAAATGTTTGAAGCCAATTGACACAAAACAACTCAGGGAGTGTGCTCACAAGATGGTAGACTTCGTTGCTGATTACTACAATTTGAAGCTGAGGTACATGCAGCAGAGCACCGGCGGATTTGATTTGGTTCATTGAATAGACAAATGTTTTGAAAGTTTGGTTTCCAATTTTCAATTTTAATGTGTAGGGTTAAAGTGAGGTTACTGATTTAAGGGTTTACTAGTAATGTTAATTGGGCTAAAATTTTGGGGAAGCCCAATTATCAAAATTGCCCAATTAATTTTGGGAAAGAATAATGGAAAGTCCAATTACCCAATTAATTTTTTTAACGGGTAATCGGTTCGGGGCGGAGCACCATCGCTAAATACCATACTCGTCCTATCCTGAAACCGGGTCATTAAAATCAAAACCATAACCACCTCATTGCACCATCGGTTTGGTTTTTTCCCTCCATTCGGTTCGGTTAACTGCGATTTTTGATTTTAACAGTTTGAATTGCCATCCCTACGTTTGTTTGAGAAATTTAAAATTCGAAAATTCCCACTTCAAACAAGTAGTAAATTCCGTTTATAAAACCCCAGTGACACTCCATTTTAAACTCACAACATTCCTTCATTCTTTGTAATTTCTCTGTCTGCCTATACTTACATTTTTTTTTGTATCTATCCCTAATCCAAATCCAACTCCACAATGTGTGAAATTCTGCACATTCAAGGAGGCCAATGCGGCAACCAGATTGGGGCTAAGTTCTGGGAGGCGGTGTGTGCAGAGCACGACATTGACTCCACCGGACGGTACAAAGGCAACAATGATCTGCAACTGGAGAGGGTTAATGTCTACTACAATGAAGCTAGTTGTGGGCGGTGTTAAGAATTGGGGTTCCATCTTAAAAGGTTAGCCTTATTAAGAGGAGTAGCCCAAGATCTTTATTAATTGGTCTGTGTCAACTTCATTTATCGATGTGGGATATATATCCCTTAACACACATCCGCAAGATGGTAGCTCATTTGAGCAGATCAAATCCACGTGCTCACTTTTAGAGTCTTAACTGGATCGAATCTCTCGTTGGAGCATAATGGGCTCTGATACTATGTTAAGAATTGAGGTTCCATCTTAAAAGGTTAACCCTATTAAGAGGAGTAGCCCAAGATCTTTATTAATTGTTTTGTGTCAACATCATTTATCGATGTGGGATATATATCCCTTAACAGACGGTTTGTCCCAAGTGCATGTCTATGGGAAGTATTTGTCAGGTAGTGTTGGAGGGGGTGATAGAGCTTGAATTTAATTGGTTGAAGAAACTAAAAGCTTGAACTGAAAAGCCAAATAACAAATTAAATTAAACCAAATGGGGCAAAACAAACCAAATACTCACCCCTGAGTTTCCATCTAAGCATAGTTCTTGCAGGAAAACATGATAAATTTAGAAGATTTAGAGCTATGTGTCTGTTGACCTCAATCAGCTTATTTAATATTTTAGTGTCTAATTGAATAAATTGATTTACAGTGTGTGTTTATTGCTCCGTAACTCAACTGTTGTCTCATCTTTATTTTTAACTTTCAGGTTTTCAGGTCTGTCACTCATTGGGAGGTGGAACTGATCAGGAATGGGAACTCTTCTGATATCTAAGATCAGGGAAGAGTATCAAGACCGTATGATGCTTACTTTCTCTGTCTTCCCATCCCCTAAGGTATCAGACACTGTTGTTGAGCCCTACAATGCAACACTGTCGGTCCACCAGCTTGTTGAGAATGCTGATGAGTGCATGGTGTTGGATAATGAGGCTCTCTATGACATTTGCTTCAGAACCCTGAAGCTCACTACTCCAAGCTGTACGTTACTCTTCTCCTGTCGTTTTATACAATTAAAAAATTCGGTCATATACTATTTTGTATGTTAAATTAATGTGTCCGTGTTATTCATGAGCGGTGTGTTCGACGTCTATTATGTTAGCATTGTAGCAACTATGTTTCAATTATATGATCTTTTCTTTGTGATAAAAATCTAGTTTCCTGGTGCCTGAGAGATCATTTTTCCTCAATGTTAGATGATTTAATGCTTTCAGGATTATATAGTATGTTGTGCTTGATTTATATTGTTACTTCATTCTCAAATTCTTAGTTACACAGATGCGAGCCCCATCGATTTTCTAGTCTATCATAGTTCATTATTTTCATAGAAGTTTTCTGGTCTTTTAGTTGTGGAATTTTCTTGACCAGTTGGTAACCTGAACCATCTCATCTCTGCTACAATGAGTGGTGTGACTTGCTGCCTTCGGTCCCCTGGTCAATTGTGTTGGATTTAATTTCTTATGTGGGCTACATAGTTAAATACAATTATATTGGGCTATCTAAATTCATGGGCCGATCAAGTGATCTGACTATTGGGCCCTAGAAACATCTAAACGGTATGGGCTTTGCAATGTGTAGAGATCGGACTCTAGTCCATTTAGGGTTGATGGAAACCTAATCGACTAGTATTTAAGAACGTGTTACGTGGTCATAGTCCCCAAGCCAAATCATAATATTATTTCAAGATTTTCTACTGTATCCATCTCAGAGAGAAACCAATTGAACGATAAGGACATTTGGCTGTGGAAGATCTAACCCTGTTGCAAGCAACGCTAATGGATTCAGGTAATTCTTTTACATTTACTTGTTTTGATAATTTAACATGATTGATCTTGGAAACTAAAGATTTACAGATTTTGGATTAACAAGTGCTATAAGAGCAGATCATGTTGAATCATTGAACATTATGTATTTAGAATATTGGTTCGAATTCAGATTTTTTTTTTGGGCATATGGAATTGAATCAGTAGATTTTTGGGATTGGATTTATGTTTTCCAGATATGTTTTGGAATTTATAGATCTGTTAAAAAAAAAACAGAAACAAATTTTTTTTTTTTTTTTACAGCCGTTGTCGCCGGCACTGCTGGTTGGGCCGGAGGGGCTGAGGAAGCTGAAAAGTGGGGACAAAGAGGAAGGGTTGGATGAATTTTCAGTTTCTCCAGTTATGGAATTTGAGGAGGCAGGGGCGTGGGCTGTAAATTTGATGAGTTTGGGCCCTTGTATGCAATTTTTATTTAGGGTTATATTTTTAAAGTTGCAGCCCTAAGTTTAAAACTTTGGTTATTTAGCCCCCCTAAGGATATTATTCATCCAATTGGACCTTTAAAGTTCTGGGTTTTATAATTCAGTCCCTAAATTCTGAAAAATTAATTAATTAGGGTCACTAAAGTTTTCGAATTGTTCAATTAAGCCCCTAAAGTTTCTAATTTGATTATATTGGCCCCTAAAGTTTTAAATAATTAATTTTCATCCCCTGAAGTTTGAATTGTTAACCTTTAGGCCCTTAAAGTTTCAAAATTTAAATATTGGCCCTTATGGTTTGGGATTTCTACAGTTCATCCTTAAAGTTTTTTATTAATCCCTCAAATTTGCCTTGTATTTCGAAATAAATTAATTGAAACGACACGTTGCCAAAGTAACCTCTGTGTGTAGATTTATTTATTTTTGAATATAAATGTGTGTGTGTCTGTTAATTATGCAAACAATGATCAGCCTAAAGGAAGGTTATTGTTTGGCCAAATAATAGACACACATGTGGTAATAAATATGTGATGATTATAAAGTTTTCATGTAGACAATACGTCGGTCCAAAGACAAACATGTTGTTTAACATATTGATTATCAATATTTGATTACTGCATGGAGAGAACCACTTGCAAGTCGATGTTTCCGTCCAAAAACTAAATATCAATGTTGCGCTAGGTATCTTGTAATTGGACCCATAGTCACTTATATATATATATATATATGATTGTTCCTGTACTTAATGGCTCAAACTTCAAAGACTGGAAAGAGAATGTTATGATTGTTCTCGGTTGCATGGATCTAGACCTTGTACTTTGGACAGAACAACCTCCTGCTCTCACTGCTGACAGTCCCACTGAAGTCAAAATGGACAATGAAAAGTGTGATCGTTCTAATGGCATGTGTCTTATGATCATGAAACGTTCAATTCCTGAAGCATTCAGGGACGATATGTCTGAGGAGAAAATTACTAACACGTTCTTTGAGGACATTCAAAAGCGCTTTGCTAAAAACGAAAAGGCTGAAACAAGTGCTCTTTTGGATAAACTTGTTTCAATGAGGTATACAGGAAAAGAGAACATAAGGGAGTACATCATGGAAATGTCCAACCTCGCTTCCAAATTAAAGACACTAAAGTTAGAGCTATCCGAGGATTTGCTCGTGCATCTGGTTTTGGTTTTCCTTCCTGCACAACACAGTCAATTGAAAGTGAGTTATAACACCCAAAAGGATAAATGGACTCTTAATGAGCTCATATCACACTGTGTACAAGAAGAGGAAAGTGTTAAGCAAGAAATGACTGAAAGTGCTCACTTAGCAATAACTCTTCGAGATATGAAAAGGAAAAAGTGAAAAGAAGCTATGGTTGTGGTACCACGTCGCAAAATGCAAAAGAAACAGGATAAGGTATTCACCTGCTACTTTTGCAAGAAGGGCGGACACATGAAAAAGGATTGCCCCAAATATGCCACCTGGCGTGTTATGAAAGGTGAGCTTCTTGCTTTGGTTTGTTCTGAAGTTAATTTAGCTTCTGTACCTATACACACTTGGTGGATGGATTCTTGTGCTACCACTCACATAAATGTGTCTATGCAGGGTTGCCTGACAAGCCGAAAGCCATATGATGCTGAAAGATTCATCTTTGTGGGCGATGGCAAATCAGTTGCAGTTGAGGTAATAGGGATGTTTAGGTTATTATTAGAAACTAGTCATTATTTGATTCCGAAAGAGACATTTGTATTACCGTCATTTAGACGAAATTTAATTTCTATTTCTATTTTGGACAAGTTTGGATATTGTTGTGCATTTGGAAATAATAAGGTTCGTCTTTTTCAAGATTCAAATCTTATTGGTACTGGTTCTTTATCTTTGACTGATAACCTATACTTATTGGATATAATTGTCTCGTATAATGAAACCTTGCAAACTAGTTCACGTGGTACAAAACGCAAATTAACTAATAAAGATTCCGCTGCACTCTGGCACAAGCGTTTAGGACATATCTCTAAACTGAGAATTGAGAGACTTGTGTCTGATAGGATTCTTGATCCCCTTGACTTAACAAATTTTCAAGTTTGTGTTGAGTGTATAAAGGGAAAAACGACAAATATCAGGAAATTAGGTGCCAACAGAAGTTCGAACATCTTAGAACTAATTCATACTGATATATGCAGACCATTCCCTACAGCTTCATGGAATGGCCAACAGTATTTTATTATGTTCATAGACTATTATTCTTGTTATGGGTACCTATATTTGATTCACGAGATGTCACAATCATTGGACGTATTTATAGCTTTCAAAGCTGAAGTTGAAAATCAACTTGGAAAAAGGATCAAATTTGTCAGATCTGACCGTGGTAGTGAATATTACGGTAGATATGATGGTTCCGGTGAACAACGTCCAGGAGCTTTTTGCTAAATTCCTGGAAGAGTACGGTATTGTCCCACAATACACAATGCCAGGCAAACCTAGCATGAATGGAGGCTGAGATATGAAACATGACGCTTAAGGACATGGTAAGAAGCAAGATCAGTAATTTTTCTTTGCCAGAATCCCTCTGGGATGAAGCACTAAAGACTGCAGCATACATCCTGAACAGAGTTCCAAGCAAATCAGTAGCTAAAACCCCTTATGGACTTTGGACGGGTAAGAAGCCTAGTATCAGACATTTACATGTTTGGGGTTGTCCAGCTGAGACACGGCCTTATAGGCCAAATGAAAGAAAACTGGATTCAAGAACCATTAACTGCTATTGTGTTGGATATTCTGAACAGTCAAGAGGTTACAAGTTCTACAATCCGTTGACTAAATCCTTTTTCGATACGGGGAATGCAAAATTTTTTGAGGATGTAGAGTTTGGAGAGGAAGATAAGGTTAGAGATATTGTATTTGAAGATGAATTCATTTCCCTTCCTATTATTGCTATTGATAATGATCACGTTTTGTCTACTGACATTACTCAAGAAGCAAATTTGGATCCTCAAAACAATGTCGAAGAACTTCTTGAAGAACAAACTCAACAACCTCAAGAACAAGTGCCACTTAAGAGATCTACTAGAGAAAGAAGGAAGGCGATTCCGGATGATTATATCATCTTCCTCCAAGAACTTGAGTTTGACATGGGTCAATGGAAGATAATCCAACTAACTTCCAACAAGTCAAACAAAGTGATAATTCTCAAAAGTGGATAGATTCAATGAATGACGAGATAAAATCCATGAAGGACAATGACGTTTGGGATCTTGTCACATTGCCTGAAGGAAAGAAGCCCACTGGTTGCAAATGGATATTTAAAACTAAAAGGGATTCAAATGGCAATGTTGAGAGATATAAGGCTCGTCTTGTTGGCGAGGGTTTTACTCAGAAAGAAGGCATCGATTATAAATAGACTTTCTCTCCGGTTTCATTGAAAGACTCTTTCAGGACAATAATTGTACTTGTAGCTCATTTTGGTTTGGAGTTGCATCAGATGGATGTAAAGACCGCGTTTCTCAATGGTGACATTGACGAAACGATATATATGATGCAAGCAGAAAACTTTGTGATAGGTGATCCAAAGCAAATAGTTTGCAAACTAAAGAAATCCATCTATGGTCTCAAGCAAGCTTCCCGTCAGTGGTATCACAAGTTTCATCAAGTTGTTATCTCGTTTGGATTTGAGGTAAATACGGTTGATGACTGCGTATATCATAAGTTTAGTGGGAGTGAATACATCTTTCTGGTATTGTATGTCGATGATATATTGCTGGCAAGCAACGATATAGGCTTACCGCACGAAACCAAGAGATTTCTAACAAAGAATTTTGAAATGAAAGATCTTGGGGACGCCTCTTTTGTATTAGGGATACAGATACATCAAGATCACTCTCGAGGTATTCTTGAATTATCACAAAAGAGCTATATTGATAGAGTACTTGGTAGATTCAGCATGAAAGATTGTGCGCCAGGAGATACGCCCATTGCTAAGGGAGACAAGTTTAGTCTCAGTCAATGCCCCAAGAATGAATTTGAAGTGAAAGAAATGCAGAAGATCCCTTATGCATCGGCTATAGGGAGTCTTATATATGGTCAAGTATGTACACGCCCGGATATAGCATACATTATGGGATTGTTAGGCAGATATTTGAGTAACCCTGAGATGGATCATTGGAAAGCAGCCAAAAGGGTTATGCGATATTTGCAAAGGACAAGAGATTACATGCTCACATATCGGAGGTCGAATAATTTGGAGATCATTGGGTATTCTGATTTCGATTTTTTTGGATGCCAAGACAGTAAGAGATCCACATCAGGCTATATTTATCTACTGGCTGGAGGAGCTATATCTTGGAAGAGTGTTAAGCAGAACTCATAGCTCCATCTACCATGGCGGTTGAGTTCGTAGCTTGTTATGAGGCATCTAATCATGGGATATGGCTACGGAACTTTGTCATTGGGCTGCATGTTGTGGATGGTATTGAAAGACCATTGAAAATATATTGTGACAATAAATCGGCTGTGCTGTATTCCAACAACAATAGAAGCTCTACGAAATCGAAGCATATCGACATCAAGTTTCTTATTGTTAAAGAGAGAGTTCAAAGTAGGCAAGTGTCTATAAAGCATATTAGAACAAACTCTATGGTTGTGGATCCACTCATTAAAGGTTTACCACCAAAAGTGTTTCACGAGTACACTGCTCATATGGGTGTGGGATTATTTGATAATGTGCTGGTTTAGTGGGAGTTTGTTATTTTGATGCTTTTGTAATAGACACACTTTATGATTATTATCTGTAGAATAAAGTATGTTTGTTTTTTGTCTCCGAATTCGTTGTGTATGATCTTACTAAAGAATAAAGTTGGACTAGTTGGAAATAGGCATGTTTAAGATCACATTGTATGTAATTTCCATGCTACACATTCATACTTGATCTATGTTGTCGAATGTGTTGGTGTGGTGACCATTGATGGGTTTAGTTACCAATATGAGTGTAACGAAGGCCGGTTTGATCTCATGTTGACATTGTAGATGAACCAGATTGTAACTAAGGAGATGTTTCAAGGCAAGATAGCATTTGGTGTGCACTTAAGGTTATAAAAAATAATTGTTTCGGATTACTTATGTAGCCCAAGTGGGAGATTGTTGGATTTAATTTCTTATGTGGGCTACATAGTTAAATACAATTATCTTGGGCTATCTAAATTCATGGCCTGATCAAGTGATCTGACTATTGTACCCTAGAAACATCTAAACGGTATGGGCTTTGCAATGTGTAAAGACCGGTCTCTAGTCTATTTAGGGTTGATGGAAACCTAATCGACTAGTATTTGAGGACGTGTTACGTGGTTATGGTCCCCAAGCTAAATCATAATATTGTTTCTAGATTCTCTACTATATCCATTTCAGAGAGAAACCAATTGAACGCTAAGGACATTTGGTTGTGGAAGATCTAACCTTGCTGCAAGCAACGCTAATGGATTCAGGTAATTCTTTTACATTTACTTGTTTTGATGATTTAACATAATTGATTTTGGAAACTAAAGATTTACAGATTTTGGATTAACAAATTGAACTCAGATCTTCGTAAGCTTGCTGTCAACCTCATTCTATTCCCCCTTCTTCCCTTTTTCATGGTTGGGTTTGCTCCACTCACCTCTTATGGGTTACAGCAATATCGAGCCCTCACTATTCCTGAACTCACCCAGCAAATGTAGGGTGGAAAGAACATGATGTGTGTTACTGATCCTCGCCATGGACGTTATTTGACTGCCTCTGCAATGTTTCGTGGCAAGATGAGCACAAAGAAGGTTGAAGATCAGACGATTAACGTACAAAACAAGAATTCATCATACTTTGTTGAATGGATTCCTAACAATGTGAAGTCTACTGTTTGTGATATTCCTCCGACTGGCCTAAAGATGGCTTCGACTTTCATTGGTAACTCAACTTCAATCCAGGAAATGTTCCGAAGGGTCAGCGAGTGTAATGCCCCGACCCGCATGGATCGAAACGTCACTAGATTAACTTTACTTTACCCGTAGACCGTAGACTTAATAAAATAATTAACTATACTTTTAGCGGAAAGCATAAAATTTTAACTTAAGAATTTAATATCAAGACTTCATTTTCTTTAAGGCAAAATATTTCAATACCAAAAGAAAAAATTAAAAATGTCTTTAGCATATTTCCCATGCATACATCCACAATTGACGTCAAATTCTAGGCAAAACTTTAAAAAATAAAAGTTGTTGTTTTGTTTTATATCTTAAGTGACAAATGACAAAATAAATTCGTTTGCATAGCTATCGACTTCGAAACTTCATGAGATTTTAATGTAAAGTAGAAAACTTTTTATAGTATGACATATCCAAAAATCGACTTCCGTTGGCAACAAATAGGGTATTAAAATATTTTTCAAAACCCCGCAGTGACTAGGTTGGGAAAGTAACCCAGCACAGTTTACTTTAAGTGCTATATAAAATCCTACACATATTGAAATGACATGATTCTAGATCTATTCAATAACTGACTCACAAGGCTATCAAACCCGACTGGTTTTGTATAAAAATTCCAAGTAACGTTTGAGTTATGAAGTTTTGAAATCAAGGGCAGAAGCTGAAATTAGCATCCATACCCAGTGTAGCTTACTTTAAAGTGATGCATAAAAGTTTACCGACATCGGATTGACAAGATTTCAAGTTCATTCAGTAGCTAATGTAAGGCTATCATATCCAATTGGTTTCGTCCAAAAATTTCAAGTAACGAGTGAGATATAAATTTTGGAACCAAGGGCATAAAATTGAAATTTTAAAAGAGACGGCAAAATTTTAAAATCGCTAACTCTTTTCTTTTGTAAACAATGATATTTAAATTAATTTCCATGACACATATCTACTTTCAGACATAATTTATTCATAGAAAGTAAAAATACTCTTAGCATAGTTCCACGCATGACATCCATAAAAATGCTTAAGAAACAACGTGAACATTTTATAATCGAATTTAAAGTTATTAAGTCACCGGCTTTCTCCATAGTATGTTGCATCATCCATGCCCCCAAGGAAAACCAATCAACCTTTAGAAGGGAATTAACCCATGAGTTCAAAACTTAATAGATATTATTGGTGCATTTCGTTGTCAAATTAACATTTGCGATCTATAGATTCTTACCATCGCACGTAGTAGGATTTCCGGCAAAATCCAATTAACATAATGCATAGAATTGGAGAATGATCATTCAAACTATAGTAGTGTTGTAACACCATACCCGAAGGCACTAATTCATTCATACTATAACAAAAATTCATAATTTGAAAACGAAACAAACACTTGCACATCTACCTACATTCGTTAAAAGCTATTGAAAGTATAATGTTGGATGATGGTTGTTGCTTCCCGACGGCACCAGAACTTTTAGAAATATGCTCATCTCTTATTCTTTTAAAAATCTTTTTCCTTAATCAAAGTGTGCACTTTCTCCTTCACACCCTTGCTATTCTTTTAAACTTTACTTAACATAACGATTTTTTTAGAGAAAATTAGAGTAATTTAGGATTGGAGGGGAGGTGTAATTAAAAAATAATTTTCCTCTCCTTGTAACCTCCTTTTTTAGTAGAAAACTAAATGGGAGAGTTATATTATCATTAATCTTGTTAAATTGAGTCTTTAACTAGGAATTTGAAGAGTTTTAAGCCCATAAAAAATAATTTTATAAAATACTTTATAAAAACATTTGTATGATGATTCGAACTTGGGTTGCCTATACGAAATACCATGTAGATGACCATTGTGGCAACCCAGTTATTCATTAAATCTTTGTAATCAAATTTATTTAAACTTAATGTCTTAAATTATTGGGCTTATAAATAACTTAGGGAACAGTACATAATTACCCCCATTATAAGAACGTATTTCAATTTTGGCAAACTCCCTAAAACTTTCCATAAATCAGGTGGTAAATTTTAATATTAAATATATAATTATACTATAATATATACTAACTTTGAATTATCTCCTATACTATTTAAAAGATTTTTCTCTCTCCTCTCTCAGAACCAAACGTGATTTTCCCTCTCTAGATCGCTAAGAAGATTTTTGACCTGGATTTCTAAGGTTTCCTTCTCAATGTCAGCTCATTAGCTCTCCTAGAAGTCTTCTTAAGCTCACTAGTGAGATTCCTAGCCTGAGTATCTAAAGATTCATTCATGTATTTCACTTCACTCAGGATCAAGGTAGATTCCTTAAAGTGCGTTACTAACTTCTCATTTTCCAATTCAAGTTCATTATTCTTCAGAGTCAAGGCTTTGTTTTTAGTAAGAATCTTAAGACTCTCCTTATACATCTTATCATAAGCCTCTTAGATATCTTCTTCACTCATAGACTCTTCATTAGAACCCTCATCACTATCATGATCTTCTTTTGAATACTCACTACTACTTACTTTTTCAACCTTCTCACTCACCTTATCAGATTCATTCCTAATTCTAGCAAAAAATGCAATATATTTTCCACTTTCCTCATGAGTGGATTTCTCACTCTGATTGTCTGAGTTAGACTCGTCATCAGTGAGATTAGCATTCATAGCCTTATTCGAATTTTTCCTACTGCTAGGGCACTCACTCCTAACACGACCATAACCTCGACAGTTATCTTGTAGATTGAGATCGCCTTCTAGACTCAATAGAATTACCTTGATGTCTCTCTTTAGGTTTGTGTTGATTCCTAAACAATTTTCGGAATTTTTTAGCTAGGTAAACGAACTCCTCATCATTAGGAGAATCTGAATCTGATGACTCTTTATGATTATTCCTCACAGTTTTTAAGGCCAATGGCTTATCATTTGTGGGTTTAGCTAATGTTAGCTAGTAAGTTTGGAGAGGTCCAACCAGCTCTTCCACCTTAATAGAGTCTATATCATTACTCTCCTCAATAGCAGTGATTTTAGGTCTAAATCGCTCAGGTAAGAATCTAAGAATTTTTCTAACAATTTTGGACTCGGGTATTTTCTCACTTAGGTTGAAATTAGAATTAACTATGTCATTTATACTCGCATAGAATTCATCAAATGTCTCATCCTCTTTCATCATAATCTCTTCAAACCTAGTGGTCAACATCTGCAACTTAGAGTTTTTAACAGCTTGAGTTCCCTCATGTGTGGTCTGTAGAATGTCCCAAATTTCTTTTGTAACCTCACACATAGATACTCTTCTGAATTCTTCAGGGGACACTGCCATAAATAGGGCATGTAAGGCTTTGCTATTCCAGTTACACTCATCTAAGTTTGCTCTAGTCTAACTACCAATGGGAGTGGTGATAACTTCATTATTAACTGCAGAACTAAGGGCAGTCCAACCATTAACCACATTTAACCAAATTCGCTCATCCATAGATTTAAAAAAAACTTTCATTCTAACCTTCCAATAAGCATAATTATTGCCATCAAAATATGGGGGGACGGATAATGAATTACTCGTCTAGAAATCTAAGGTCGGGATTCGAATTTAGGCTCTGATACCAGCTGAAATTACGTAGTTTACTAACTAAGTTTGACCTTATGTGTGGAATTATACAATTAACAAGCAACAAGTCACTTTTAATTGTTTCTAGATGGTCAAACAAACAATTCAATTATCATATGTTGAATTACCACAATTTGTAACAAGAAAGCAATAAATAATGAACACCAAAATGATGACAAAGAAACCTCAAATGAGTAAAAATTTCGGGACCAAGCCAATTACCTCCACTATAGACAATACAGAGTGAGTTACAATCATATACTATCTAGCCAACTCCACTAAACTTCCTAATCTATTTCCTGCTAACTCCAAGGTCCTCCAAAACATGTTCCACGATCTGCTTCAAGATCTTTTGCAATTGTCTCTTCTTAGTGAAATTTCAAGAACCTGCTCCAAGGTCTTGTGCTCTTCCTAAGCTTGTATTGAAACCTCTGTCAACCTCCAGAAATTTCTGAAATCCATCTGAGAAAGTACCTTCCTAAGGATGTTTAGGAAGTATGTGTTTTGGATTCTTCAATATGATGTTTTCCCAAAGTGTGGTTGACTGATCTCAAGAATAAAAAGGATAAATCACAAAGGAGGAATGTGTTCTTGGATCTCTAAAGAATGATATAAGGTAAAAGAATTATAATCAACCACCTAACAATTCGTGCACAGGCTTGGGCATTTATAGGAATAGGCAATTATGTTGAATGGACAGGAAAAATTACTTCAAAATAGCAATTAGGGTTTTTCGGATCGACCTGTCGCTCAAGTGAGAAGCTGGCGACAGGCGAGCGACCCACTATCGCTCGAGCGAAAGCTTAGCGACAGGCATCCTGTTTTTGTCGCTCGAGCAATGTCTATGCGATAGACAAGCAAAAATGCGTCGCCATGTTTCTTCTCTTTTTATGCTCGAATGCTAGACCTCATAACCAAACTTGTACAAATTGCACCCTAGGTCCTTGACTTTTATAACACGTTATAAATTGGTCATTTTGTCTGCAGAATTGCCAATATTAAAAACCTAACATATTTCATAATAAAATTTTAACTAGTCATATTATTTGTGTAATGAATATCTATAATTTACAAGATATTTGCTCTCAATATAACTTCATGATTTTACATTTTACATTTTATAACTTGTATACAAGACTCTCGAAAAGAGAAACAACATAATATGTTTTTTTAAACTACTACCTTTTGACTAGAGTCAAACAAGGATATATGAATGAATAATGAATGAAGATAATGAAGTTTGTATTGCACAATTCTAGAAGTCTCAAAAGCGACGTGACAAAGCATATTTTTTCAAAATTCTTTTGTTCACATGAATTTCAAAAGACTAGTAACATTGATGTTCAACAAATTTGCTCAAGTGATTATGATCGTCTCATTCAAAAAAGTATTTTCGATGTCTACATTCTGAAATTGATACATGCGATAGGAATGCGTAGATCAAATATTTTCAATTATCAAAATCAGGGAAAGTGATTGCACTCTTTTTTCTTCGACAGGTTTTATTACAAGGTTTAAATGAATTAACATTTATTCTAGTACTTCAAAGTAAATGTATTTTTAATGATGACGGTTGTAAATTATATACTAGTCAATCAACGATTATTATACTCTTGCCGTCCTTGGTTCTCAATAAAATCACTACAACAAAAAGAGTCATTCGCAACATTAAAAAGGCAACATTTGTTGATAAATGTTGCCAAAAGGATCTTTTGGCAACATTTTAGGAAGTGAATGTTGCCATTAATTAGTATAAATGAGTTTTAGCAACGTTTTTCAGAAAAATGTTGCAGTAGACCCCTTTTCGCAACGTTTGCTGAGTGTTGCGAACGTTTGCTGAGTGTTGCAAAAAGGGGCCATTTCAATTCAAACCCAACAACGTACCCACAAATAAGGCCCAATCCAATATTTCAGGACAAAATTAATCGACCCGTAAACCCATTTCAATTCAAACCCAATCCATAACTCATTTACCGGCCCAATCCATAATCCCCCCGGCCGAATCCATAACCCGTAACATATACCCACCGAACGCGTTCAGAGGAGACAATCCATCTTCTTCCCCAATCCATCAAGCGCAGCCGAAACCACAAATCAATTCCACGCCCGAAACTGGTATCCATTCCACCACCATAACGCGAGAGCAAGCAAAACCCTTTCCACCACCAACGCGAAGTCGCGAACCTCGCCCTCTGTCTGCAGTTGACTCCTCCTTCAGCGACCTACAGTAACGATTGACGAGTGCGAAGCCACCGTGAAGCCAGCAGTGGGTAGAGAGGCGACAACAAACAAAACCCATTCTACCACCATAACGCGAAGTCGCGTACCTCCGCCCCTGTCTGCAGTGACCTCTCTGTTCTCTCCTCCTCCCAGATTAGGTATTTTCTTAATTTCTTTAGCAATTAGATTATTGGCAAACGTTGCTTGAGTCTTGAAATGAAATTGGTCATTTTTCTATTTTCAATTCTTGCTCCATTTCTGTGTCGTCTATTATGGAATTGAGGCTTGTCTGCTAGGGATTAAATTGTGGATGAAAAGCAGTTTTTGGACCGTTGAGTCCTTCACTGAAATGCACATGTAGCTTGTGAGAAAATGTTAACTTTAATGGCTCCAAAATCAATTCTTAAAAACAGAGAATCACTAGCACACAAGTTGTGAAATTGGAATGGTATTGCTGATGTTTATTTGCCGATTGCTGAGGCCTGAATAGATATCGCTGAAGTTGTTGAGTTGAAATTGGCTATGTTTGGGTATTGACGTATTGTTGAATTGGCTGAAATTGTTGCTAGACAACCCATTTACCTTCTTTGTCTCGAATGTCCCCACTTTGTGATCAATTTAACAAAATTTGTTATTGTCATACTTTCCCTCTCTTCTATGTGTAAGACAAAATTATGAGAGTTGAAGTTGGTGGGAGTCGAGACAAGCTATGAATTGAAATTCTATTCAAAACACTCCCTCCAATCCATCATTAACGCAAGTGGATGAATCTGTCAAACAGCTGCAAAACATCAGCCTTCGTAAAATGACAATAACAAAATAACAATAACAGGCTGATGACTCGACAAACGTATACGTAAAATATATCAAAGTTTCTATCATATGCTCATTCATGTGCTTTGTTTATATCAGCAAAAAAGTCTCTTTAAGTGCACAATGAAATTTAGGACATATTGGATTGTCAAAGAGAATGAACCTTTTTCCCGTGTGAAATCTGATAGAAACAGCACTAAAATGAGACCTTTTACCAAAACGTAACACTATTTTTTTCTTTGGTAAACTTTAAAGTTTAACTCCAATCATTTTTGGATTTTATAAATGGTTGAACTTATAAATAAATGAAAATGAACTGTGAACAAGAGATAGGAGAAAAAAAGCTTATCCTGTTTCACCTTGACCACATGTCGTTTACATTATATTCTTTTCCTCCTCTTTGTTATGCATTGAATTTCAACTTATGTCATATATCTGTAATAAAATATTAGAAGTTCTGTGTCCAAAAATAAACAATGAAAATAAATATTAGCTCGATCTATAGATAAGAATAGATTTAATCTTTGACACTATTTTGGATAGTTAACATATCACTCGTGAAAAATTAAGAAGCTACTTGTTAAGGAATTCCTAGCTATTGGAAATTAATTCTAGTTCAAATTTTTATATAGACAATCTATCTCTAACCAATGAACCAAATACTAAAAGGAAGATGAAACCCTCAAAAATTCAAGTGAATTCAAAATTTAAAATATAATTATATCTAGAGTAAGTCACATCTAAGTGACACAACATGCACGCATTATATAACCCGGCCAGCTCAGGCCATCTAGAAAATTGTGAGGCCTAATGCATGGGTTCGGTTCAAATTTAAACGTATGCGAAAATATTTTATAGATACACTTATTCCCCCCTTCTAGACAATTTTTTTTTTGTTTAAATTCTATTCAAACAACTCCCTCCAATTATTTATTCTCTCACTTGCTGAATCTGTCAAACAGCTGCAATAAAATAATTTTCGACATTGTTCATTCTCTTTAACACTCTATTTATTTATTTTTGAATTTCAGCTGCAATAAACAATTTTCAACCATTCTGACTTGGGAAAAAGATCTAGCACTCGTTCGGTTTTAATAGTATCTTTGCATACAATGGACAAAGAGTGGCTACACTTATCAAAGTTATCATCTAAAATTAAATATTGCAGATCTACATATCAATCGAACAAAATTTGCGTTGTATAATGATCATGAAGTTTAACTTGTAGGTTTTCAGAACAATATCGTGATGGAGCCCAGAAGTTTGTTGAACGAGCTCGTGAAATTTGCAATTCAGAAATGATAGTATGCCCTTGTGCTAGGTGTAGGAACCTAATGCATCACCATTATGACATAGTATACGAACATTTGATAATTAAGGGCATGGATCTGTCATACAGTGTTTGGGTATTTCATGGAGAACAAACAAGTGAAGCAAATTTGCTCGATGTAGAAATGCCTGAGTCACATAAGATGTTTAAGGACTTTTATGCACAATATGATATGGATCCTGAAAACCCTCCTGATGGAAGAGCGAAAGAGATTGAAAGTTTAGTTGATGAGGCTGAAACGCCTTTATATCCTGGTTGTAGGGAGTTCACGAAGATGTCAGCTTCAGTTGCTATGTTTAAGCTTAAAGCTTCACATGGTATCTCTGACAGTGGTTTTGATGAACTCGTAACGCTTGTTGGAGAAATGTTGCCAGAGAATAATACACTTCCAAACTCATTTTATGAGATGAAAAAACTTGTCAATAAATTTGATCTTGGCTATGAGAAGATACATGCTTGCGTGAATGATTGTTGTCTATATAGGAAGGAGCTCAAAAAAGCTGTGTTATGCCCAAAATGTGGTTGCTCAAGATGGAAAGTTAACCAACGGACTAAAAAAATTCAGAAAAACATTCCAACAAAAGTGTTGCATTATTTTCCTATAATACCAAGACTTAAGAGGATGTTCGGAATAGAAGAGATGGCAACACAACTAAGATGGCACTCAAGTAATAAAAGTTCAGACAGTAAAATTAGACATCCGGTTGATTCATTGAGTTGGGAAATGATTAACAGAAGGTGGCCACATTTTGCATTAGATCCTCGAAATATTAGATTAGGTCTTGCTACGGATGGGTTTAATCCTTTCAAAGATCTTAGCTCAAAATATAGATGTTGGCTCGTAATTTTAACTATATATAACTTGCTTCCCTCATTATGCATGTCAAAAGAAAGTTTGATGCTGAGTTTATTGATTCCAGGACCAAAGCAACCAGGGAATGACATTGATGTTTATTTAGCACCACTTGTGGACGACCTAATATTATTATGGAGTGACGGAGTTGAGATGTATGATGCAGTTACAAAGTCTACATTCAATTTAAAAGCTATTTTGATGTGGACTATTCATGACTTTCCTGCATATGGAAATATATCTGGATGGCCTGTCAAGGGAAAAATTGCATGGCTTATTTGTCGTGAAGACACATGTTCACTATGGTTGAAGAATGGTAGAAAGTTTTTGTATATGGGACATAGCATATTTCTCGCCTTTAATAATCCATTTCGTATGAAAAAAAGCTGATTTAATGGAAATATTGAAACTGGTATTAAGCCGAAGATAAAAAATGGTGAAGAAGATTATGTTGAAGTTGATAAAATTACAAATGATTGGGGGAAACATGGTAAGCGAAAGAGGAAGAAGAATACAACTCAATTTACCGTAACGTGGAAGAAGAAGTCTATATTTTACGATCTACCATATTGGAAGGTAACTGCTGTAATATTTAATACTTCTACTTGCATCTAGTTACCATGGTTAAAATTGATGTTTGATTTGCAGATTTTACTCGTACGTCATAATTTGGATGTGATGCATGTGGAGAAGAATATTTGTGATAGTATCATTAGTACCCTTTTGGATGTCAAAGGAAAATCAAAAGATGGCATTAACTCCCGTAAGGACTTGGAAGCTATGAACATTAGACATGATTTACATCCTCAGAGTAGAGGAAATAAATTCTACCTACCTACTGCTCCTCACACCTTATCACGTGCAGAAAGACAAACATTTTGTAAAAGGCTTGCTAACTTGAGATTACCCGATGGTTATGGATCTAATATTGGAAGCTGCGTTTCAGTAGAAGAATGTAAGATAGTTGGACTCAAGTCTCATGATTGTCACATTTTAATGCAACAATTATTGCCAATTATGCTGAGAGGAATTCTACCTACAAGTCCAAGGAATTCCATTTTTAAATTGTGTAGATTTTTCAATGAAGTATGTCAAGGAGTTGTAGATAGAAATAAGATCGAACAATTAGAGGAGGACGTTGCTGAAACTTTATGCATGTTAGAAAGGTATTTCCCGCCTTCCTTCTTTGATATAATGGTACATTTAACAATTCACATTGGGAGAGAAGTTCGTTTATGTGGACCAGTACAATATCATTGGATGTACCCATTTGAAAGGTATATGAAAGTGTTGAAAGGGTATGTCATGAATCGTGCACGACCTGAAGGGTGCATGGCTGAACGATATATTGTGGAAGAAAATGTGAAGTTTTGTAGCAAATACATGACACAAACATCGGAAATAGGCTCTAAGTCTGCATGCAATGAAGAATATGAGAGTGATTTCTTGGTTGTAGGGCGTACAATATCTAAAGGGAAGCCTATTGTACTATCTGAAGAGATGTTGAAAGTTGCTCATCGCTATGTGTTGCTAAATAGTACAGAAGTTCAACCATACGTAGAGTATGTTATTAAATATCTACGTCTAATAAATTTTTAGTTGTTCGACCATATATATACATGAGACTTAATATTGTCTTTACCTTAGGATGCATTTGGATGAACTCAAGAAGGACAAACAACTACAAAGAAATGAGTCTTTACTGCATAAGAAGCACATTGATTCGTTTGCCTCCTGGTTGGATGATAAGGTTCGAATAAACCTAAAAATAACTTATCATCTTTGTTGTGATATTGATATTTTATTTCTAACATTTTTTAAATTAAAACGGATTGAAGTTCAGATGTTGACAGACAACGTTTCGAACAATCTGAAGTGGCTTGCACATGGTCTTAGATGTCAATCCATGTCATATTCTAGTTTTGTAATAAATGGTCATCGGTTTCATACTAAAGATGCAAAAAAATCTCGTCAAAATAGTGGCATTTTAGTTGAAGCAACAACCATTTGTAGATCTAGTGCAAAAGATAATGCACATGTAGTTGGGCAAGTTGTTTACTACGGAGTTTTGCGTGATGTTATAGTTCTCGACTATAACACGTTTCATGTTCCACTATTCAAGTGTAATTGGGCAAATATCTCGAATGGAATAAAAAAGGAAGATGGATTCATTCTAGTTAACCTTAACGAGAGCCACATGCAATTTGAAAATGATCCTTTCATCTTGGCAACACAGGCGAAACAAGTCTTTTATTCTAGGGAGAATGAAACATCTAGTTGGTACGTTGCTTTGCAAGTGCCACAAAGAGAGTTTCATGCATCACACATGGGAGAAGAGTTCGATTTCGAGGGAACTATTCCTCTAGACGTAACACAGTTAATTACAGACAATCTTGATGAGGATGAGAATTATGTAAGGATGGACGTCGAAGGTGTATTATGTGATACATAGACTGCTTTGGTACCTCCCTTGTGTTATTTGCTTTTAATGAATATGTTCATGGATATATTTTTTTTATATTATATCTTAACATGCAATGTACGAAATATTATGATTGTACGAAACAGATAATATTTAGAATTTGTTAAGTTACCTAATTTTAATTTCTTTTGATGTTGCAGATTTTTATTTCGTCCCTAGATAATCTTTCGTACAACAGGTTGCATACGATGGGCAAAGGTGAGGTAATTGTTTTTTCCTATAATATGTAAGATATGTAGTAAGTTTTAAAAATAATTTCAATCTACCTTTTGTTTTCATGTTGCTGTCGTACAATCAAGTACACAAAGTACTAAGAATTCGAAACGACGAAGCTTTGCAATTGCTGCTGCAATTCGAGAGACTAATAAACGATTGAGACCTTCGATCGAACCAAAACATACAATATCCACTCCAAATAATGATGAGCAAAGCACGCCACCGTCAAATATAAATGTGCCGAAAAAGAAAAGGGGCCCAACCCAAGCGAAGATGATTCCCGAAAAGAATTATCAGAAGATGGAGCTCGAGTTTAATGAATATGGGCAAGTAGTCGGCTACAACTCAGATAAATTTGCTAGCATAGTTGGAGGTATGGTACGAGAACATGTGTCTGTTGTAAGTAAAGATTGGCCTTCGGTGGATGAAAAGAAAAAAATTGAACTTTGGAGTTTCATACAGGTATATTTCTTAGCTACCTTTTACAATTAGAACTCTACGAAGCACATTGATTCGTTTTTAATTTATTTTTGTGCAGGAATTCAGCAAAGGTTCAATGTGAGTGATTGTCATAAAAAAATGACATTTCAATGTATGGGAAAGTATTGGAGGACATTTAAATCAAGGTTGAGAACACAAATCAGAACTCAAGTTGAATCATCTGTGAATAGAGCACGCACTATTGCTCTTCTTAGACCAAATAATATTAATTCTGAAGAAGCGTGGAAGAAATTTGTTGAGGATACTCTTTCTGCTGACTTTCATGTAAGTATATTTGCATATGAAGCTTAAAACCTTTATAATTCGACTTAATAGTATACTTTTTTGTTTTCTTAATAGGAAAAAAGCAACAAGTTTAGCATTTTGAGAAGTAATCAGAAGCTTCTCCACACTATGGGTCGAAAGGGTTATCCACGTATGGCTCATGAAATGGTACAATTACAAACACATTTAATCTTCTTACTTGAAAATCAACCATACTAGTATATGCTAATTACTAGATTTGTATTGCAGAAAAAATAAAATCCAGATATCAAAGGATTAAGAACTAAAGTATGGACTCATGGACATCTTAGGAAGGATGGAAAACCAATAAATGAAGCAGTTGCTGAGACTTTGGTATGTGTATTATTTCAAATTTCATATTATATCACATTAAAAATGGTTGTATTATATCACATGTTAGTATAAAATCTTCCTTACATGAGTGTGCAGAAAAAGATTGAAGATTGTGCTCAATCAATTTCTAATACATCAGCAGAAGATTCCATCTGTGACGATGCTGTTGCTCGAGTGTTGGGCCCTGAACGTCATGGAAGAGTTCGAGGACTTGGATTTGGAGTTGCACCATCAAAAGTGGATGGACAAATTCAAAGTAATGGAAGAGTTAGAGAGCTTGAAAGTCAATTACAAACTCAATCGGCAAGGATGGGAACACTAGAAGAAAAGGTTGAAACACTTCTCAAGTTAAGTCAACAGGTTAGAACTTTTGACTATTATTTATACTGTGATAATATAATGTCATATATCTGGAAGTATATGTAGAATAACTTTTATAATCTTTGTATCATTTTTCAGAATCTGGAGGATGGGAATTCAAATGCGTTTACTCCTCAGGTTTTTGTATCTTACATTATTACAAGTTATATCCTTTATAAATTTTGACTGAAGTATACTAATATAAAAAACATATTTTCTATTTATTATGAATTTGTAGTCACATCAAGGAAGTGGTGTCCAAGGAGGTATTGGAGTTGTGGAAAATGCTAGGTGTCATCTACTTCATTGGTACATGTTTGAGGAGGAAGAAGTTGTAGCAGAAGGGAGAATTGCAACAACAGACCCAAGTTCGAAGGTGCATCACTTGCCACTCGGAAGAGACTGTTGGAAGGTTTGGGTTGAAGAAGTGTATATGGATCAATTGACCTTGTACAGACCTACGGATGAAATTCGAACTCTTCCCGAAGCCGTGGGAAGTACTGTTGCTTGGCCAAAGAGCAGTATTAGACTTTTTTGATGAAGGTATGTGAATCTATTTCTATTTCGGGGAATTGCTTTGTCTCATTTTTAATGTTCATGAGCAATATATATGAAGTGTACAAGTTTTAGCTAGCATATTGTAGAAGTAAGTTGTGGCTGAGATTTGGTATTTGTTGATGTTCTTTAGCTAGCATGTTTTAGTTGAATGTTGATGTTCTTTAGCTATAATGTACTTTTGAGGGGCTGGTGTACCCTATTTTAAATTATATATTTTTTGTTTGATGGTATTGCCTATTGTTCTGTAGCTAGCCAGTTGTTGTTGGATGTTGATGTTCTTTAGCTAGAATGTACTTTTGAGGGGCTGGTGTACCCTATTTCAAATTATATGTTTTTGGTTTGATGGTATTGCCTATTGTTCAGGTGGTTTTAGTCTGCATTACAGGGGAACTCTGTCAAAATTTGCATAAAAGTCAGTCACAGTTAGGAAAGGTCAAAGTTGCTTTGTCAATGTTATTTAGCTGACATATTGTTGGATGAAGTTGTGGCTGAGATTTGGTATTTGTTGATGTTCTTTAGCTAGCATGTTTTAGTTGAATGTTGATGTTCTTTAGCTATAATATACTTTTGAGGGGCTGGTGTACCCTATTTTAAATTATATGTTTTTGGTTTGATGGTATTGCCTATTGTTCGAGTGGTTTTAGTCTGCATTACAGGGGAACTCTGTCAAAATTTGCATAAAAGTCAGTCACAGTTAGGAAATGTCAAAGTTGCTTTGTCAATGTTATTTAGCTGGCATATTGTTGGATAAAGTTGTGGCTGAGATTTGGTATTTGTTGATGTTCTATAGCTAGCCAGTTTTTGTTGGATGTTGATGTTCTTTAGCTAGAATGTACTTTTGAGGGGTTGGTGTACCCTATTTTAAATTATATGTTTTTGGTTTGATGGTATTGCCTATTGTTCAGGTGGTTTTAGTCTACATTACAGGGGAACTCTGTCAAAATTTTCATAAAAGTTAGTCACAGTTAGGACATGTCAAAGTTGTCTTGTTGATTTTTTTTAGCTAACATGTTGTTGGATGTTGATGTTCTTTAGCTAGCATATTGTTGTATAAGGCTATGATTGAGAGTTGATATTTTTTGACATTGCGTATTGTTAGTAGTTGATTTACATGCTAATTATACCCTTATTACTTTTGTCATATGCAGGGAGTGAAATTAATTTTGGGACAACCTGCGGTCACAGAAGCAAATTCAGATATGAATCGAATGTTTTGTAATCTTTTTTTGTTGGTCAACTGTGATTGCAATTTTTTTGAATAGGGTAATGATGTTAGCCTTTTGAGTATGCTAATGATGTTAGCATATTGTATTGAATCATATCCCTTATTTTTGTTTATTAGAATTATGTAACATTTGATTACATACGACTAATTTGTAAGCATTTGTTTCAGTAGGTTTGTTGGAAATCAAATAAATTAATTATGCAAATTTTTTAAAAAAATTGTAAAATGACCGACGGCAACGTTTGCCAAACGTTGCGGTAGACCTCCCACTCTACGACAACACTTGATTTTGCAACACACGTTCAAACGTTGCCGTAGGCCTACGGCAACGTTTTTCGAATGTTGCCATAGACTGTTTTTGTTGTAGTGAATACACATGAAAGTCTATTCTCTTTCTATTTTTATTTTCTCTCTTTTATTTCTAATTTATAACAAGAGACAAGTTCCATTTAGAAACATAAGCATTCATTTCAGCGAAAAAGTAATTTTTCTTAGTTTAGAAGAAAATGAAGTCACAAAACATTCTTGATAGTAAAAAAACTAAAAGTATTTAAATTCTCTTTAAGCTTAGCAAACATCACAAGAGAATAAGTTACTAAAGTATAAAAGATTAATAAATAAATTAATACTAATGTCATTAAAAACAATCAATTAGAGGTGTCATCTATGAGGCCATTCATTAACGTAATATGAAAATTGTTACGTGCAAAAGACACATTTGGTCTATCTAGAATAAATACACATGGCAACGTAAATTAATATTGCATTTCACCATATCAACGAATTTACGAATGCACTATTTTAACATGAATAATATCGTTATCGCTATCGTTATTGTTATTTATTTTTTTCAATTTCTTTTCAACTAAATTTTCCCCACCCGACAAAGTTCCTAGTTTTGGCCATAAACCTGTTATCACGAACTTGATTTTGAAATAATTTTATTCAACCGAACTATTCGGTTATTAACTATATATATTAAAGTTACAATTTTATTCTTTCTTATACTACTTATCATTATAATATCATTCAATAAAGAAAAGACCATTCATGTATTAATTTTTATCAATATTCCTATGTTAAATAAAAAAACAATAAGATTGTTTTAGCGTCATAAAATTATACTCGTCATTTAGTTCCCATTTGAAACCCATTTTTTTCTCATTTTCATTCTCATTTTTTTCTCTATTTTTATTACAACCACACATTCTATCAATAAAATAAAACTACACATAAATCCAAAAATTCTCATTACTTTTCAACCACACATTCTTTCATTAATCACTATTCTAGAATTTATTTTTTCTCCAAAATGGGTGTCAAACAGGGTTTATCAAAATTTATACTCAAGTTTTTCATATTATAAATATCCTTAAAGCATGATAATTTAGCTTTATCCCTCCCCGAAATTTATCTGTCATGACTAATGATATATTTAGGCTCCCTTTGATACTACACATTTTCCATGGAATTCATTTTCCAACTTTTGTAGTGTTTGATAGGCAAAATTTTTCTTGGGAAAATGTTTTCTAACTTTCCACATTTTTTAGGAAAATAAATTCTTGATATTTTGGTTGGTAAAATATCTTCTAGGTTTTTTTTTTATTTGTTTTTTTTGGCAATTGGAAAAAATTCTTGACGCAATGGTAAATTTTTTTTTTTTTACTTTTATTGACAATTTTCATGGAAAACAAAACAAAACGAATGGTATTCGGTATGATTATTTTTTTTTTCAATTTTTTTTGGACAATTGGAACAAATTCTAGACCTATGGTAAAAAAATATTATCACTTTAATGAACAATTTTCATAAAAAAGGAAGTCAAACGGACATCAAACTTTCAACATTTTTCATGGAAAATTATACCAATCAAACACAATTAATTACAATTCCCAGTAAAACAATTTCTAGGCAAATCAATTTTACTTCCACCTATTTTTCACCTTTGCAATTAAACAGACCCTTAGTACACTAAATTATGCCCTGGTTTGGTACAACTATGAAATATGATTAAAAATCACACATTTTATGAGACTTGCGATTTTCAACACATATTCCATAAACTTTTATCAAAATCTATTAAAATTCTAATTTTCATTTAAACCAAAAAGGAGCTAAGTATTATTAAATAATTGTTCAAGACATATCTGTACTTTCTCAATAGGTAAGGGACCTAACTGATAATTTTCCTAATTAAAAGGGCAGCATATTGTTCTCATTCATCAAGGGGACCAATTGCGCATTAAAACATATAGATTAGGGACATATGTGCAAAACGTTAGGAACCATTTATGCATTGAAGACAAAGGTTAAGGGTCATTTGCACTAATTCTAATTTTTCATTAGAATTATTTGACTATTACTATGAATAAAAGAATTATTCATATATTTTTGCATATAAACCATGATCAATATGTTCTTATTATCATGCGATGTGGAAAACATATTCATGGTATTACTTATTGTCGATCATTCATAGCTAACAAGTAGTTGAGTTTTTCGGACTAAATTTCAGTTACTTTGATACAATAAGTGTGTCATGATTGTTAGTGTAAGTGCTATGAGGATTAGAATAGTCGATTCAATTGCAAAAAAGTTGAAATTGGACGGTGTGGTCAGCTTTACATAGAGTGATCATAATTTTCTGTCTTCCTCTTACAAGAATTTCAAAACATTTAGACATTCTCTCCTGTTCTTTTAGTGCAAATTTAAACTATATTAAACATTTATTCAAATACTTAAATTTTCCTCATCAATTTCGTCTAAATTTGCAGAGATGACATTTTAAAATAGAGCACTACAATCATTTTTCATGACTGCATCCCCATATTAACAATTTTTTTTTGTGGGAGACTTTTTTTTTTTGACAAAAAAGAAGGTTTAACTTAGAAAAAGTTGAGAATCAATCTAATCCGATATATGTAAAAGAACCTCAAAAATTAACTAGTCGGTTCACCTTAACATTTTTTTTATATTTATCTATTTAATTATTTTTACTACCAATTTGAACCTTTAATACATTTATTAATTTTGAAAAGTGCGTCAAAATTGGCGATCTTAATAAGAGTAATGCAATATGTTAATTAAAGATTTGCGTCGATGTAAGAGTTACCGTCATCGCATCAATATTCATTAGATTTTCCATAGGACAAACTAATAAAGTTTAAACAGATGAAAATAAAATTAGAATATAAATAAAATAATTAATTGTAATAAAATGGAGTTTATTGACTCTACTGAAATACTGACATAAGCAACATTCACTCTAAACCATATACATTGACATTAAACTCGTTCTTCTTTAGAAGAAGCACAACCAAACATGCTTTAAGACACAGGATGAAAATCAATCTCTCTCTCTCTCTCTCTCTCTCTCTCTCTCTCTCTCTCGTATTAAAGGTAGTTAACAAGGGATCTATAAGTAGCACCAGCAGGGGCGGATCCAGAAAAATTTTGAGTGGGGGCAAAATAGAAAATAAGTTTAAAAAAAATTTTGTTTTTTTTTTTCAGTGGGGATGGCCAACCCCGCTGGGCCCTTCATGGGTCCACCCCTGAGCACCAGGCTGCCAACCAGTCAGAATTACATTTTTTGCCACTAGGGTTTGACCAGAATACTGAGATGTCAACCAGGTTGAAAATGGAGGATGTTACTCTGTACCAGCAGTTATGTCAAGAAATATAAAGCTCTGATACTATGTCAAGAAATATAAATTGTATTATTATGGTCTTGTAAATATTATAATGTAGAAGACCCTATTTATAGGGTTATAAATAACCATGTCAAGAAAGATAAATCTCTGATACCATGTCAAAAAATATAAATTGTATTATTATGATCTTGTAAATATTACAATGTAGAAGATCCTATTTATAGGGTTACAAATAACTGTAAAAGGAAATAAAAATAAAAGGAAAGATTACACAATCAACTACTATAGAAAATAATCCTACACTAAGAGGAAATAATATAATGAAAAATATTCCATATTATATTCTATATTTAACACCCCCACCTCAAACTCAATATGGGGTAGAATATTGAGTTTGAAGATATCGATCCAATCAAATCTTCCAAATTGAAGAACTCCAAGCACTTGAGGTCTTTGTCATTGTTGATGGAGATAAGCAACTTCTTGTTTGCTGGAAAAAAAAATATGTGATGGACATTTTTATTTTTTTTTGTTAACATAAAAAAAAACCTCTAGTTAGTTTAAGAGGTAGAGGGAGTGCCGGTAAAATTTCAAGGTACCGACCCTCCAAATTATAAAAAAAACCTCTAGTTAGTTTAAGAGGCAGGGGGAGTGCCGGTAAAGTTCAAGGTACCGACCCTCCAATTGTAAAAAAAACCTCTAGGTTGTTTAAGAGGTAGCGGCAGTGCCGGTAAAGTTTAAGGTACCAACCCTCCAAATTTTAACATAAAAAAAAAAACCTCTAGTTTGTTTAAGAGGCGGGGGAGTGTCGGTAAAGTTCAAGGGACCGACCCTCCAAATTTTAACACTAAAAAAAAAATAAAAAAAATCTCTAGTTTGTTTAAGAGGCAGGGGGAGTTTCGGTAAAGTTCAAGGGACCGACCCTCCAAAGTTTATTATAAGAAAATTCCCAAGAAAAAGAGAATTGTTTTTTTTTTTTTTTTTTGTAAAACATGATAGAAATATTGAAAATTTAGGAAATAGTAGAGTCAGAAGAATGCTGGACTCATTATTGTAAATCTTGCTGCCGGCAAGAGGAGGAAGATAGAGTCAGATTTAGCCCATGCCTTCGGTATTCTTCCCCAGAAGCTGCCGACTACTGCTATATATCCAAGGAAGCCGCCATTGTTGACTGTATCTATAAACTCCAATTTTTTTCAACCAATTGAATATATAAACTCCCAAAGCTGCCTGGAATGACATTGCTGGTAGGAATTTTTTTTTTTTTTGCATGTTTGACCCAAGACCAAGTTAAACCTGCTCTTATACCATGTCAAGAAATATAAAACTCTAATACCATATCAAAAAATATAAATTGTATTATTATGATCTTGTAAATATTACAATGTAGAAGACCCTATTTATAGTCTTCCCCAAATAATCACATGCAACCCTACCACAAAAAAGATCGAGGCGGAGTCGTGATATTAACAGTTTAAACTTTTAAATGCTACGAGAATAAATCTTTTTTTTTAATTGAGAATAATGCTTGATATTTATAAGTAATTTAGTTTATGCATAGACCAAACGAGAACCAAAACGCTTTACTTTAAGAAAAGAAAAGACACAAAACAACATTTCTCAGAAAAATAAGATAACTATTATAGTTCATTAATTTATGTTCAAAAAATATTTATCATTAATCAAATATTAAAAATTACAGAATCAGTCAAACTGTCAAATCAAGATATTAATTGATGCATTATGAAATGGCACATTAATTATACAATATTGTTGATAACTTTTGTTGACAATTCATGTGTTGTCAAAATTTATGTGATTGATTTAAAAAATGGTTTTTGAAATTAATAATATAGATTTTGCCGACTCATGATTATCAACAAAAGTTGTCAACCATGGTTGTACATGTAACATTGTTCTATTAAAAATTGATATTTGCTACTTTTATATAAAAAAAAATGTACATAAATAATTACCGAAAAATGATATGGAAGGAAAATATTGGATGAAAAAGTTAATTGTGTTTTAAACTAACATATGGTAAAGTGTTACGTGACATTATGTAATTCATTATGTAAAATCTTAATATATATGTAACAAAACCCTTAAAAATTAGAATAAAGCTATACTTTGACATCCATTTTAGACTTCAAGGATGTGTCACAACATATGATATCAACAAAGATGTCAGCCTAGCAAAACTTTAAAAATTATTCATTGTATAGTTGGAAAAAAAGGTCAAAATTATTAGTCAACCTTTTTATAAAACGATTAGAGCCCACTCT
Source organism: Fraxinus americana (assembly GCA_035079005.1). Classification (NCBI taxonomy): domain Eukaryota; kingdom Viridiplantae; phylum Streptophyta; class Magnoliopsida; order Lamiales; family Oleaceae; genus Fraxinus; species Fraxinus americana. The sequence continues at coordinate 14,900,123 of CM068710.1, read as the reverse complement.
CGACTGTATTCCTAGTTAAAGACCATCATTCCAATTTGTGTATTTTTATTCAAAGTTTCTTTTAAATAATATTTTTTTTCAAAAAAAAATAAAGAACCTTTTTTTCTAAGCCTTTTTTTCCCTCCAGTTTTCGAAACCTTTCTAGAGTTTCCCAAGAGTATTTTTAGTTTTTGAAACATGTTCGAAATAAAATGTTGGCCTTTTTTAAAGTTTTCTGGCATCATTGTTAGTGGCGTTCGGCCATCAACTTACCATATTGAATTTGTAGTACTCTTGCATCGCGAAGTTTATTTTCTTCACTCGGGATAGCCATGGATCCAAATGCTGTTCCACTTAGGTCGAAGTGAGCTGATTCCGATGCGCAGGGGCCTCCGGGACAAAAATCTGTGATAACTACCCTCACTGGTTTGCCGAAACACACCAGGTGCTTGGTACATTTTATCTAACCATTATTGGAACATAAATATGTTACACATATAAGAATGACAAAAATAAGAATCATGCTATGAGTACAGGGAATACTCACAGAAAATACATAGGAATTTGAAATGAGGGGAAGGGATTCAATCAAGGGAGGAAGGAAAACATAGATTGAGGAACAGGATTCACAAATTTCATTTTTCTGTAAAAAATCTATGAATAATTTCTGTACTTTAGAAATTATTCCAAAAATAATAAATGTTAAATTTTATTATTTTAAATTAGTCATTATTTCCTTAAGAATGGTTATATATATATATATATATATATATATATATATATATATATATATATATATATATATATATATATATATATATATTCACAACCACAATTTTTTTCTATTGTAAATACACTGTTGACCTATGGTTTATTTCAGATTATAACAAACAAGATTAATATTGTTTCTAACAATTGATTTTGAGTGACGATAGTTCAATGTTAAAATCAATCAAGCATTGCCAAAATCAACACATCATAAATCGGATCCGAAATGAAGATCAAAGTGAAAGTCAAGCATTCAAGTTAAATCATTCGAGATGAGAGCTTAAAATAACAAAATAAAGACTATCAATCGGGCTTATGAAGAAGGTCAAGATCGAAGTCAAGCATTAAGCCAAACGTCAAAAAGATCAAGATCAAGAGTTTAAGAGCCGATGGGAAAGAAACTTCGAAACAAGATCAAAGACTAAGCTTTCGAGATTATGTGTAAAGGTATAACACTTTGATCTTTAGTAATGAATGACAATAGCTCAAAAATCATTTTATGCATTGTTATGACTGGTTACTTGGAACTGCCACGTGGCTGTAGAACCCTATCAAACCGAACCACCCCACCTCCTTCTACGTAGATCGAGGCCCATTATTGGAGGCCCTTTTGCCAGTCGAGGCCCCAGTACATCCGAGGCGCCTTCCTGGATCCTAGGCCCCTTCAGCTGGTAACGGCCTACTTGCAAAGATTTGGTCATGATGAAGATCTTTATTTGAATAATTGACGTGACCTTTGTAAAAAGTATTTTTTGTGTCTTGTCTTGTGAATGTAAGAACATTAATTACTCTAAAAGGCTATTAAGGTCAACTTGATGAGTACGATTTGATGCTTCGGCCGAGAAGATGAGGCCACGTGTAATTTGATCCAAGGGTCACCATTCCATTTGTAACACTATAAATACCCCCACCAAGTAACAATTGAATGCTAATGTAATTCTAAATACTTGGAGCAATATTATTATATCATATTACCATAGTACAACTACAAACTTAGTACTTAACGATTGGTGATTATTATACAATCGCATCCCGAAAATCTTGCCAGAACTCAAACAGAAATATCGCGTGTCGTTGAGCTCCTCCCACATTCAAATATTAGAGTGATCTCGACCGTTGATCTGTGTTAACGTGTTGGACCCAGCTCACGTATGAACGAGTGGGCCCGACATCTGTTGAGTTCGTTTTTTGAGGTCAACATATTGGCGTCGTCTGTGGAAAACCATGAGCATCCCCGTGGAAAAAGTTGTCTTTTGGAGATAGATTGGCACCCCCCTTGAAAAAAGATTTGTTCTTTGCAAACAAAAGGAAGCCCCCTAAAGGTTGAGAAATTCCAAATTTTTTAGCATTGAAAAGATGACTTCGGAGGAAATGCCCATCCCAGGCGCGTGAGGGAAAGTGACGATAAAGTTCCCATCACAATCGCCCCAGTAGGTCGGCGTCGACCCCACCACCATCATAGACGAGGTGGGAGAAGAATATCGACCCTGCTCACTAGAAAAATGGCAACTATGTTAGCCAACATGAGAAGCATCACCAACCAGAATTTAGCAATGCAGGAACTATTAATGCAAATGCAAGGCCATGAAGGACGGACAATCCCTCTCCTTGCTCCCCAGGAGCAATACCAATAAGAGAAGGTACAAAGCCAAATAGCCCGTCTTCCCAGGCACGCTAGAGGAGTCAGCCCTATTGAAAGGGAAGTAGGAGTTGATATCTCTTCAAACTACGCTTCTGGGCGACCCACAGTGGCCCCATTTAATATGGAGAACAACTTCTCCCGGAATACTTTGACTGGCTAAGCCCAGCTGAACCAAGACATAGGCAGCATCAAGAAATTTCAGTGCCTCGGAATAGGCCACAGCCCCCGCCTTTTGAGACTTGGAAATCGGAGGAAAGGCAAGAATATGTCCCCCGAGTTGCCCCGCCTTGGAATGAACGTCAAAGAAGGGATGAGGAGGCAGGTACTAGATATGACCCTCTGCACCACCTCCAATGTATGAGGCCGATGCGAATTATGATTCAGATGGCCCCCCAAAGATCTTGTGATTTGGACGATGATAACAAAAACTTGCCATTTTCGCGAGAACTAAGGAATGCCCAAGTACCAAACCACTATGTGATGGGAGAGGCGACCCGACTAAACATTAGAAAAAATTAGTTTCAAATTAAAAGGGAAAACACCTAGCAACTTCAGGTGAAACAAATATTGTAGAAAGTTGCTACAATGATGGAGATCTTTTAGTTTTTTTTATGGCGACTCCAAACCTAACGAGAATTGGATTCTTGATGCAGCTTGTACATTTCATATGTCTCGATCAGAATTTGTTTTCAACATATGAAGCAGGTCAAAAAGGTGTTGTGGTAATAGGTTAAAGTGTACCTTGTAAGATAGTTGGTATTGTAAGAGTCAGAATTAAGATATTTACAACACTTGATGAGGTGAAACATGTTCCAGATTCGAAGAAAAAACTTATCTCCTTGAATACTCTTGATTCAGAAGGGTACAAGTACACTAGTGAAGGTGGAGTCCTGAAGATTAATAAAAGTATACGAGTTGTGTTGCAGGGACATGGAACGTCTCGGTTGTATGTCTTGCATGGTTCTTGAGAATCATTGGAGACCAATTGGCATATATTAAGAACTTTGGTGGATATTCAGTTTGGTACAGTATCGTCGGAGTTTGATTTAGGGTCTATGTTGAAGAATATATTTCAGTTGAGTTCAGAAGTTATTGGTAATGCTACTTTAACGCCACCACCAGCAATGACATTTGTATTCAATTGCTAGAGACAGACTCAGAAGATATATTAGGCATCTACAAAGGTAAGAGGAAGTTGATTTAGTGGCTTATACTTTAAATGTGGTTGAAGGTATTGAGTCTAATAAATAACCTTCGACATAAGCGATTTATTGTGTTGATTTTATTACAAGGTATGTATCTGTCGTGTTTGGTAATTATTGTTGAGTTATTTGTGATTTTATTGCTCGTGGTGATAATTCAAGCAATTTTGGTACCCGGGGTAATTCTGTTGAGCGGTACTTGGATTCAGTTGATTAAGTTTGTTCTAATTGGATTTTGTGGAAGACGAGGAGATTTTTGTTGGAGTTAAGTTTTTGTTGAAGAGCCATTGATTTATTCATTACATAGGAACTTGTCTTTAGATGGAGAATTTTTTAAGTTTTGTTCATTGTAGTGGAAATTGTATCAATGTGGAAATTTGTTAATATGCATCTCAAATTCCGATGGATGTTCGAGGATTGGTCGAAAGAGGTGTTAAAGAGGTCAAAATATGGTTTGGGAGGTTTCGAGACGAAGATTTGGAGCTTGGGTACCCAGATTTTGCACTGTACAAGGTTTTTGAAATCAATTTGGATTTGAAATGAAGAGCCTGAACGCCATACACGCAGTGCCTGAGTGTTTCGTTGTCGCCTGCTCTTTTCATCTACAACATATTATTTTAGGTCATATATATAATCCACATGATTTTGGCTTTGAATAGCAATAGAATACAATTTAGAACACATAATTTATTGCATTTTCTCTTTTATTGATGAAATTCTCCTCCTTTGTTTGTGGTGTTTTCAACATGATTTTTTTTGTGTTCTTACATTGTGATTGTTTTCTTCATATTGCCATCAATTTTTGTCTTCAATGTGTTAACAAATACAAATTCAAATCTTAATTGAGAAAAAACAAATAAAACTATAAGGTCTATCAATTAAAAAACTTTTATGTTTCATGAAAAATGGATTAATAACATAAAACTCCCTAGAAACGTTCTCCCTAACTATTGAAAATTGCAGAAAACTCCCATATTTGAAACATTTTGTACGAAAAACTTCTCTATCGTCAAATTTGCCGTTAAAAGGGTAAAAAATGTCAAAATTAAAAAGTAATAATTGTAATTTTAGTATCCAAACTTTTTATTATTTTACAAATTATACCCAAATTTTTTTATGTACCACTCACAATCTCAAACCTTTAAATTTTATTATTTTATTTAATCTATTTCAAAACCTTCCTAAATCTGTTTTAATTTTAACATTTTTACAGTTTTAACGGCAAATTTGAAGGTATGGGAGTTTTTCGCACAAAACGTTTAAAATATGGAGGTTTTATGCGATTTTTTTTTTTTTGTTTTAAATTGAAACTAGGGTACGACAATCATTTTACTCAAATCTTGACCTTTTAATGGTTGAATCGACACTTTTATTTAGCTTATAAAGTTCGGTGATCATGATAATATTAAGTGAAAAGTTCGATGGCCAAAATAAATTTTGATGGCGACATTAAATAAAAAATACGATTACCATGACTAAAAAAATCAACCCCTTCAACCAGGAGTAAGAATCATCTAATGCCCAATTCTGCAATAAAAGAAGACAATCATTTCTTTTGTTTTCTTCATTTTTAGTCAATTCAAACTTAATGAACAATGGTCATCTTCAGGGGGAAAAAAATAGCTTTCTACCGCTAAATTGAGTCGTTAAAAATATTACACCATCAGAAACTTGAGCTTTGTTTCGTAAATTAAAATATTAATGTTCTAATGCTTAAAGATCCAAAACTTTAAGGTGTGTTTAATTGTGCGTATTAATCATGGAAAATGTGTGTTTCCATTTAATTTCCTATTTTTGTACTGTTTGATTGATAATTTGCTTCACGAAAAATATTTTCCAACTTTTGGTCACGTGACCATATTTTCTTTAAATGTAAGGAAAATATTTTTTTTAGGGAGATGTGATTTTTATTTTCAAAATAATTCACTGTCTCTTTCTCTCTCTTATCTACCCATTAAATATTTCTGTTGAAAAGCCATTGATTTATTTATTACATAGGAACTTGTCTTCAGATGGAGAATTTTTTATGTTTTGTTCATTGTAGTGGAAATTGTATCAATGTGGAGATTTGTTAATATGCGTCTCAAATTCCTATGGATGTTCGTGGATTGGTAGAAAGAGGTGTTAAAGAGGTCAAAATATAAATTTTGTGATATGTGACCGATGAAAAAATTATAACTTTTAAATTTTGAATTGTGACCTAAAAATTTTCGTCGGAGTTGGAACACTTGCTGGAATAGGAGTAGTCGTCGGAAGGAATCGGAGCACTCGTCGGAACGGTCGCCGGAGATGAGTTGTGACCGAAACGGTAGCCGGAATAGTCCCCGGAGCGGTATGGGTGGTGGAGGTGGGGTGGGGTAATTATATTATATTAGAATTAAATATTTAATAATAAATTGATTTAATAATTCATTATTTCATAAATAACAAATTTAAAAACCTGATTTGTGAAATTTTAAACTTATTTTTGTATTTTTGAAATGGGGTAAAGTAAATACCATAAAAATGTATTGTTCCCTGTAAAGAATGGCTTGTTAATAAATGCCTTATTTCATAGATCCACAAGGCCCACGGGTTCATTTGTTACGTAAGAAAATTTTGCCAGTTTGATCAATCAACAAGTACTTGGATTCTCAATTAATTTATTTCATAGATATTTAGATAGTATAGAAACCTTAAAATGACCATATACGTGTAACAGAGTCCAATGAAGAAATTTTGAACAAAAGTTTTGAACTCGCTGATGGGGAAAAAAAAAAGAAGCATATTCGACATTCTTATAATCACTTAAAAATACTTCCAAGCATTCTCTAAGTTTGAAATAAAAGTTAACCTAATAAAATTGAACTTGTGAGTATCAGGTACGATTTAGCACGCATATGAATGGATAAAATCATCAGAAATTAATTGTGGAATGATAATAAAAATTCAAAAATTAACTTGTTATTCGAACATCATCTATACTTTTTAGAAATATCTATACCATAATGCCCGGGGCGGAGCCAGGAATATTTTTCAGGGTGGGCACAATTTGATCAACGCCGAACTTTGAGGTTTTAGTCATCAGTTTAATGATGATAAAAATATAAATAATATTATGACAATACTATAAATGACAAAATATAAATTCTTCTGATCATTCGAGAATCCATGTTTTCTTAAAGAATTTCTTCACTTGATATCTGGATTTAAACATTATTGCTATTAAGAATGGTTTCAAGTTAAGTTATGCCCAAATTAAGTAATTAAAAGCAAAATCAAGTTACCGGAAGTAAAAGTAAATCAAGTAAAATCAAACAAATGAGAAAATGATAAATCACAGAGAGCTTACCTTTAGTGAGCGAAACATAGCCTTTCAAAGAAGCAGCATTGCCAACACCAACCTCAAAGTAACTTAAAAGCAGATGACTTAACAAAAAAATCAAGATGAAGATTTTGATGCTTAGTGGACTCACAATCTCTTTGACTAGTTAAAAAAACATTACCAAGTATTGTAAACTTCACAAAGATTCTCATATAAAACAGATAATACAACACTGCTGTTCTTTCCAGCTTGAAACCATCATATAATGGCTAATTATCAATTAAAGTCACGATTTGGTCGGTTGGGGTCATCACTTCAAATGTAGAATTATATATGAACAGGGTTACTGTACAAATTAATGAATTAAATATTATTGAATTATTATACACAGTTAATCAAAATGATAAATCAAGCGGTGATCGATTGGAAATTATTTTTTGCAGGAAAATCAGAAACCCTAGATAGTTAACAAACAAAAGAATTTCTAGCTCAATTCAAACATACCATAATTGGAAAATAAACAATCAGATAGAGAAAATACATCTTCCAAACAGGGGCGGACCCAGACCATTTTTATTGTGGGGTCAAAAATTAAGGACGCTCGAGTGAAACTTGGGCGTTCCAATGACAGTAGACTTCAATCATTGGCGCTCAATCGTGCCTTGCCTTACACCCCAAATTTCTATTATGTGAAACACCGGCATGACATATATATGAGTTTTTCAAAAACTAAAGATGAATAAACACAATAAAATATAACTCGTTGAATAAATCGGAGTAGGAGCTTTTCAAAAAAAAAAAAAAGATTTACCTGATAATTTCCAATACATGAACAACAACGAACATGTTAGCCATTGCAACAAGTCGATTGGATTTTTCAAGTGAAAGAAGAATATTGTCATCAACGATAATCCCAAATGTGTGATACGCAATGAATGCTACAAGAAAATAATAATTTGCAACAACAACATATGCAAATATTTGGGGTGGAGCCATGAATAATGTTCAATGTAGATGAAATTTAATCGAGGACGGAGTTTTTGGAGGCTTGGAACGTCCATTAAATTTGGGCCATTAAATTAAAGTATGCAATATGTATTCATATTTTTTTAACCGGCTAATCTTTTTTTTTCTTTCATTTGGAAGTACCTAGCATTACATTAACGTACAAACCAACGAAGATAATTGAAATTGGAATTTATTTTCGGTTAACTTCATTTATATATCAAATTTTACTGAACCATTAATTCATATTTCTTTATGCATTTAGCATATTTTGACTAATTTCAGGGGTTTGTGCTCAATTGCATAATTCTTGAGTTGCCAATGACAATTTATCTATTATTATTATTTTTTAATGACTACACTATGCTACATTACAATCTTTGTTAAGCCAGTGATTGTTGTCACTCATATACAAAACTAAATATGTAAAAGGAGGCCCAAAATATAAAGCCCAATTTCTTTTTTCCGCTTTCACTTTTTAGATTAAAAATTATCCCAACATAACCATTACCAATATATACACTTGACGTCGAATCGTGCAATGTACACCCAACACTAGTTAGCCTACAAGTATCAAATATTTTTGTCGGGCAAAAGAAATATCTCGTCCATCAAAATTTTTGTCCAAAAAAATATTTTTTTTTTGTGGACACAAATCCTTCCACTATTGAAAATTTAGAAGCAAATCATAGCCCTACAAAGAAAATCATAGCCCTACGAATCTGTCACCAAATCTCAATTTGTCTTTCAAATTTTGGTGGGGAAAATATATCTGAATGTGTTACTATATAAATTTATTCACGAATTCAGTAATTAGTTCTCACATCGCATCTTTTGGTGATATTTTATCAGTTCTCAAAACATATATTCTTGATCTTCGTTTCACATATTTCATAAATTATGATATTCATAACCAATATCATCACATCAAAAGAAAATCCCAATTTATGAAAGATTTGAAAAAGTAACAAAAGAACATGACCCAACGGAAGAAGATGGATGAAAACTGAAGATGAAGATCAATCCCAAGTTTCTATTATGTGAAACACCGGCATGACATATACATGAGTTTTTTCAAAAACTAAAGATGAATAAACACGATAAAATATAACTCGTTGAATAAATTGGAGCATGAACTTTTCAAAAAAAAAAAAAAAGATTTACCTGATAAGTTCCAATACATGAACAACAACGAACATGTTAGCCATTGCAACAAGTCGATTGGATTTTTCAAGTGAAAGAAGAATATTGTCATCAACGATAATCCCAAATGTGTGATATCCAATAAATGCTACAAGAAAATAATAAATTGCATGCAACATATGCAAATATTTAGGGGTGGAGCCATGAATAATGTTCAATGTAGATGAAATTTTATCGAGGTCGGAGTTTTTGGGGGCTTGGAACGTCCATTAAATTTGGGCTATTAAATTAAAGTATGCGATATGTATTCATATTTTTCTTAACTGGCTAATCTATGAGCTTAAAACTCAATAAACCAATAAGCAAAATGAAATATTCAATCTCAAATAAAGTTCGACCATAAATGTAGCTATGGTAAAAATATAAAACAATATTAGGACAAATGACATAGTTTATAAGACCAAATTGTTGAACAAAATTTGAATTTATATAATTTTTACACACACCACTTAATTGATTAAATAATATAATATTCACACTTAATAGACTTTTTCTCCATGCACTCTTTCTCTCACAAGTTCTTACTACCAAAAAAAAAAACTCAAATTATTTGTGGGGTATTTGACCCTACATGACCCCATGTGGGTCCGCCCCTGCTTCCAAAGAAGGGTAATAATTTATTCTTCAATCTGAATGGCTTTTCTTGAGTAAGAGATGAAGGCGGCAGGTCGAGAATTGAGAAATGAGAGACGGACTCACCTTCTAGCTTCTGTCTTTTCTTAATTTCTTCAATCTGATTATTTTAGGTTTGGATTTGAGATGATATTGGATAATTTAGATTTGTCATTTGGATATTTGGTTTTTCTCTTGAGTTGGGCCTAGCAAAACTTCGGAAGCAATGAAAGCATACATGTTTTAGTCTTTTAGGTAATTGTATTATTTAAAACAAAATTATTAAAAGTGGAAATTACATCTAGACCTGTTTTTAAAGTTTGCATTTCATAAATCATATTTACGTTTCATTTTTCAAAATTCGGGTTATAATTGATTATTTAATAATTATTAAATAGATATATTATTAGTAAATCACCCCACCTCACCCTCAGCCACCAATTAAAAACTCTCATTCTTGTCCCTCGACCATCTCTTCTATCTCTCCATCGAGAAACTGTCAACGAAGCTTAGTCCCACGTCAACGGTGAAGGCGCTAGATTATGTGGCCGACGTCGTGACGAAGGTTATGAAGGTGGAGGCAGCGTGAAGGCTATGACCGTTGTGAGGGAGGTTTCACTGCCATAAATCCATCTTCCCGTCGCCACCACGCCCGTCGCCGTACCACCGATGAAGATGGACGTAACTTCTATCTTCTCTAGTCGCTCGACGTCGCTATTATTTGTGTGTGGATGGGTGGTAGGGACTGCTTCGATTGGCTGATTGGGATGTTGGGTATTTCAATTGGCTGTGTGAATTGATGTTGTTTATCTTAATTTTGAGTCGGCATGTGGGGGACTTTGTGGATGGAGAGGCACATCGAAAATGGTAAGGTGTAACTGGTTGGCTGGGTTGTTGATTTGGTAGAGGCGGTGTGGTGTGGTGGAAATGTTGTTTGCGGTGTATGATAATTTGGTGTGGTCTAGTGTCGGATCTGGTGTACGACGACACTGGTTCAGAGATCTGTTATTCATCTACCCGTCGCCACTGCTTAATGCGATCTCATGCAAGGCGACGTTGCACATGATTGGTCACCGCGATGGTGTGTGTGCATGGTTTGCGGGATGCCGTGGTGGTCGTTTTTAATGTTTTGGTGTTAGGGTGGTTTTTGTTGGCGGTGGCAGTGTTATTGGTGTTGTGGAGTTGGTGTTTTTGTTGTTGGTGTTGTGGCGTCGACGAAGAGGAGGAGTTGTGATGAAGAGTGTTTGTAACAAACTATTTGGTTGATTTGAGACTAAGTGTTGGTGGTGGATCGAGGGGAAAAGGGTAGGAGTGGGGGGTGGAGGTGTTTGGTGTATGTGACAAATTATTTGGTTGTTTGTAACCAACTATTTAAATGTGGCCTAAAAATTCGATAATTTGTGACTGAAAAATATTGTCACCATCTAATTTGAAAATATGTGATCAACGAATAAACTGTAACCTATGAAATTTGTGACCGATAAAATACATTTTGACCTATGAAATTTTTTATTTTGGATTATGAAATAATATGTGACCAATTAATTTAATAATACGTGATCATTGTATAATTGTGACAATAATATATTTAATTAATAAAATATTTTTTATTTTTTATTTATCATCTAAGTTTTGAAATTTGAAACTTAAAATCTGAAAATTGAAATTGAATTGGCCCATAGTTAATGTCTAATTTGTGAATTTTTCCCTAATTAAAATGATTGGGTTGGCCTAAAAGTCCAAGCCCGCACTAGCCCTTAATGGGCTCTGCCCTTGATAATGCCTAAGGGACCCGAGAGTATCATCTACCTTTTGTGCCTCATAATTATATAGAAACATAATGACGGTCTACATATCGTACTTTTCTTTTTTATTATACTACTGGTGTCATATTATGTGGGAAAAGCCAAGTGTACACACTTGATACACAATGTGGGGCCCACACGCACATGTGAGAGAGATGTGTACCAAGTGTGTACACATAGCATGATCTATATTATGTAGCAAGCAAAAATTGCCACGTGCTGCAAGTTTCAGCTTTTCTTGATGGCATTATTCTTCTTTCTTTCTTTTTTTGGTTATGCACCATTACGGGCGCCCACATCTGCCCACCCCTAGGCCTTGATGTAGGAGATAAATCGCGAGATATGCTTGGATTGGCCAGGGTTTGTGTGCATTATTCTTCTTATTTGCTTATGTAATAGCTTTTAGGTTAAATCATGCGTGCATTTATGTGAACTAGTTAGTGTTAGATTTAAAATTTTATAAAATTCGAGATTTTTTATATTGAAACCCCTTTCGTTTGATGTCAACATCTTTTGTATCAAATCACCAGGAGAATTAAACGTGTAAAACATAACTTGATTTATTGGGGGATTAAGATTGAGGATTGATTTCAAGTTCTTGATTGTAGGTTCTTGATATTCCTCTTCAATTTGTTTTCTCTAGTATTCTCATGTCGATGGAATGACACGTAGAATGACAATAATACTTATGAATTGGGGACCATAACTTTATATGAAATTTTCATTTGTATTTCGGCCCATTATGAAATACAACCCAAAGAAATCTGATCTATGTACATATTTAAGCTCATACCATAGTAGATGATCAAAGTCCAAAAAAATTATTATTTATTATTAACTTTAAATGGCATTAACCTTGAGATATCATTTAATACACAATTAATTACAAATGTAGATTTAAATGACAAATTAAATCTTAACAATCTTCCACTTGGACAATATATATTACCTTATAAATGTTCATAACCTTATGACGTTGAAACTTTTGCTTGCATAATCAAAATCATTTTCGAATAAACTTGTCCATTGATTATGTCAATAATCAAAACGATCTTCGTTACTGTCAGGTTTTGTGACAAAAATAATATGTGATTTAGAAGTTTGTTGTATGAATGAAGCTTGTTTAATTTGGGTGTAGAAGTATGGTTTGATTGGGAATCAATTATCATAGTGTTTTTTGGTGTTTGGATGATTGGAGGAAGTTTAAAGTATTTGGGTTTGTAGAGTTCTAAGTTGTGAAGATCAAATTTCAATGATAATTTGGAGTTTGACTTAAAGGATGACTCTTGGATAGCTAAAAGCATGTTTTGGAACATTACACCCGAGAGACGGGCGCCACGGTGCCAAGAACAAGAATTGGGGCAGAATGCTCGGCACCGCAGCACGTTCTGGCCCGAAAACACCTTTTTGGCAGTTTTTCTTGTTCTATCCGAATTTTTTGGGATTTTTACTTCATCTTGACTCCATAACTTCGAGATTTGGCTTATATAAATACTTCACAAGGTATAGACACAAAAATGTAAGAAAAAGGTGACTCAAAGGTGAGAAAAGAGAGATTATAACAATTAGATCTTTGTGTATATATTAGAAACAAAAGAGAATTGTTTCTATTAGATTGAGAGGATCAAATCTTGTAAAACTATTAGTTGTTTCTTGGTATAATGAATTCTCATCTTCCACAATTTTCTTAATTGTTGTGTGATCCATTAAATTTCATATTGTCCATAATTCTCTTCTTTAAATTATTTGGCCGGTTTCTCAACAATTGATATCAAAACATTCTTGATATCGGGGTTGATTCATAACAATTACATATATCGTAGATGAACTTATCAATGATTGTGTATACCGACATAATCAGAAGAAATAGATCAAGCAAGAATGTGTAACACAAAAATTACATATAATGTGATCCAAACATGTCTATTTCCAAGTGATCCTACATTATTCGTTAATGAGATCAAACCAAATAACGTTAATCAAAGTGAAACAATTACAAATCCAATTTAGAGATGTCTCATCAATCTTACCTAAACTGAATGTATAGCATATTCCATTAGCTTGATTTTAGGGACATTTCTATTCATTTCCTTTCATTTTGAAGGGGTTCGTTTGATTGCAATTGTGGAAAATTGGTGGAAAGAAAATGAATTCCAGGAAAAATAATAGCCTAAAAATTGTCTTGCAAGGAATTGTTAATTAAGTGTTCGTTTGGCCTTTGTTTGCATCAAAATTGTCCATTAAAGTGATAATTTTTTTCACACTTGGTTATAAAAATTTGTTTCCATTGCCAAAAAATAAAAAAAAAAAGAAAAAAAATGTTTCAAAAAAAATCATTTTTTTAATCAAAGTTTAGTATTCGTTTGACCTTCGTTTGCATCAAAATTGTCCATAAAAGTGATTCTTTTTTACACTTGGTTATGAAATTTGTTTCCATTGCTAAAAAAAAAAAAAAAATGACAGACAGATATCAGAATTTGTTTTCCCACCTAAACCTTTTCCTTTCACGCCAAGAATTAGGCGCGTGAGTGGAAATTTTTTTTCACAAATTCCAGGGCAAAAGGTGGCCATCAAACAAGATATTTGCAAGGAAAAGGAAAAGAAATTCCATTTTTCATGGAAAAAGGGGTGTTATCAAACACACCCGAATATCAATAATCGCGTATATATACACATCCTATTGAGTATGTTGTAAACAAAACATTTTCCATTATTATCTTCAGCACTCTGTCAACTGTTGTCTCCACACCCTCCTCGTCACCGTATGCACAAATATACACACGATAAGCATAAAAAAAGATAGAAAAAAAATTCTATCACGGGAAAATATGTGTTTGGCAGAAAAACAATTAAGAAAAATACGGTTTAACTTCCCCTTTCTTCGTCTTTATCTTCCCATTCTTTGAAAAAATAATTAAGAAAGAAATAGTTTCAGAAACTTTTTTTCTCCGTAATAAAAATTTTCAGAATGAGTTGAAAGGATGTCAAAATTGAAGAGTAATACTGGGAGGATGAGTATACTACAACACTCTTTTAATGTAAATAAAACAAGGTATTTTAATTGACCATAAGAGGAAAAACGTACGGACCCAATTAAAATATGCATTCAATAAAACTTTTAAATTTTCAAAATATGTAAATTTTCCTGCACATCAATATGTCAAAAGAAAACATTCCATACTATGAATTAATTTTGAAAGGATTTATGACATAGTCTTTTCTTAATTTTTATCATTTAAAATAGTTATTAACTTACTTTATATATGGTTAAAAATATGTCATGTGTTGGTGTAATAAAATATATCAAAAGTTTGAATATCAGGTGTATAAGTTTAAGAAATAAGTTTTAAATAATATGATATACATTAAATTACCGATGATAATATAATATAATATTTTAACTGAAAATTTCAAGTCTCTTAATGTATAGAAAACAAAAAATATTAATAATAGCATCTCTAAATTAGATGCGAAGGAAAAGAAGTAGACGTGCAATGAATATTTTCTCATTGTTTCAATTTTTTTTTTTTACCAATTACGTAAAGACGGAAGCATAAAATTGATATTCTCTATTCCGAGATATAGAAAATTAATATTTATAAATAACGAATTATTTTTTTCCAAAATTAAATTATTCTCAAAATAACTAAAATTTGTTTGGACAAAAAAGAAATCACGTATAATGTCCATTTCTTGAAAGCATGGACACACAACTTGGAAGGCAATCTTCTTCTATCTTATTTGATGCAAGTATGCTTGAATATCATCTCATATACACTAGCGTCCACTCCCTCCCACTCGTTATTCCATAAACGAAATATTATTAAACGTTTTGTTGGAGTTAACGAAATGCACTATAAATTTTTTTTAATTAGAAGAAATACTTTCATAAAATTAGTCAAAATAAAATAACTGTTAAATCTCAAAAATTCTTTTTAACTTCTCAAAAGCATGCCAAATGAACCCTATGTCAAGTTTATAGCTAATTGATTGGGCATTAGTGGGATTATGATTGTTATATCTCTTTCTAAAGAGAAGAATAAAAATGAAAAGGAAAAGAGAAGGTTTATATTCTCGAACGAACCTATCATAATTATTTATTTTAATGCGAACAATTCACATTTGCATCAGACTCTTGAAACTCCATGACTCGTCAAATTTGTTGGAGTTGAACACTTTCTTAATAAAATTAAATTAGCCCTTTTGACTTATAAGGTAAATTTTCAAAAGAAAAAAAAAAAAAAAATTCGAGAGGAACACTGATTAATGAACCCTAGAAAAAAGTAGCAAAAATAATGAACCCTAGAAATTGTCAATATGTTATTTCACTTTTTACTCCATTGATATGAGCAAGTTCCTACAAAAGCATTATACATCTACTACATTGTCGTTATCGGGTTAGATTTACGTTTGAAGATCAATGTCAGTATATTCGCAAATCGAGCTTATGCATACCTCGCAAGATCAAGTCTCACAAAACAGAAAACTAATAGTCAACGTGCTCACATTGATCGGAGCATTGTTCTTTGGAATCCTCTAACCACGGGTGACCCCACCGCAAGTTTGGCCAGATTGACCGTGTAGATATGGTGAACCGAAATGGAAAAATTTAGGGTCGTTCATGCTATCAATGCCTACAAATACCATTTCTTGGATAATTATAATTTCAAGGGGTCCTCTCGATTCTTCTTTGAAATTCAAAATGCCAAAGAATACAAACATAGGAGATCAATAGCATAGTAAATTTTGGATAATATTTCAAGAATCAAGAAAGCTGAAGGAAACAGGTAGAATTCTATGCATAATCACAAGTGTCAACTTCCAACAGTATTTGATTTAAGGATTAATCTATGTGCACATCTATGTACACATAGCATGATTCTTGATCTAAATGGATGGAGTATGACACCAATATAAATAAATATAGAAAAAAAGAATTAAACTCGATGTCTTTATTGCTCCTCTCTCCTACTTCTTATCCAACTCGGACTGGACATTACTCGTAGCCTTATTATCCATGATCTCCCAACCCTCGAGGAGAGCCACTGCCGCGCCAAAAAAGAGAGCCGAACGTGAAGCCGGGCCAAGGCCTTGGCGCATCTTGAGGAATCCGGATGCAGCGGCAGCAGAGAGGATGTTATTCCAGGGATCGTCCTTTTGCCTTACATACATCATCGAACTTTCGAAAACAGAATAAAGACCACCCCAGATGGCACAGTTGCTGGCAAAACGAGGGGCGTTCATGCGTAAAGCTTGTGAGCCCCGAATGAGCCGCTCACCTTTAGGAGAGTTGTATATGCCTTTCAACATGTAAAAAGCCGACCCGCTCGATATTCCAAAGCAGAATAAAGAGCCTATGTCATCAGATAGGCTATCGAGCCATGGTTCACTATGGACCATTCTTGATTCTGCATTCAATTAACTCTGATCAATTTGCATATAAATAAAAATTATGCTACATTGCTAGAGAGGTTGATATAATCTTTAACATAATGCGACGCAGTAACTTTTTCATTCAATTATATTATTCCAACCCATTATGTCAAGACAGATGTCAACATCTTTCTACTAAAGTGGCTTTACCCTATAAATAACTAGCAAAACTAACTCAAATTAAAAACTACAGAAAATAACACGAAATTGGTTAATTGCATAATTTTACAATAAATGTAAACAAAATTAATCCAAAAGACAGTAAAAACCATAGATATAACTAATCGATCGGAAAAGCAGAAATTAACACGAAATCATAAACACCTGAATTTACTCGATTGATAAGAGGAGGCTTGGTTTGGTGAAATAGACTATGAGTCCCCACCTTCAACTAGGTTTTTTTAGATGTAATAAAATATATATGTAGCTGAAATAAATTGGATCCGCCCAACTAAACACAATCCGAAGACAAATATTTGAACCAAATTTGTACTTTTTGCGGTAGGAATAATTGGATTTGGGCTTATAAAAATTTTCATAGATGATAGATGAGATTTGGGCCAGTTTTTACCTAATCATTATCGGGTTTCATCTGGGGATCATGCCTCTTCCTTAACAAAAGAAAAAAAGAAAGAGGAGGATAGCTAAATGCATAATATGATAAAATAGAACAATCTAGATCTTTTTCAAATATCTTATATTTTAATCTTTGCCGTTTGTTTTTGTTAGGGCGGTAAGTAAAAGTTATAATAAGTCACGAACAAGTATTAAAATTACTCGTATTTGTAAGAGTAAGTTAGTGGTAGCTAATTTTTATTTCGTATTGAGAAAGAATTTTGTTGCACACTATATAATAGACTTGGACCCGTCCTACAAACTGGATCTTTGCATTGACTCAAAATGTCCAAGATAGGATGAAATTAGAAACATTTTAGGGTCTTAGTTTAAAAAAATTTGTTCGTATGCTATCATTAGTGTAACAATGACATATCGCATGTGCAATATAGAGTGTATTTGAGCTACATTATTTTGGAAGAATGTATTTTGAAATAATAGATTGATGGAAAATGTGTGGTTGAAAAGGAAAGAAAAGTTATTAATGTGATGAAAAATATTATTTTATTGAAGAATGTGTGATTGAAAATGAGTAGAAGAATGAAAATGAAAATTTTAATATATACCAAACAGGGACATAGTAACAATTTGAAATGCTAAACAGAATCATCTTAGCCCTTGTTTGAGTCTTATTTCACACACACACACACACACACACACAATTTAATGCTAAATAGTCAGTAAAAAGATTCGGTACAAATAGCATGATTCTTCAAACAAAGACTTTGTACAATCCAAAATAAAATCTCTCACAACCGAAATATTAGGTTTACACAATATTTAAACTTTTTCACATTTTGAAATGCAAAATTAATATTCAAAGTATTCAAATTAGAATGCATGATAGAAATTTCAAAACTAATTTACTAGGAGATTAAAAACAGTAATAAGATAAAAAAAAAAAAAAACTCAGCCTTTCACCCCCACCTAATGTAATTTTAGATACAAGAAAAGATCTAAAGTAGACCTTTATTAATATTTAACACATAAACAAATTCATATACCAATTTGTTTTAGAATCTAAAAATATGAAGTGAACTTTGCAAGACCATAAGGGGCCCGTTCTCTTTACTATTTTCAAGCAGTTTTCTGTTTTCGATTTTTCAAAATATTGAAAACGGTTCTCTTTCCTATTTTCAAAAACGCATTTTTGAAAACAAGTTAAAATTTTTTAAAGAAAACTTAAAATTGTCATTTTGAGTGTTTTCAAAATAATTTTTCAAAATGTCAAAAAGAACACATTTTCAACAATTTCAAAATAGACACTCAAAATAAAAAACTTAAAATGAATTCATAACTCAAAAACTCAAAACAGAAACACAAAGAGAACGGCCTCTAAGATTTTGCCACTTCAATTTGACGTATAGAGTCCATAATTTCAACTAGAAATCAACAGTTCAATGCACAATAGTTTTACTACCAACAGGACAATAAACATTAATATGTAGACGAGTCCTTATTAGATTGGTGTCTAAGTAAACTTATGGAACTCAAAATCTCAAACAATGACTTTGATTGAAAACTATTGTACATTGAATCTAAAAATATGAAGTGAACTTTGCATGATCATAAGGGGCCCGTTCTCTTTACTGTTTTCAAGTCGTTTTCTGTTTTCGATTTTCCAAATTATTGAAAACGCGTTCTCTTTCCTATTTTCGAAAACGCATTTTGAAAACAAGTAAAAAAATTTTAAAGAAAACTCAAACTATCGTTTTGAGTGTTTTTAAAATAATTTTTCAAAATATCAAAAGAACACATTTTCAACAATTTCAAAATAGATACTCAAAACATAAAACTTAAAATGAATTCATAACTCAAAACTCAAAATAGAAACACAAAGGGAACGGCCCCTAAAATTTTGCCACTTCAATTTGACGTATAGAGTCCATAAATTCAACTAGAAATCAACAGTTCAATGTACAATAGTTTTACTACCAACAGGACAATAAACATTAATATGTGGACTAATCCTTATTAGATTGGCGTCTAAGTAAACTTATGGAACTCAAAATCTCAAACAATGACTTTGATATCAATAGAACTGCACAGCACGATTGCATAAGCCCTAAGAGATGAAGTGTAAATCCAAAGAAATCAAGAACCATTAACACAAATCAGTGGTTTACATAAAAATTACAGGGTATTGATAGTTTAAAATAGAATGGAAAAAAAAATTCACCAGATTACTCAGAAAAAAGAGAGAAAAAAATGTGACAGAATAAGGTTCAATGGAAACTAGAGCCAAAAGGGAAATACACAGAACAAAGACTCTATTTCATAAATTGGTTGAAACACAACTTTAATCAGAAGTTAAGGAAACAAAACATTATGATAATTTGGAACCCATAACACTTTCAATCGAGTTTGAACCTTCACTTTACTGTAGATCTATGATATTGCCACAATCCAATAAATGAATTGATAGCAACCCAATAAACGAATTTATAGCAATCAAATAACCCAATTTGCATTTCACAATATTTCCCTACAAATTGATAACAACCCAACAAATAAAAATCAATAAACGATACCTCTAAGATGTCTCTGGCACTAAATTGGGTCGTTAGGTTACTGGGCTCGACGGCTGATGGCTGATTGAAGGTGGCCGGACGGTAATCTTGTGGCGGAACGCGGAACAGAGTAGAAATTAAGAAAAGGGAAGGAAGAAGAAGAAAGGAAACGTTGGGAAGAAAAAAAAGGAAAATAGAATAAAAAGAAAAAGGAATAAAGGAAAAGGAAAGAAAAAAAATAAAAGGAAAGGAAAGGAAAGGAAAGGAAAGGAAAAAAAAAATAAAAGTGTGTTTGATTAATATAGAAAAATATCTTCTAGAAAAGAAATTGTTTTTGTTGTTTTGATGAAAGCAAAAACCTATTTTTTGTGGGTACCGCTATTGAAAATTTTAAAGCAAATCAAAGTCCTACGAAACATATTGAAATCGTACTTTCCAGTAGTATGGTAGGAGTTTCTTACTTCCCAAACTGATGTTTCTACATCTATATATAAACGCTGGTTTATCAAGAATAATTTTTGTGTAGAAAAGTGAATCCGTCTACAAATCTCAATTTGTTTTTCAAAAATTGGTAGGGAAAGTGTAAATTTCTTTTAGTGTTTAAAGAAAGAATTAATTAATTATTTCGATGATTTGTTTGAACAACTTCATGAAATTGATGGCATCGACCCAAGCATGGTCACCACCCCAATATATTTTACAGGGGGCCTTTTTCAATGACAATTGCCTGAATAAAGAACTAGAACGTGAAGAACATGGTTCGCCTTTCATTCTTGATTTTCTTCACCTTCAACTCAGCAAAAGTGATGGGGTCATCAACAAGGTCAAGAGGATAAAAGTATTGGCCACATGGGTAAATGTAATCCTTACCAATAACTTCTAAAATGTTGACTCTGAATCCTTCAGTTAGTCCAATGAGAACAATTTGAAATTCAAGGACCGGCAAAATGTCATATGCATGTACAAGATTGGGATTGCCAAGTAGTCTAGTCCACCTTCATAGAAGATTTGATCTCTAGCTTTGAATCGAACTGGCTCTTAGAAGTTCACTTTAATGCATTTCGCATTTATGAATAAGTTAACAAATACCTTCATCCACACAAAAAAATAATGACATGTATATGTTTGATCACCACAAAAATTTATTAAATTAAATTCTCAGTAACGTCACTCTTGATTGGGACAAACTCATTTTTCAATCCCCTACAAAAAAATGTCTATTATAGATGCATCATCTAAAGCAAACTTCCATACGCATTAAAATTACTTACACAATGCCCCCAGGGCACATCTCCAAGTGATAAAAGGGGAAGGTGGAAAAACTCCAGCTTTACTTGAGGCTGCCGCGTCAAGGGTTCGTATCCTGAAATATGAATTTGGCCATTGGGTAAGTGCAAGTGTACAAATAGCCTTCTACCATGTACCCTTGAGGGCATAACCTGTGATTTACCTCATTCACCAAGGTTCACGGCAGGGTAGGTGGGGGCTGTCAAGGATACGGTTCATTCTTTTTTTAAAAAAAAAATTACTTACACAATTCAAAATTCAAACATGTGAAATCACAGTAATATGTGTAAATCTAGTGATAGCAATTATGATTGATAACTGTAGAAATTGAAATCATTATGCTTTTAACAACTAACTACAAAATATATCTCAATGTGTTACTACATAAATTTATTCATGAATTCAGTAATTTTGTTCTCACATCACATCTTTAGGTGATAGTTTACCAGTTCTCAAAGCATATATACTTGATCTTCATTTCACATATTTCATAAATTATGATATTTATATCCAGTATCATCACATCACAATATGCAGTCTTACCTTCAATTTGGCGAAGATGGTCCCAATTTATGAAAAATTTGAAATAGTAAATAAAGAAGAACATGACTTGACGGAAGAAGATGGATGAAAATTGAACATGAAGATCAATCCAAAAATGATTTCCACCAGCAGTATACAACAATTGTTTCCTGTTGCAATTCTGAATTAGTTTTTGATATGAAAGGCATTGAATGCAAGCATAATATTTGCATTATTTCCAGTTACAGGAAATGGTAAGTGGTGTAATTCTAGAATGTAGTATTTATTAATATATTTTACATATGACTAATATATTAGATATATATTTACAAAATGTAGTAACTTGTGCAATCTAAATTTTTAGTAGGTTAGATATGATTTTTCCCCAAGATATGTCTAAAATCAAATGAGACTATTTTTGAACTGTTTGTCCAACCTATCAAAAATGACATTAGAGTTTGAATTAGTATGAAATTTCATTTTCTGAATACATAGTATATTTATGTAGTTTTTCCCTTTTTGCTAAAATTAATCTTACGAAATGTCGACATAGACCAAGATGCAATTACTAGTAATATATTCATGTCTAACGAGCTAAAGAGAGATTTGTGACAATATTTTTGAATTGTCCTGTCCGGCAATTCTTCAAATTGGAAATAAATTTGGTGATCCTTTATTCATGTAGAAAATTGTTTAAATGTCAGTAATTTTGAGATTGCCAAATGCGAGTAAATCGAATTGCATGAATAAGTAAATAGAATGAAAACTCTCAAATAGACAATAAACAGAAGCGAAGCAAATACAATCATGCTACATGAATATCATTGTAGACATCTTTATTTATAATGTGCCACGTGACAACACATCATTTCAAAAAATGTGTCATTCATGATGTACACTCAAGAGTGTACATTTGACATCTCCCAAGCAAATATTCGATAATCAAATCATGGCATTAAACAAATTAAACAGTCATAGATAATTTGACAATGCCACAGTATCTTAGAAAAGGACAGAATAATTCAAATGAATATTGAATTGTTGTACATCATTAAAACCTCCAGTTCTGAGACAATGTTGACAACAAATATAATGAAAATTAAACCCCCGTCCCCTATCAAATTTATAATAAGTTTTTCTCCCTCTTTTTTTCAACTACACATTCATTAATAAAATAATATTACACATAAATTCAAAAAAAAAAAAAAAATTCTTCCTTCTAACCACATATTCTCCATCAAATGACTATTCCAAAATTTATAAATTATAATAATTGAGGCCAAACGGAGGCACGTGCAAGCACATTGCAGCTTCAAGAGTATATCGAATGCAAGTTAATGACTTGTTTGATATTGATTTAAATCACATTTTAATTTAAGTCAAAGACAAACAATCAATATTAACCACATATTTTATGGATCCCATAACTTTTTATTCGCAAATTTCAAAATTTTTTTTATCAAAATTTACTAAATATTTAATTTTAATTCACATCAAGCAGGGGCTTATATACTCACGATTTCTTCACCACTGACTCATCCGGCCTTTGTGCATCATCACCGTTCGCTAGAGTAACTAAACTCATTTCTAGTCGATTCATTTGCTTCCTTTGTATCATTCACTTCCTGTACACAATAAAACTTCAGAATCCAAACACATTAAAAACTAAAAAACTAACAAAAAAAAAATATCGTAAAACTGAAAAAAAAAAAAAAAAAAAAAAGAAGAAGTCAACTTTGAATCTTTTTCCATTAGGAAGAAAGACGAAGGAGAAGAAAGAGCTAGCATTGAAGCAGAAGCTCTCCTTGTTTCAACCATATTTATAATCAGATCTTAAAAATTCAAAATTCTATTCCTCTAGAGAGTATAAAACAAAATCAAAATAAAATCATGAATTTTTTTATCGATTTTGGAGAGAGAGAGAGAGAATGGATTAGATTAATTAAGATTATGTTAGTATTTAATAAGATTTAAAATATAATTGAAGATTATGAACAATTTTTAGTTAGTAATATATGAAAAACATAAACAGTTTAACAAATTAATTTATCAAAAAAACATTTGTCAATTAATAAATTAATAGAAATTACAAAAATTAAATAATTCTCATAAATAAAGAATTATTTTTTCCAAAATTAAATTATTCTCATAATAACTAAAATTTGTTTGGACCAAAAAGAAATCATGTATAATATCCATTTCTTGAGAGCATGGACACAACTTGGAAGTCAATCTTCCTCTATCTTATTTCCTATATACTTTCCTCGGTATTCAACCCACACAAAGTGATCATAATTAGATACTTGTAAACTTAGAAGAGAGATGATAAGAATTTCTCAAAGTCACATCGTAGGCCTCTAGAGTTCAAATATTAAAATCTTTACCGGACACCTATCATTTTTAATAATCTAAATCCTTCTTTTCTTTCTTTCGCTATGAATATATATTTCGTATTTGCTCGCTCTCTCTCTCTCTCTCTCTCTCTCTCTCTCTCTCTCTCTTTGACATCTCATGTGTAAGACTTCTCTTCATTAGCTTTTTAAATGACCCATGTAGCGAGCTTTAGGTAGATAAATAGGGCATCCTGTTTTAAATATCCTAACATGCTTACTAACACGGGTCATAAATACTACGAAGAGAAGTATAAGATGTATCACATTTTCATTTGATATAATATTCGAAGTTTAACATTGGTCAGTGTCCGCTCAAGACTACTTAACCCAAACTCTTTCAACCAAAGATCTGATCCAAGAACTTCAAATCATCAAACTTCTATGAACACAAGCACTAACCTCCCCTCCCCTAAAATGCTTTTTAACAATTTGGTTTCTATATAAAGGATTTGAGGATTTTATCCAAACTTAGGTCAACACATTGACAATTTATCTACATAATCAAGTGATGCTCCAACATAATTGATAAGTCAATTATGGCTATGTGCTCAAATAAACAGGTCTAACATGGATAAACACTTAAGTAAAATCATAAGATATGATGTTGTCCAGTTCTAGCTAAAGCTATATACAATTCAAACAAATATCATCATAAGCGAAAAGTCGTTCAACTCTATACTAAACACTATTTTTTTTAGTTTTTTTTTCAATTTTTTCTTTTTTTTGGATTAAATTATTTATAGCAGGAGAACATGTACAATGGTTGATTTCAACAAAATGCTCGTATAAGACCTCATCAAAAGACAACAACAATGGCAACTCAAGAAATTGATGAGATAATATGCTTGTGGGAGATTTCATTATATGATAGCGACTACAAGATGTAAAAGTAGAATGTGAACTTGATGAAACTGTCTTGGGTGACTTGCCTGTTACATTATTTCTCTCACCAAAATGTGATATGGGTGATTTGCCTGTGAAATTATTTTTTCCATCCACAAATTATTAATGGACATCAAATAAGGGAATCACGTTCACTGGACTTCCAACAAATATAACAAGAGGAGAAGACTTTACATGAAGTGTCATTGTTTCTTTTTCAACAGTTTTAGATACGAACGTTGAACTTGAGAAATCTTTAATTAAAGAAGATGAGCATATGGAAAAGCAGGAGTTGATCTAGTAGATTAAACTGAAAAGACGGCATTTAATGATGCTGACCTTACCAAGCAATCCTCCGACTCCAGTGATTGCTTAATAATTGATTTTGTCATTAACACCAATGAGATGGTTGAAGTTTACATACTGGAGTTCGAATAGGGTGGTGAAGCGAAGCCATTTTTTAAAGACAAGGGGAACTTGAACTTTTGGAGAACAAATGAAAACTAGTGCAAGTTCAACAGACACAAGAAAAACAAGGCATTCAAAGCTTTCTTTAAAGCTCCTTGACTGGTCATTGCTGCCAAAAGTCGAGTTTAAGATTATAAACAGAGCACTTGATGGGAGACAACCCATCTTCTTTCTTCTCTTCTCCTTCGTACTTTTTTAAAAAATTTTTTATTACATTGTATGTAATATTTTAAGACTTTCTTTAATAATTTAAGAATATTTATCTATTAAGTTCAGTTTACTTAGGCTCATTGTTAATATCCTAGCATTATATTGAGCTTACATTAATGTGAAATACATTCTTAAGGTTGCATCTAGATTTCAATCTGCAAACCAATTTGAAAAAGTTATCTTTTCCGAACTATAGGATTTTTGTAGGGATGTACTCTCTGTTAGATAGTTTTTCCAAAAGTTAGCAGATTACAATTCTTCTTGGTGTGAATTTATGTAAATATTTAAACCTTATATACTATCCCTAATTTTATTTTGAATTCTTGAAACAGAAAATTAAAGCCTTTCAATGAGGAAAAGTGGTAGTAATCATGACATCTACCTCGGGGAGTTTCTGATCCTTACTCCTTTATTTTGATTATTTTTACTTTTACATTGGGGGACAATTTTTGTGGGGTGGGTCAATATGATAATACTTAAGATATTTGCATTTATCTTTCAACTTTTGATCGAGCCTGTATGGAAAATGGAAAAAATTGAAAAAAAATAATCGAAAATAGTGTCTAGTTTAGTATTGACAACTTGTCGCCTATAATGATATTTATTTGTTTGAATTGAGTACAACTTTTGCTAGAACTAGACATCATCGTATCATATGCTTTTACTTGAGTACTTATCCATGTTAGACTTGATTACTTGAGGACATGACCACTGTTGACTTATTACTTATGTTGGGATACAATTTGATTTTGTGGACTTAATTGTTGAATTTTTTGACTTAGGTTTGAATAGAATTCTCTAAACCTTAACGTAGTAACCTAACTGCTAAAATCCCCAAATCCTTAATATACAACCTAAAAAGCAGTTTGGGGTGGGAAGGTTAGTGTTTGTGTTTATAGAAATTTGATGATTTTGAGTTATTGGATCAAATCTTTGATTGAAGAAGTTTGAGTTAAAGAGTCTAGAACGAGTACTAACCATTCCTAAAAAAATTCAAATCCCAGATGATAAGAAAATATGATACATTTTATACTTTTCTTCTTTGAACTTTCATGACTTTAGTTATTAAATTTGCAAGGGTATCTGAGAACCTGGTGCCCTATAGTCATCTGACTTGAGAGTCAAAACTCGCTACAACAGTCATTAAAAGCTTAAAGGAGAGAGGTCTTGCACATAAAATATAAAAATTGAAGAAAGAAAGTTTGATAAATCCTATATTTCTCTTTGTAACTTTTATGACTTGAACAATTAAGTTTATAGGAGTATCTAAATATCTGGTGCCCTATGAACATCTAATTTAGAAGTTATCGGCCTAAAGCTACATAAGTTATTTAAAAAGTTTATGGAGAGAAATCTTGCATAGAAAATGTCAAAAGAAAGAAAGAAAGTAATCTAGATTATCAAAAGCAAGATGTGTTTGGTAAAGACTTTGAGATTTAAACTCTAGAGACTGGTGGTGTGACTTTGAGAAATACTATCTCCCTTTTAGGAATACAAATATCTAATTTTGATCAATTTGTGGGGAAAAATGCATTAATGATTCTTAGGAATCCACATGTACTAGAAATTTTTTGGGATTTGAGAGAAAAGCATAAAGAGTGATATTTCACAAGAGATGTAAGGAAAAATTGCTACATAGGGATTGGGATTAGAAGTAAAATAACACTAGATTAATCGTGTTTTGATATGGGTAAGAGTGCAATAACTGGCTAATAACACACACATTGAGTCGAGCATCAGATGAGTAAAAATTTATTTTGATGTTGTTTGGATCTTTCTAAAATATTACTTAGAGCTTGTTTGATAGATATTAAAATCGGATTAAAATTGAAAAACTAGCCGTTATTGTTGACTTTGATTAGACGAGTGGGACCCAATAACAGCTATATTTTCAATTTTAATTGGATTTTAATTGCTACCAAACAAGCTCTTAAACATGAACCCGAGGCAAAATGGGAAACAATTCAGCGTTAAAAGTGTTATTTGTGATTTATTTCAAGATAAAATATATGTTTTTAACCTAAGTTTAAATTTATTTTATTCGACAAAAAAATAAAAGTTTTAGTTTGTGGGTGTTTGATAAGTTCATTTTAGGCACTTATTTGGGCCAATTTACTATGTCTACTTAATTTGTGTTAATTTCCTGTTGTGTTCAGTTACGGATGATTTGTAAGCAACTGGAAGAAAAAGAGCAATAAATTGATGATTGGATGGGCAGGTCGAGGATCAATGTGCACATGGGAGTAAAATAGGATAAAATAAAGGCGAGGACAAATTGGAAGAAAGAGGACTAAAGTGCAAAAGGTGGAAATTTAAGCAACTGGGCAATCGCCCGGTTATTGTGGCCAGGCGATCACCTGACCACCATCATCCAAAACAAAAAGCAGACCGACCGGTTTTACACTGGGTGATCGCCCAATTCAATCGGCTAGAAATCTTCTTTCATTTTCTGATTTTTTTTCTCCAACATGGTAATTACTTCCTTGGGCCAATATTGCACGGTTTTGGTATCTTTTCGGAGCCCTAGAAGACCATTATAAATACAAGCCTTCAATCAACAACTAGGGTACACATTATTAACACATTATTCACACATTATTCTTGCAAGAAGAGGCAAAAGAGGAAGAGAGAATTCAAGATTTTCAAGACTTTCTAGCAAATCCGGGTTATGAATTCCTATTATTTCTTTTCTTTTCATTCAATTAACATGTTAGGCTAAACACACTTTTGTGCTAGTATTACGATAAACCTTGTATTATGAACCTTTAATTCTTAAATTCTATTTGTTTTTGACATATAAAACACATATTTAATTATTGAATGATTGACATGGTTTATTTTTCTATACAATGATATGTGCAGTGATTGTACGAGTTTTGTGACTTATTTTACATTCGAAAGAATGAAAATAAGTTGGACATAGTGTTTATCATAGTAGAGTCCGATAGAGAATAGGAATATACGACTATGCTTTACGTGATCTTTAAATATTCATGGCAATTTAATGCATTTTTTTCATGTTCTCATCCATCGTAGAAATATAGTCGGGTCACACATAAGAATATGTTTAATTCTACTCGAAAAAGATTATTAAACAAATTTGGAATATTGATCTTCATAATTAAATTGTGTTGTCCAAATCAAAAAATTAAAATTAAAGGGAAATGATATAAGGGGACTCGGAATCCTAGTGCGTCTTTATCATGATATTTTCGTCAAACTTGAATTTATTTATCATTTTGCATTTATTTTGGTTAATTTAGTTTTTTTTTTTAATTCATAAGCAACTTGGTTACAATTTAGTCATTGAAGAAAATCACAAGCGTTTATTGTTTCGATTAAGGCAAAATTAATTGCAATTAAACTATAACAATCTCCATGGGTAAAATACTTGGACTCAAAAACCATTATATTATCTGTTATGATCCGTGCACTAGCAATATTCAAACAAACACATATAACGTCAACAATTGACATGCTCTGTTGGAAAAGTTGAGCAGCATATAGCTGAGTTTGGATGGAATTTTGAGTGGGACCCGTTTGGCCATTTTGAAAGATGAAAGTTGATTTGTATTCTCCTCCATGAGTACATCGAAATCATATACTTACTTGTCAAAAATGATGCTCGGGTGAATGAGAAATTGAAACTCAAAGTGAGCCATGTGAAAGGAGTTTATGTTGGTGGGAAAACTAAAAATAAGGTTTGTCCCACATAGGAAGTGGATGAAATCTAAAACCACTTTATAAAGGATTACACTTTAGAATTGTGTAATCATGTGTAGCATAGAGGCTCTCTCCACATGCGCGCGCAGGGGGGTGCAAATAATGGACCGAAATAGGTTTCGGACCTTGAAGTTGTATGCGAGCGCGACTTGCGTACACGAATGTCGGACCGAAAGGAGCAAAATTGGCCCCTTAGGAATGTCCCCGTTTTGCTACATTTTTTAATTTTTTTAACAGACTTTTGGTTTTCCAAAACGGTTGAAACTCCTAAAACTCCTGTGGTAATTGCCTTGAAATGAATAGGCAAGTTACAAGATCCAAAACTTTTATATATCTCGTTTTTTCCATTGTTCAGTACACGAAAATCATCTGCAAATTCATCTGCATACAGTTTGGGTCTGTCTTCAGTTTTATTTTCTGTTTCTTTTTGTTTTGGTGATATTGTTCGGGCACTCATCCAGTTCGCAAGAGTATAATTTGTGGTGCTCAGATTGTGCTGCTTTGCCATTGTATCCTGAGAAGCAGACGCTCATATCATACCTCAAGCACGTACGGTGAGGGGGCGAATCTGTTTTAAGGAAACTGTGTATCACACAGGCCTCGGGTTAAAAGTTCTTTTATTTAGTTTTAATTATCTATATTACTCGTTTTTTGCAAATTCATAGTTCTGCAATTTTACTTTACGTTATCAATTGTTAAAATCTGTTATGAAATGCAAATACAATATGTGTAAATAAAGTGTTTAAGTATACTGTATTCAAACTGTTAATCCGGTATACATTCTGCAAATCCGATATCCAAGTAATTGAAACAATTATCCTATAAACTTAAAACAGATTATTTGGGTAAGTTGGTTTTTTTTTTAAATTAATATTAGTTTATTGGAAACTAATATTTTTGTTTCATTTTCAGAAATGGCAACCAAACAAACTAACATGGATGTAACCCAAGCTGTGGCTACTGGAAATCAGGCTGTGGGCTCTAGTTCTGTTGGGGCTCAGACTGTGGCTAGATTGGCAAGTCATGTTGTGAGCCAACATGTGGCTACTGTTCCGGTTAATCATAATGAAAAATCGGAGAAATTCAATGGCTTGAATTTCAAGAGGTGGCAGCAGAAAATGCTATTTTACCTAACCACCTTGAATCTTGCGAGGTTCTTGACTGAAACTGCTCCAAAACTCAATGAGGGTGAGGGAGATGTTCAAGCAATCAGTGCACTTGATGCTTGGAACCATTCGGATTTTCTGTGCCGAAATAACATTATGAATAGCTTAGCAGATTCGCTATACAACGTGTATAGCACTATGAAAACTGCTAAGGAGTTGTGAGAGTCTTTGGACCGAAAATATAAAACTGAAGATGCCGGGGCCAAAAAGTTCATTGTCGGAAAATTCTTAGATTATAAAATGGTGGACTCCAAAACTATAATAAGTCAAGTGCAAGAACTCCAAGTAATTCTTCACGAAATTCATGCCGAAGGGATGGTGTTGAGTGAAACTTTCCAAGTGGCTGCAATTATTGAAAAATTGCCCCTCGCATGGAAAGATTTCAAGAATTACCTAAAACACAAACGAAAGAAATGAACGTCGAAAAACTAATTGTTCGACTTCGAATTGAAGAAGACAACAAGAGTTCCAAGAAGAAGTTGTTCAATCCTAGTGTTGCTAAAGTCAACGTTGTGGAGTATGGTCAAAGTAGTAAGGCCTACAAAAATAAGGCTGGGTCATCCGGTGGTAAAGGGATCAAACTAGGACCTAAAGGTGGAATTTCTAAAAGGAAGTTTCAAGGAAAATGTTTCAATTGTGACAAGGTGGGTCACAAGTCTTCGAAGTGCAGATTTCCAAAGAAGAAGAAAAAAGCAAATGTGGTTGACTACATGGCGCATGATGTGGCGGAGATGAATCTAGCAGCTGTCATTTCTGAAGTGAACATGGTGGGCTCTAACCCAAAAGAATGGTGGATTAACACCGGAGCTACGAGGCATGTGTGTTCTGATAAAGAACTGTTTACTACTTTCGAAACAATTGAAAATGGAGAAAAGTTGTTCATGAGAAATTTAGCAACCTCTGAAATCAAGGGACAAGGCAAGGTGGTTCTGAAGATGACTTCGGGGAAAGAGCTGACTCTTAACAATGTGCTTTATGTGCCGAAAATTTGCAAGAACCTTCTGTCCGGGTCGCTTATGAATAAACATGGTTTTCGTATTGTATTTGAGTCGGACAAAGTCATTTTGTCAAAAAGTGGAATGTTTGTCGGAAAAGGTTGTGTTTCCGATGGTATGTTTAAACTCAATGTAATGGTTGTTAAACCAAAAATGAATAAAGTGAACTCTTTCGCTTACTTGCTTGAATCTTCCAATATGTGGCATGGTAGACTAGGACATGTTAACTATGATTCTTTACGTAGACTAGTTAACTTAAATTACATACCCACATTCCGTATTGATTCAAAACATAAGTGTGAAACTTGTGTTGAGGCAAAGTTGACAAGATCATCATTTAAATCAATTGAACGGAATACAGAACCACTTGATTTAATTCACAGTGATATATGTGATTTAAAATTTGTACAAACAAGAGGTGGCAACAAGTATTTTATTACTTTTGTCGACGATAGCACAAAATATTGCTATGTATACTTGCTAAAAAGTAAGGATGAAGCGATAGAGAAATTTATTTTCTACAAGAATGAAGTTGAGAACCAACTTAATAAAAAAATGAAGGTGATAAGAAGTGATCGAGGGGATGAGTATGAAACACCTTTCGCTGAATTCTGTGCACAACACGAAATCATACATGAAACCACCGCACCTTATTCACCGCAACAAAATGGTGTTGCTGAAAGAAAAAATCGCACCTTAAAAGAAATGATGAATGCCATGTTGGTAAGTTCTGGGTTACCTCAGAACATGTGAGGGGAGGCTGTGTTATCAGCAAATTACTTTTTAAATAAAGTACCTCGAAAGAAAATAGAAAAGACCCCTTATGAGTTATGGAAAGGAAAAAAGTTTTCCTATAAATACTTACGAGTGTGGGGGTCTCTTGCTAAAGTGGCTGTCCCAATACCAAAGAAGGTGAAGATAGGCCCGAAAACTGTAGATTGTATCTTCATTGGATATGCTCAAAACAGTAGTGCTTATCGATTTCTTGTGTATGAATCTAAGATTTCAGATATACACAAAAACACGATAATGGAATGAGAAATGTTTCGTTCTTTGAACACGTATTTCCATATAGGTCCAAAGAAAAAGCAAGCTCTTCTAAACGGACATATGAGACTATAACTGAAAATAGTCAGGACCAAGTATTAGAAGAGGAGGTTGATGTTGAACCAAGACGTAGCAAAAGGGAAAGGATAGAAAAATCTTATTGTCCAGATTTCTGACCTATATGCTAGAAAGTGAACCTCAAAGCTATCAAGAAGCCATGAACTCCTCAGAAGGACCTCAATGGAAAGAGGCAATTAAAAGTGAAATAGATTCCATTTTGCAAAATCATACATGGGAGCTAGTGGATCTTCCTCTAGGAAGTAAACCACTAGGCTACAAGTGGATTTTCAAATGGAAAATGAAAGCAGATGGATCTATTGAAAAGTATAAGGCCAAATTAGTAATAAAAGGTTACAGACAACGAGAAGGTTTTGATTACTTTGATAAATATTCTCCAGTAACGAGAATGACATCTATTAGGATGATACTGGCGATTGCTGCTCTACGAAATCTTGAAGTAAATCAAATGGATGTTAAGACTGCCTTCTTGAATGGAGATTTAGATGAAGAAATCTATATGGAACAACCCAAGGGGTTTTCATCTCCAGGGCAAGAAAAGAAGGTTTGTAAATTGGTGAAGTCATTATATAGCCTGAAATAAGCACCGAATCAATGGCACGAAAAATTTGACAGTGTCATGCTGGAGAGTGGATTTAAAATCAACGAATGTGATAAATATGTTTACGTTAAAGACACTGGAAATGGTTATGTCATTCTATGTCTTTACGTTGACAACATGCTTATTGTTGGCAGTGACAATAAGATGATTAAATCCACTAAAGATATGTTAAATTCGAGATTTGACATGAAGGATATGAGTTTAGCTGATGTTATACTTGGAATCAAAATTTCAAGAATATCAGATGGGCTTGCTCTAAGTCAGTCACATTATGTGGATAAAATTCTAGAGAAGTTCAGTAAGGAAGATACTGAAATAGCTAGAATACCGATAGATACAAGTCAACATCTATCGAAAAACAAAGGTGAAAGTGTATCTCAAGTAGAATACTCGAGAGTTATTGGGAGTCTGATATATTTGATGAATTGTACAAGACCAGACATAGCCCACACAGTGAGTAAACTGAGTAGATATACGAGTAATTCAGGATCTGATCACTGGAAAGGAATAGTAAGAATACTAAGGTACTTGAGATATACTCGTAATTTTGGACTGTACTATACAAGATATCCAGCGGTTATTGAAGGATATACTGATGCTAATTGGATATCTGATATAAAAGACTCAAAGTCCACAAGTGGATTTGTGTTCATATTGGCAGGTGCAGCTATATCCTGGAAATTCTCTAAACAAACAGTGATAGCCAGATCCACTATGGAATCTGAGTTTATAGCTCTAGATAAAAGTGGTGAAGAGGCTGAGTGGTTGCGCAACTTCTTAGAGGATATTCCAAGATGGTTAAAACCTGTGCCAGCAATTTGCATATATTGTGATAGTCAATCGGCAATTGGGAGGGCACAAAGTAACATGTATAATGGTAAGTCTAGACATATACGTCGTAGACACAATACCATAAGGCAACTACTCTCAACTGGAGTTATCACTGTTGATTATGTAAAATCAAAGGATAACATTGCGGATCCGCTAACCAAATGGTTAAATAGAGAGTTAGTTGAAAAATTATCGAGGGGAATGGGACTTAAGCCCTTGAATGGATAAGTTAATACAAATGAAAACCCAACCTAGTTGACTGGAGATCCCAAGATCTAGGTTCAAAGGGACAACCTAATTGTAAAAACTTGATAAAACCACTGTGGGGAATATTACCTCATGTCCATTCCTATGATATAACAGTGATGCCCGTAAAGATGAAGGATAAGCAACAGGCTTTTAATGATTCTTATGCGTCGTAAATCGAACCACGCAATGCAGGTTACTTGTAGTAAGAAATCACCTATGTGAGAGAGAAGTGGGGCCGCTTCTAAGGGAATTGTGTGGGGCAAAATTCTTGTGAACTCTCACAGAACCAGGCGAATGTTCATGACCAAAACGAACATAATAATGAGAACTGAAATGTGTTAGGAAGAATCCTGTGTGGAGTATATCATCGTTTACATAAACGGCAGAACAGTTCAAGGACATCACGTCTACTCGTCAGTTAGTAAAGTAAATATGCTTATACAAGGGAAGATTCAAAGGGTAACACCTACCTATCCTATGCAGGTTTCAACCGTTGAACTATATCACCAAGTCGTCGCGTGTCACATTCATCTGTTGCTCCCAATTTTCATTCATGTGGGTGGATTGTTGGAAAAGTTGAGCAGCATATAGCTGACTTTGGATAGAATTTTGAGTGGGACCCGTTTGGCCATTTTGAAAGATGAAAGTTGATTTGTGTTCTCCTCCGTGAGTACATCGAAATCATATACTTACTTGTCAAAAATGATGCTCGAGTGAATGAGAAATTGAAGCTCAAAGCGAGCCATGTGAAAGGAGTTTATGCTGGTAGGAAAACTAAAAATAAGGTTTGTCCCACATAGGAAGTGGATGAAATCTAAAACCACTTTATAAAGGATTGTACTTTAGAATGGTGTAATCATGTGTAGCATAGATGCTCTCTCCACGTGCGCGCGCAGGGGGTGCAAATAATGGACCGAAATAGGTTTCGAACTTTGAACTTGTGTGCGAGCGCGACCTGCGTATACGAATGTCGGACCGAAAGGAGCAAAATTGGCCTCTTAGGAGTGTCCACGTTTTGCTACATTTTTTAACTTTTTCAACAAACTTTTGGTTTTCCAAAACTGTTAAAACTCCTAAAACTCCTGTGGTAATTGCCTTGAAATGAATAGGCAAGTTACAAGATCCAAAACTTTTATATATCTCGTTTTTTCCATCGTTCAGTACACGAAAATCATCTGCAAATTCATCTGCATACAGTTTGGGTATGTCTTCAGTTTTATTTTCTGTTTCTGTTTGTTTTGGTGATATTGTTCGGGCATTCATCCAGTTCGCAAGAGTATAATCTGTGGTGCTCAGATTGTGCTGCTTTGTCGTTGTATCCTGGGAAGTAGACGCTCATATCATACCTCAAGCACGTATGGTGAGGGGGCGAATTTGTTTTAAGGAAACTGTGTATCACACAGGCCTCGGGTTAAAAGTTGTTTGCTTTTATTTAGTTTTAATTATCTATATTGCTCATTTTTTGTAAATTCATAGTCCTGCAATTTTTCTTTACGTTATCAATTGTTAAAATCTATTATGAAATGCAAATACGATGTGTAAATAAAGTGTTTAAGTATACTGTATTCAAACTGCTAATTCGGTTTACATTCTGCAAATCCGATATCCAAGTAATTGAAACAATTATCCTACATGTTCTTGACATGATTGGATAATCACTTGTCAATAAACAACTAATTTGAACTTTGATGCCTAACAAGAAAACCACGACATGTGATCAATCGAAGTGACATGATTAGGCATAAAACAATTGCTATTGACCAGCGGTGACGCCAATCAAGGGGATTTATACCCAAAGGTAAGGGTGCGTATGGTTTGGTGTTTTTGAACTGATTTTAGTTTTCAATTTTATAAAATACTAAAAGTGTGTTTAGAGTAGTATTTTCGAAAATAAGAATAAAATTATAATATAAAATTCAAAAAATTATCCATTAATTAAATCATTATACGAACGTGTAGGAAGGCACGACCTTTTCTCATGTCTAACATGTAAGAAGATGGGACTTTTAAAAATTAAATTTTATTGTATTTTAAATCCTTTGTAAATTTACTTAAATAGACATAAACAAAATTAAATAAAAATACATAACTCTAAATTGATCCACTAGTTTTTTTCATCAGATTATCCTAAATCTTTTTATATTCTATTAGAGATTATGTTTAACTAGAGTCCTAATAGATCAAAGACATTTACATGAATATAATTATAGGTGATGGTGGCCTTAAATTCACATACAATTAATATTAGAGGTCTTCAATAGATAAAGAATATAATAAACAATGGAAGAGACGCCGTTGGTGTAAGTGTTATGCCCTAGGTCCAATCAACTTTGGACATAAACACTTTGAATATATATAATCAATGCATATGTATGGCAATATCTATTATTTAATTGAATTAATATTCTAATAAATTAAATAATAGAATCCGTAGATTCAAGTCTTGGTGATTTGTTAATCACAAGGAGTTGTGATTGTGAGATACAAATTACATATGACTGAATCTTAAATCGTCCGTGGTCGAAGTAATAACGAGATACGGATATCGTTATTACGGATAGACTATCGCGTGTGGCATTCTTACTTGTGAAGTAAGTAGCTGATCTTACAAGCTAAAGTGTGGTGACACTTGAATGAACACGTGGATGTTTTGTTATAGAACAAAACATTGGAGACCCGCTGAGAGATTCCACATGGATAACTATCTAAGTGTTAGTGGTTAATCTCTAACGTTCGGTAGTGGAATTGGTCCTTTGACTTGAGGTCATCATAGTACCTTATATGAGGGCAGTCATACTTTGGTGGTGTTGGATGTTGCTCTGTCAAGGGTCGCTAATACAATATCGTTCGGGTATGTCAAGAATCATATGAAGGTTGTGAATGATCAATAGAGGATTCGTCACTCTTAGATAGTAAGAGATTATGATCTACATTTTATCCAGTTAAGTTAATAATGAAATCCTTGGCCAAGGTGAACTCATAAGTCGAAAAAGAGTTTTCGACGTACATTAACTTAACAATGGGATAAAAGATATGATCGATAATTGAGATTGACACATATCCATATCTCATAATTGATCGGATCATATTGACGAAAGGATTATAGTTTCACGATAAACGAACAAGTTTGGTTTTGTCATGCTACGTGATATTTCCCGTCACATGTATTGCCCTGATACATTGCTAGATGTCAATCTGGGACAACGAAAATGAATTAGTGATAAATTAAAAGGGGCGTTTTAATTTATCGATTTTGATTAGATCAAAATAATAATTCACGTCGTTCGGCATCGTGATCGGGAACCTAATGTGTCACACACAAAAGAGAATCAGAAGAATGAGATTTACCAATTAATTAATTGACAAGTGTTCGATAATTAATTAATTGGGTTGTTTATTAATAGACTCGAATTAATTAATTGGATTAATTAATTCATGGACCAGATTTAATTAATTTGATTAATTAAATCTTGGACCGGGTTAAGTTTAATAGATGGGTCAAGCCCATCTGGACTTATATTAATAGACTACTAGGGTTTGAAAAACTGTAGAGAATTTTATTATTCTTGCTAGCACAAGAAAAGAAACCCTAGCCGTCATTCTTGTTCTCTGTGTGGATCACCATTGGAGGCTGGACAATTGGACAGCTTGGATTGCAGATCGTGATCATTGGAGTTCAAGAAAAAGCAAAAGAGTTTGTGGAATTCATCAAAGGTATTAATCCTAATCACAGTTTCTATCTAAACACATTGCAGATCCTCGTTTGGGAATTGAAAATTATTTTATTTCCGCTGTGCATGTTAAGTAAATTCCCAACAGTGGTATCAGAGCCTACTTTGTGTTTGTTAGAAATTGTTACGAATTACAGAACAATCAAAAAGTTGATTGTTGACATTTTTCATGTTTCTAGCAATTAAGAAAATTTGATTTTCTTAAAATCTGTTTAAAAAAAATAAAAAATAATAAAAAAAAAAAATTCTGGACGTCGAAGGCGGCGGCGACTAGCGGCAATGGCCGCTACCGGCGGTGCCAATGGGATGGCGACGGCCGCTGCGGGATGGCGGGCCGGCAGCCGATGCAACGGTGACGATCTCATTGTTGGCAGCTGATCGTCATTCTTAGCTGACTAGCCGGCAGGGGCTGGTGAGCCCCTGCCATGGTCCCAAGTTATGGCGCCGGCTGCTGTCGGCGCCGGGAAAGAAAAAAAAAAAAAGGTTCTAGGGTTTCAGCAGTCGGGTGGAGGTGGGGGCCTGCCTGCAATTTGTGAACTTTCAGGCCCTCGCCTGTAATTATATGTATAAAGGGTCTGTCTGCAATTTTAAATGAAGGACTGTCTTGCAATTTTCGAAATTGATGGGATTTGTTTTTAATTTGTAATTGGGTCAATTTGCAATTTCAAAAAGGGGTAATTTTTGAATTGAAATATTAAAATGATTTTAAACTTGAATTTCAAATGGGTTTGACCTAAAATTTTAATATTGACCCGTTTAAAATTTTATTTAAAAATTGACGACTTTTATATTTTCGTTAAAATTGGATTTTAACTTAAATATTAAACTTTGACCCTAAATTGAATTTTATTTTATTTAGGAGTTTTATCCTAAATTAAAATGTTAATTCAATTTTAAATTAGAGTTGGACTTTAATTTAATATTTAATTAAAAATTGATTTTAATTAAATTATCCACCCTAGTATATTGTTAAATTGGAGTTGGACTCTAATTTGACATTTAATTGAAATTTGATTTTAATTAAATTGTCTCGCCCTAAATGTTTCTTAAAATTAGAGTTGGACTCTAATTTAGTATTTAATTAAGATTTGATTTTAATTAAATATGTTCGCCATAATATATTGGAATTAGAGTTTGACTCTTATTTTGTATTTAATTAAAATTAGATTTTAATTAAATTCAACCGTATTAATTTGATTATAATTAGAGTTGAACTTTAATTTAACGTTTAATTAAAATTTGATTTTAATTAAATTGTTTTGCCCTAAAATTTTATTGGAATTAGAGTTGGACTCTAATTTGGTATTTAATTAAAATTTGATTTTAATTAAATAGTCCCGCCTTATATCTGTAGAATTAGAGTGGGACTCTAATTTGATGTTTAATTGAAATTTGATTTTAATTAAATAAGTCCGCTAATTAAATTAATTAATTAATTTGATTAATTAATTATTTAATTGTTCCGATCCATTTGTCTAAATTAGTTTAGACGACTTTAATTGCTAGAAACTTGAAACATGTTTGCATATAATATTAGATATTATAGGAATGCATTTATATGATGAATGTTTTATTAGTGGATGATTATGGACTCGACCATGTGGATGTGTTAAATGGTTAGTTTTATTCTTGTTGTTTTATGAGCCTGCGAGCTCTTATTTATTTTGGACCTGCGAGTCCGTTATTATTATTATGGGCCTGCGTGTCCAATATTATTTAGGCCTGCGTGCCAACTAGTATAGGATACAAGTTGCAGCTGGACTATATGGAGATACAAGAAGAGGAGGAGACCATAGAGATGGAGCATTGTATGAATCAATGCTATACCCCATAGGAACTGACCGACTAGTTTTCCTTATGGCTCGGGAAGACTAGATAGTATAAGTCCATAATCGTCCACACTATTATATGTATGTTTATTTGCATGTTAGATGTATAATAAAATATATATAATTATTATGATGAGACCTTTTGCATGCAAAACCCCTCGTTAAAAAAAAAATATTAAGTCAATTTGATATTTGCCTTCCATCATTATAGTGAAAAACGAGAGTCCTCAATCGATCTAAGCTTGTTGAGTACACTCAAGGTTGGTCGATTAGGGATATGTTTGACACTTTGAAATATTAGAAATTTCTGAATGATAGGTTTGACTTAACTAATATTTATCTTTTGTTGAGTACACTCAAGAAGATAAATTCTAGAGGCATGTTAAAATATTAAGTCATATTTATTTTCGCCTTCCTTCATTATAGTGAAAAACGAGAGTCCTAAATCGATCTTAGCTTGTTGAGTACACTCAAGGCTGGTCTATTAGGGATATGTTTGACACTATGAAATATTAGATATTTCTGAATGATGGGTTTGACTTAACTAATATTTATTTCTTGTTGAGTACACTCAAGGAGATAAATCTTAGAGGCATGTTAAGCTAACACATAAGATGTGTGAAGACAAAGAGTTGTCGGCTTAATGATCTGGGAGTTGTATGGAGATACAATTGATAATAGTATCTACCCAAATGTTTTATTAGGGCTTGTTGAGTACACTCAAGGTTTTAATATAACAAATGGGATCCCAGCCCACTGGGAATCAAGTACGGATTCCATAAATTTATGTGAGAGGGTCATAAATTTGAGTTAAACAGTGGGAGCGAAATTAATTTAATAAAATGTCATGTTAAATTAATTCATGCATTATATATATATTATTTCTTTTACTTTTCGTCGTTTACATTTATTGAATCATGAGTAACCATATGTAAGAGGCATATTGTATGCCAACAACCAAAACAAATTTTCTTGATTGACGCCGCAATCTGAGAATTGTTCTCAGGCATGAAAAATTGGTTGTGTCCTTGAGTAGCCCTTTCTAGAGACACCTGTTGATGACTCGATAAAAGAAGAGGTGGTTGTTATAATAAACACAGTGTTGACGATAGTACTACAAGATATGTGATGTTTGTGACTATGTCACCTGAGTTATAAAGCAACATAAGAGTATAGATGCTAACACATGATCTTTCATCTCAGTGTGTTGAATGATGAACAATCATACGAAGAAATATATGATATTTCCCAGCAACTATACCAGTGCTTAATGACAGAAGAATCTTCAGTCGGTGCTTGTGTACTGAAGATGCAGACTACTTTGAGAAGTTGTCTTGATTGCGTTCAGTCATGAACAATGAACTAAGTATAGACTTGGTTCTGCAATCTCTGTCAGAGAGTTATTCATAACTAATTATGAATTTAACATGAATAAACTCGAAACACACTCATTGAGTTGCTGAACGTGCTTAAAACTGTTAAGTCCAATATCTGTGTTTGTAGTGGACAAATTTTAGTCATAGATTCCTCTAAGGAAGTCTAAAGGATGCTTTAGGAAAGCAACCAAAATGACTAAGACAGTTAAAGCGAATAAGGACAATACCAAATCTGCTGATCCTTATTATCATTTTGGAATGATGGGTCATAGAAATGAAATTGCAAGGCTTAAATCTACTTCATTAGTTTCATGGGTATTAGATACTAGATATAGATCTCATATTTGTATAAATATGCAGAAACTAAATAAAAGTAGATCGCTGCAGAAGAGAGAAGTTGACCTACACGTTGAAAATGAGCAAAAGTTGCTGCATTGCCTGTAGAAGCATATTTCTCGCCATTGCCTTTAAGCTCGATATTAGAATTAGAGAAATGTTAATTTTGTTCTCACCATTACCAAGAGCATTAAATAAATTTCATGTTTTAACATGAATTATTTTAATGTTAAGGACAATTGTTGTTCCTTTTTATCTTGATAAGATCTTAATGGTTATGGTAAATTACAAAATGACATTTATATTCTAAATATTGAGTGTTCTATAATGAGTATAGAAATTGAAAGGCATAAAAATGATAATCTGAATAACACCTATATCTGGCATTGTAGATTTGGTCACATAAATGAGAATGCAATTCCAAACTTACATGGAGATGTATATTTGGGTCAAATAATTTTGAATCATTTGACAAATGCGAATCATGTCTGTAAGACACAGTGACCAAATCTCCTTTTACTTGAAAAGGAAAATGATCTGCACAATTATTAGGTCTAATACATAGTGATGTATGTAGATCCATATCAATTAATGTCAGGTAAAGTTTATCTTATCTCATCACATTTACTAATGATCATTTCAGAAATGATCATGTATATTTGATGAAATTCAAGCATGAATCTCTTGAAATGTTCAAGGGATTCAAACTAAAAGTTGATAAACAAATAGGTAAATATATTCTTACACTAAGACTTGTTCGAGGTAAAGAATATCTAAAATGGAGAATTTTAGATTATCTAAAAGAGAATTAGATTCTCATGCAGTGGATTCCTCCACATACATTGCAACATAATGGTGCATCTGAAATGAGGAATAAGTACACTACTAGATATAGTGTAATTGAGAACAAGCCATGTAAGCATTCAAAAATCGTTTTGAGATCATGCACTGATTGCCACGTGCTGCACACTAAATCGTGCCCCATCTAAATCGGTTGACAAAAACTCCATACGAGTTATGGAATGGCCCAACATATCTCATATGAACGTTTGGGTTGTGACACTTATGTGAAGCGCACTGAATCGGATAAGTTTGAGACTAAATCCGATAATTGTATATTTGTGGATATCCAAGAGATAATTGGATATCAATTCTATAATCTCGTTGAGAAGAAAATGTTCATCTCAAGACATGTCATACTCTTAGAGAAAGTGTTTACTCTAAGAGAGACAGTGGGAGTAGAATAAATCTTGAAAGAGTTCAAGAGTCCACGGATATAATTAACCGAATAGATAAACCTGAGTCTTATCCCACACCAGCTGAGGGACATACTCTTGATCAGGAAGTGGAGACTTCTGAGGACACGTTAGCTCAGTGTAAATCTTGTAGGATCATTTGACCTCCTAGAAGGTACGAATCCATGATTACTAATCAAGGATAATGAACCTACTAATTACATAGAAATAAAGTCAAGTGTTGACTTAAAGAGATGGACTTGTTGTATGTAACCGAGGTTTGACCTTGGTCGACTTGCCTGATGGATTAGAACCCATAGGTTGTAAAAGAGTTTACAAGAAAATGTCAATATTGATTGAAACAAGCCTCTTGGAGCTGGAATCTTCGATTTAATGCAAAAGGTCAAAATGTTTGATTTTATCAAAAAATGAAGACGAAATGTGCGTTTACAAGAAGATAGTGGGAGCATTGTCGCATTCCTGATATTATATGTATGAGACATATTATAGGAAACGACGTCTCTATATTTCAATTGTTGAAATTGTGGTTGTCAAATAATTTCTCCGTGATGGATGTGGGAGAAGCAAGTTGATCTATAGAGATAGATCTAGAAGATTGCTTAACTCATCCCAATCTATACAGATAAAATCTCGAGAAGATTTTATATGGAGAAAATGAACTGAGAGTTCATGGATAGAATGATACTAACTTCTAGTCAGACTAGAATAATAGCACATCTCAAAAAGGATATTGGTTTACTCTTAAGCGGTGTGTTGGAAATGTTCCAAATAACCGTTGATTCAATAATGGAAGCCTTATACATCATTGCTTTACAAAGCAACAAAAGTTGTGGTCTGGATCAGGGAGTTCATTACTGAACTTAGAGTAGTTCCTAACATTGTTGTTCACACGCTTATGCATTGTGATAACAATGGAGCCATCGTGCAAGCGAAGGAACTAAGGTCTCATCAATGATCCAAACATATGTTAAGGCAGTGTTATCTCATTGGAAAAATAATACAATGAAATGACGTAAATAAAGAACTAATTCCCACAAGTTATTAAATTGCAGATCCACTGACAAAGAGTTGCCGCAGCATAAACATGATCGTCATGTAGACTCTTATGGTATAAGATACATAAGTGATTGGATCTAGTGCAAGTGGGAGTTTGTAAGTGTTATGCCCTAAGTCCAATCAACTTTGGACATAAACACTTTGAATATATATAATCAATGCATATGTATGGCAATATCTATTATTTAATTGAATTAATATTCTAATAAATTAAATAATAGAATCCGTAGATTCAAGTCTTGGTGATTTGTTAATCACAAGGAGATGTGATTGTGAGATACAAATTACATATGACTGAATCTTAAATCGTCGGTGGTCGAAGTAATAACGAGATACGGATATCGTTATTATGGATAGACTATCGCGTGTGGCATTCTTACTTGTGAAGTAAGTAGCTGATCTCACAAGCTAAAGTGTGGTGACACTTGAATGAACACGTGGATGTTTTGTTGTAGAACAAAACATTGGAGACCCGCTGAGAGATTCCACATGGATAACTATCTAAGTGTTAGTGGTTAATCTCTAACGTTCGGTAGTGGAATTGGTCCTTTGACTTGAGGTCATCATAGTACCTTATATGAGGGCAGTCATACTTTGGTAGTGTTGGATGTTGCTCTGTCAAGGGTCGCTAATACAGCATCATTCGGGTATGTCAAGAATCATATGAAGGTTGTGAATGATCAATAGAGGATTCGTCACTCTTAGATAGTAAGAGATTAT
The DNA here is from genome assembly GCA_035079005.1 of Fraxinus americana. NCBI lineage: Eukaryota > Viridiplantae > Streptophyta > Magnoliopsida > Lamiales > Oleaceae > Fraxinus > Fraxinus americana. The sequence continues at coordinate 14,855,289 of CM068710.1, read as the reverse complement.
GATCTACATTTTATCCAGTTAAGTTAATAATGAAATCCTTGGCCAAGGTGAACTCATAAGTCGGAAAAGAGTTTTCGACGTACATTAACTTAACAATGGGATAAAAGATATGATCGATAATTGAGATTGACACATATCCATATCTCATAATTGATCGGATCATATTGACGAAAGGATTATAGTTTCACGATAAACGAACAAGTTTGGTTTTGTCATGCTACGTGATATTTCCCGTCACATGTATTGCCCTGATACATTGTTAGATGTCAATCTGGGACAACGAAAATGAATTAGTGATAAATTAAAATGGGCGTTTTAATTTATCGATTTTGATTAGATCAAAATAATAATTCACGTCGTTCGGCATCGTGATTGGGAACCTAATGGGTCACACACAAAAGAGAATCAGAAGAATGAGATTTACCAATTAATTAATTGACAAGTGTTGGATAATTAATTAATTGGGTTGTTTATTAATAGACTCGAATTAATTAATTGGATTAATTAATTCATGGACCAGATTTAATTAATTTGATTAATTAAATCTTGGACCGGGTTAAGTTTAATAGATGGGTCAAGCCCATCTGGACTTATATTAATAGACTACTAAGGTTTGAAAAACTGTAGAGAATTTTATTATTCTTCCTAGCACAAGAAAAGAAACCCTAGCCGTCATTCTTGTTCTCTGTGTGGATCACCATTGGAGGCTGGACAATTGGACAGCTTGGATTGCAGATCGTGATCATTGGAGTTCAAGAAAAAGCAAAAGAGTTTGTGGAATTCATCAAAGGTATTAATCCTAATCACAGTTTCTATCTAAACACATTGCAGATCCTCGTTTGGGAATTGAAAATTATTTTATTTCCGCTGTGCATGTTAAGTAAATTCCCAACAGTTGGAGCAAAAATATACAGACATGGCAATTTATGAAGATGAATTTGAAAAAGTAAGGATTACATTTTTATGTGTAAAGTAAGGATTACATTTTTATCTGTTTTGTTGTTTGATTTTTTTTACAATCAATTTTCAATATATAGAAACTTGGCTGTACGTTAAACAGAAAAACAAGAATTCCAGAAAATAACTCCTAAAGAATTGGACTTTTGGGAATCATTTATGGGAATTGAAAAGGATTCATGCATGCGCACCTGATGTTTTAGTAGTTATCTTATTTATTTTTGAATTTATTTCAATGACATTATTTGACAGTAATATACTTTTAATGTAGGATACTACGATGTCCTGGATGAGTTATTTGTTGATTATACGGATATGTTTACGACAAACACTACAACAAATGTTACCTTTTACGGCACGCATTACGACAAACACTACAACAAATGTTACCTTTTACGGCACGCATTTACGGCGTACATATAAGGCATGCCGTAAATAATGACTATTTACGGCAAGTCTTAAATGCACGCCGTAATAATTCGGTGATTAAAAGTATTTACGGCATACATTGATGGCATGTCGTAAAAAGTAAGCTTTTACGGCATACATTAGTTGCAGGCCGTAAATGTAAGCCCAATACCCAATTTCAGAAACCCAATACTTGTTAAAAAAAAAAAAACTAATTAACTCATTAGACTACATTCATTATACGAGCCCTAACATTATACACGCCCCAAATACATCGAGTCTGAGACCGTCAATCTCTGTCACCGTGAGACGCCCCTGTAGCCACTCCGCCACCGCACGCCTGCCGCACGTCCCTGCAGCGACGCCGCACTCCCCTGTAGCCTGTAGGTGAGTTTTCTATTGATATGTTTTTTCTGGTTTTATCTACTTATTTATTGTTTAAGCATTATGATCTTTCGTTGCTTGTAAATTTTACGAACGGAATGGAGTAGCTCGTCCAATTGTTTGCTCTGTGAAAATCCATTTTCTTTGGAGGTGTTGGAAAGTTAACTGATTGATTTAATTTTGTAAATATTTGATTATCTTTGAGCACTGGTTTGAATCGAAGGATCATCGATTCATGTATCCAATCGACTTTTTACTTAAGACTCTAACTAAATAAGAAGAGTTTGTGGTTGTGCTCTATTTTTATTTTGGTAGGGAAGGGTCCAAAACTAACACTGCCCATTTGAATCGAACAGCAAAGTGGCAAAAAAGGAGACTCCAAATTTATTGGGAATTGTTTCTATTATATTTTTTTGGCATTGTTTGAGTTTTGTGATGTTCTTTCTGGTGGTATCTTGTTCCAGTTGGATTTGAGTGAGATTCACATTAATTTCTATTGGAAAAAGATGAGAAAACAGAGTAAAGGAAAGAAGAGAAGAGAGAATGTGATTCCTAATAAGAGAAGAGAGAATGTGATTTCTAATCAACCTTCTTATAGTTGTTTTTGCTAAGTTCCCAAAGTGCTTTTTTTTTTTTTTAAATTATGAAAGAGAAAAGTGAAAGTGATTAGAAACTTATGGCTTTTATTGGTGAAGATGGGCAACATTTTGATCTACTTTGAAATTGAGACTGTGTCCAGGGATTGATGCTTTCCTGTTTATTCAAAGTGTAATGAGATTACTACATTACGTTCGCTTAAATTAACATGTAGTCGATACTCATATGATTTCCCAAATATCAAGTTCGGTTGTTCCGATCATAATTGATGATAAACAAGCAGTTTGTGGTTTATTGCAGCACCATTGTCTTAATAAAGTTCTCTATTAATTTCTTAACAGGTTGCAGTAGTGTTGAAGGAGTTACAAACTACTCCAATTTCGCCTATTTTGATTCAAGTTTGAATCAATGTTTTTGTAATTTCATTTTGTGTGGAACTTTATTGTCAAAATGATTTACCTAATCGGAATTTGATTTTTATGATGTCCTAATAGAATCATTTTTTCTTCATTCTTACTGTGTTACAACGGATTGTAACTTAATGATGTTGATATATTATCATGGATAAAGATTGGGTACACTTATCAAGGTTATCTTGTCATCTTAAATTTAGAACATTTTTAAATATGTCAATAAATGCTTTTTAGATGATTTATTTAGCATTATTTTTATAGAGTTTCGGAGGCATATCAACAGGGTACAAGAAAATTTGCAGATATGGTGCAAGCCAATGCTGGGAATCCAAAAAAGGTCATATGTCCTTGCAAATGTTGCAAAAACCTATTTCACCAACATTTTGATATAATGTATGGACATTTGATCATTAATGGCATGGATCCTACGTATACTACCTGGGTGTTTCATCGGGAAAAATCGAATGTAGCATCATTGCCTCCTCAAGATGTAGAAAATTTAGAGATGTATAGGATGTATAGAGATGCATTTTTTCATGATGACAATATTGTAGAGCCTGAGAATGAAGATAGACAGAAAGATTTTTCAAAGTTATATGAAGGCGTCGAAATTCCTTTATATCCTAGTTGCACAAAGTATACAAGGATATCTGCAATCGTTGTCTTATATAAGCTTAAAGCTACACATGGTATATCTGACAATGGTTTCACTGAACTTCTTGATATTATTCGAGATATGCTACCACATGGAAACACCTTTCCTGATTCTTGCAATTCAACAAAAAAGTTATTGAACACCTTTGATTTAGGGTATGAAAAGATACATGCATGTGTAAATGATTGTTGTTTGTTTAGAAAGGATCTAGAGAATTTGGTCGGCCTAGACTAGTTATATTTTACCGACCACGTTAAACTGGTCGGCAAATATAACTAGTCTAGGCCGACCAACATTTATTAGTAGTCGGTAAATATTATTTTTAACGACCACTTTAAACTGGTCGGCAAATATAACTAGTCTAGGCCGACAAGAATTATTTGTAGTCGGTAAATATTATTTTTAACGACCACTTTAAACTGGTCGGCAAATATAACTAGTCTAGGCCAACCAAAAATTATTTGTAGTCGGTAAATATTAGTTTTAACGACCACTTTAAATTGGTCGGCAAATATAACTAGTCTAGGCCGACAAAGAATTATTTGTAGTCGGTAAATATTATTTTTAACGACTAATAGTTGTGGGTCGATAAAAAGTGGTCAGCAAAGAGGATTTTTATTGACCACTTCTATTTGGTCGGGAAAAACCTGGTCGGCAATATAAATGGCTGACTAAGAAATTTTATTGGTCGGTAAATGAGCATTTTCACCGACTAGTTTTTGGTTGGTCGGGAAAGCTCTATTTTCTTGTAGTGTTAGTTGTTGCATTTGTGTCCTTCCAGCTTGTTCTTTCAGCCTAAACTTCTGACATGCATTGTAGACGTGCCTCAATGTGCTGACATTTGTCCCATCATTTTGTTTCAATGTGTATAAGATTTCCTTTGGTCTCACGTGATTCTTTGACATGTCTACCAAAATTGAAGTCTCTTTCTCAGTTAGTCTCCCAGGATATGAATGTCCTTCAAGGTTCAAAGAAATGTCATGATTATGTCTCTCACATTTCACTTTCAATATCCAATAATCACCATCTACCAATTTTCTTCCATTCAAAATGAATGGGCATCCACTGATCCACACTTTTTTGTTCCAGTAGCTCTACGGCTCTTCTTTTTTTCATTTTCTTTGTTGGTATTCCTACACTTATACGAACCATATCTTTCACATGCAAAATCAATTCTTGGTTTTCTCCCAACTTGGCCGAAGTCAGATTTTTTCATAACAACAATCATGTTATGTCTCTTACTAGTAGTTTTAACGCAATCAGTCAAGGCCTCTTTACTTGTAAATATCTGTTTATCATCAAATATTTGTATATGAATATGTCATCATATTTAAAAAAAAATAAAAATCATTACATACCATATTTGTTGTAAACATATCCGTATAATCAACAAATAACTCATCCAGGACATCGTAGTTATGTGTTGATGTATCCTACATTAAAAGTATATTACTGTCAAATAATGTCATTGAAATAAATTCAAAAATAAATAAGATAACTACTAAAACATCAGGTGCGCATGCATGAATCCTTTTCAATTCCCATAAATGATTCCCAAAAGTCCAATTCTTTAGGAGTTATTTTCTGGAATTCTTGTTTTTCTGTTTAACGTACAGCCAAGTTTCTATATATTGAAAATTGATTGTAAAAAAAATCAAACAACAAAACAGATAAAAATGTAATCCTTACTTTACACATAAAAATGTAATCCTTACTTTTTCAAATTCATCTTCATAAATTGCCATGTCTATATATTTTTGCTCCAACGGCGTCTCTTCCATTGTTTATTATATTCTTTATCTATTGAAGACCTCTAATATTAATTGTATGTGAATTTAAGGCCACCATCACCTATAATTATATTCATGTAAATGTCTTTGATCTATTAGGACTCTAGTTAAACATAATCTCTAATAGATTATAAAAAGATTTAGGATAATCTGATGAAAAAAACTAGTGGATCAATTTAGAGTTATGTATTTTTATTTAATTTTGTTTATGTCTATTTAAGTAAATTTACAAAGGATTTAAAATACAATAAAATTTAATTTTTAAAAGTCCCATCTTCTTACATGTTAGACATGAGAAAAGGTCGTGCCTTCCTACACGTTCGTATAATGATTTAATTAATGGAAATTTTTTTGAATTTTATATTATAATTTTATTCTTATTTTCGAAAATACTACTCTAAACACACTTTTAGTATTTTATAAAATTGAAAACTAAAATCAGTTCAAAAACACCAAACCATACGCACCCTTACCTTTGGGTATAAATCCACTTGATTGGCATCACCGCTGGTCAATAGCAATTGTTTTATGCCTAATCATATGTCACTTCGATTGATCACATGTCGTGGTTTTCTTGTTAGGCACAAAGTTCAAATTAGTTGTTTATTGACAAGTGATTATCCGATCATGTCAAGAACATGTCAATTGTTGACGTTATATGTGTTCGTTTGAATATTGCAAGTGCACGGATCATAACAGATAATATAATGGTTTTTGAGTCCAAGTATTTTACCCATGGAGATTGTTATAGTTTAATTGCAATTAATTTTGCCTTAATCGAAATAATAAACGCTTGTGATTTTCTTCAATGACTAAATTGTAACCAAGTTGCTTATGAATTAAAAAAAAAAAACTAAATTAACCAAAATAAATGCAAAATGATAAATAAATCCAAGTTTGACGAAAATATCATGATAAAGACGCACTAGGATTCCGAGTCCCCTTATATCATTCCCCTTGAATTCTAATTTTTTTGATTTTGACAACACAATTTAATTATGAAGATCAATATTCCAAATTTGTTTAATAATCTTTTTCGAGTAGAATTAAACATATTCTTATGTTTGACCCGACTATATTTCTACGATGGATGAGAACATGAAAAAAATGCATTAAATTGTCATGAATATTTAAAGATCACGTAAAGCATAGTCGTATATTCCTATTCTCTATCGGACTCTACTATGATAAACACTATGTCCAACTTATTTTCATTCTTTCGAATGTAAAATAAGTCACAAAACTCGTACAATCACTGCAGATATCATTGTATAGAAAAATAAACCATGTCAATCATTCAAGAATTAAATGTGTTTTATATGTCAAAAACAAATATAATTTAAGAATTAAAGGTTCATAATACAAGGTTTATCGTAATACTAGCACAAAAGTGCTTAGCCTAACATGTTAATTGAATGAAAAGAAAAGAAATAATAGGAATTCATAACCCGGATTTGCTAGAAAGTCTTGAAAATCTTGAATTCTCTCTTCCTCTTTTGCCTCTTCTTGCAAGAATAATGTGTACCCTATGAAATATGTGAAACGAAGATCAAGAATATATGTTTTGAGAACTGATAAAATATCACCAAAAGATGCGATGTGAGAACTAATTACTGAATTCGTGAATAAATTTATGTAGTAACACATTCAGATATATTTTCCCCACCAAATTTTGAAAGACAAATTGAGATATTCACTCCCCCCCCCCCCCCCCACAAATACGTTTCTGCGTAGGGCTATGATTTGCTTCAAAAATTTCAATAGTGGAAGGATTTGTGTCCACAAAAAAATATATTTTTTTCGACAAAAATTTTGATGGACGAGATATTTCTTTTGCCCGACAAAAATATTTGATACTTGTAGGCTAACTAGTGTTGGACGTGCATTGCACGACTCGACGTCAAGTGTATGTATTGGTAATGGTTATGTTGGGATAATTTTTAATCTAAAAAGTGAAAACGGAAAAATGATATTGGGCTTTATATTTTGGGCCTTCTTTTATATATTTAGTTTTGTATATGAGTGACAACAATCACTGGCTTAACAAAGATTGTAATGTAGCATAGTGTAGTCATTAAAAAATAATGACAATAGATAAATTGTCATTGGCAACTCAAGAATTATGCAATTGAGCACAAACCCTTGAAATTAGTCTAAATATGCTAAATGCATAAAGAAATATGAATTAATGGTTCAGTAAAATTTGATATATAAATGAAGTTAACCGAAAATAAATTCCAATTTCAATTATCTTCGTTGGTTTGTACGTTAATGTAATGCTAGGTACTTCCAAATGAAAGAAAAAAAAAAGATTAGCCAGTTAAAAAAATATGAATACATATTGCATATTTTAATTTAATGGCCCAAATTTAATGGACGTTCCAAGCCTCCAAAAACTCCGACATCGATTAAATTTCATCTACATTGAACATTATGCATGGCTCCACCCCAAATATTTGCATATGTTGTTGTTGCAATTTATTATTTTCTTGTAGCATTCAATGACGTATCACACATTTGAGATTATCGTTGATGACAATATTCTTCTTTCACTTGAAAAATCCAATCGACTTGTTGCAATGGCTAACATGTTCGTTGTTGTTCATGTATTGGAAATTATCAAGTAAATCTTTTTTTTTTTCAATGTTCCTACTCCGATTTATTCAACGAGTTATATTTTATTGTGTTTATTCATCTTTAGTTTTTGAAAAACTCATATATATGTCATGCTGGTGTTTCACATAATAGAAATTTGGGGTGTAACGCAAGGCACGATTGAGCGCCAATGATTGAAGTCTACTGTCATTGGAACGCCCAAGTTTCACTCGAGCGTCCTTAATTTTTGACCCTACAGTAAAAATGGTCTGGGTCCGCCCCTGTTTGGAAGATGTATTTTCTCTATCTAATTGTTTATTTTCCAATTATGGTATGTTTGAATTGAGCTAGAAATTCTTTTGTTTGTTAACTATCTAGGGTTTCTGATTTTCCTGCAAAAAATAATTTCCAATCGATCACCGCTGATTTATCATTTTGATTAACTGTGTATAATAATTCAATAATATTTAATTCATTAATTTGTACAGTAACCCTGTTCATATATAATTCTACATTTGAAGTGATGACCCCAACCGACCAAATCGTGACTTTAATTGATAATTAGCCATTATATGATGGTTTCAAGCTGGAAAGAACGGCAGTGTTGTATTATCTGTTTTATATGAGAATCTTTGTGAAGTTTACAATACTTGGTTTTTTTTTTTGTAACTAGTCAAAGAGATTGTGAGTCCACTAAGCATCAAAATCTTCATCTTGATTTTTTTGTTAAGTCCTCTGCTTTTAAGTTACTTTGAGGTTGGTGTTGGCAATGCTGCTTCTTTGAAAGGCTATGTTTGGCTTTCTAAAGGTAAGCTCGCTATGATTTATCATTTTCTCATTTGTTTGATTTTACTTGATTGGCTTATTTGGCAATTGGGCTTAACTTGATTTACTTTTACTTCCGGTAACTTGTTTTCGCTTTTAATTACTTAATTTGGGCATAACTTAACTTGAAACCATTCTTAATAGCAATAATGTTTAAATCCAGATATCAAGTGAAGAAATTCTTTAAGAAAACATGGATTCTCGAATGATCAGAAGAATTTAAAATTACAAAAATCACGTTTTTCTTGAATTAATTAATTACATTTCAAAATTATTATATTAAATTAAATATTTAACTGTAATATAATTTAATTAACCCACCCACCCCACCTACACCACCCCCATTGCTCCGGCTACTACTCGGCGACCGGCGACTACTCCGGCGACCGGCGACTACTCCAACAGCACTTAATTCCGGCAACTGCTCCGATCCGGCGACTTTTTCGAGGTCACAGATCAAAAAATCCGTAGGTCACGGGTTATTTGGAGGTTACAGATAAAAACTTTTGTAGATTGCAGATTATTTCGAGGTCACGGATCAAAAAAATTAAGGTCACAGATTCTTTTTTTAAGTTACAAATTATGAACTTCAAAGTCACAACTCAATAGTAAGGTCACAGACACCAAAAATAACCACAACAGCTAGGTCACAGTCACCCAAATACCCTTCCCCCATCCCAGTACATCACCACACTTTGTCACAGGTCACAGATCGACCAAATAAATAGTCACAGAAACTTCGACCCATCCGTCGTACCCGTCTCCCAATCATAGTACACCAACAATACTGGGTCACAGGTCACGGAACGACCAAATAGTTAACAATACCTGGTCACAGAACGACCAAATAATTGGTCACACACTTCGTCCGATCCGTCGCCAACCCTAATCCCTAAACCACCCACCAACAATATCAGCCCAAACCACCACCAGATCCGCCACATATAGAGATCTGCCCCCACACCCATAGATGCATCGCTGAGCCACACACCCACCTGCAACAGATGCACTGCCCAATTTCATCACACAGATCTGCCCCACACCCATAGATGCATCTCTCTTATTCATCCACGATGCCGCCCCACACCCACAGATCCACCGCCCAATTTCCTCGTCCACCCACCCAAAAAGGCCGGCAAGCGGCGTCAACGCTATCAGCAAGAGCTGTCGCATTCTTGTGGCGGCGTTACACAATGACGTGATCTTTGTTATGTGACACACGATGCAGCTGCTGCCATATTGCTACAAGCTAAGACGATCTTCTTGTCTTGACAGCTGCTCCACAGCGACATTGTACAACAACTTGCTATGTGAGGGGATAGATGAATGTTCGGAGATGGGAGGAGGAGGCAGGGGAGGGGAGGAGGCAGGAGGAGAGAGATTAGGTTTGGGAATTTTGTGAAATTTGGGGTGGGGTATGTGGGTATATAAATTAATTTAATTTAAAATATCATTATCAATATTAATTGTTGAAATTAAAACCTGATTTTTGAGTAAAAAACGTTTAAACCTGATTTTTAAAAAGTTAAAATTAAACAACTGGTCTAGTTAAATTTTCCCAATTGAGAATCCAAGTACTTGTTGATTGATCAAACTAGCAAAATTTTCTTACGTAACAAATGAACCCATGGGCCTTGTGGATCTATGAAATAAGGCATTTATTAACAAGCCATTCTTTATAGGGAACAATACATTTCTATGGTATTTACTTTACCCCATTTCAAAAATACAAAAACAAGTTTAAAATTTCACAAATCAGGTTTTTAAATTTTTTATTTATGAAATAATGAATTATTAAATCAATTTATTATTAAATATTTAATTCTAATATAATATAATTACCCCACCCCACCTCCACCACCCATACCACTCCGGGGACTATTCCGGCTACCGTTTCGGTCACAACTCATTTCCGGTGACCGTTCCGACAAGTGCTCCGATTCCGACGACTATTCCGCTGCCACTTTGTTCCGACGATTACTCCTATTCCGGCAAGTGTTCCAACTCCGACGAAAATTTTTAGGTCACAATTCAAAATTTAAAAGTCACAATTTTTTTATCGGTTACAGATCACAAAATTTATAAGTCACAATACTTATTTACGGTCATAAACATCACATTAATTGAACATACATTATATTTAGGTCATAATTTATCAAATTATTGGTCATACAATGAGAGTGTCGGTTTCTTCATATTATATTAGGGTTTGATTAGATATAATTATATAAAAATAAAAATAAAAAAATGTTTTTAAATTTTTAATTAAAACCTGATTTTTGAAATGTTAAACTTGTGAACTTATTTGTGAAACTGAAAATCAAATTCCAGGTGTAGGTGTAATTTCCTCTTCTTTCTATACCTGACCCAGAAAGTAACTGGATCCAACCCGATAAGCAATATTTTAGTACCCAACCCCAACCTAAGTATAAAACCATAAACCCTAGCTTGATCTCTATTAGAGCCACCAAATAGAAGGAGCCCCTATCGGCGTTGCAACAAGGTTCGAACGCTCTCTCTTCCACAAACTCATGCATACGTATACTTGTCTCTTTAAATTTTTCGATTTGTACATATAATTTTAGGTTGTTTGTGTAGATTGCTTCGATTACTATTTTCTAGATAATACGAGATTCAAATATTATGAATAAATACACTTTCACGACGAATTGGTTGATAGAATTGGTTTATGGTTCGAGTTTTCTACGGCTCAGCTTTGTTAGAAACCGAATTTGTATCTTGATACATGTTCCTGAATATCATGTTATTAACGACAGAAATATTTTTTATGAGCCGTGCTTGAGAAATTTACATTTTCTTCCGAATACAACAAATGACTTGGAATGAAGGAAATATTTAAAATGTGATGTCAAATTTATTTTCAGCGTAAAAGATTTGCTTCAGTTTATGGTTTGAAGTTTCTTGTTCTTTCTATGTTTATGATATAAATTTACCAATATTTTGAGACTCCAATTAACTCTTATATTTGTTATTTGTTGTATTATGTCAGTCTTCTACCTTTGAGTTTCATATTTAACTAATGAAGATAATTTTGTTGTAGAAACAAGATGAATCTAGAACTATTGATCTGCATAAAGCTTCTCAGAATTATTATTATTATTGTAATTTTTATTAATTTATTTATTAAAAAATGTTTTTTTGATAAATTAAGTTTGTTAAACTGCTTATGTTTTTAATGTATTATTTACTAAAAATTGTTCTTAATCTTTAATTATATTTTAAATCTCTCTCTCTCTCTCTCTCTCTCCAAATCCAATAAAAACATTTCTTGATTTTATTTTGATTTTGTTTCACTCTCTCTTGAGGAATAGAATTTTGAATTTTTAAGATTCTAATCATGGCTGAAATAGGCTCTTTCTTCTCCTTCATCTTTTACAATTGCAGTATCCCTGCTGGTGGAAATCATTTTCGGATTGATCTTCATGTTTAGTTTTCATCCATCTTCTTCCGTTGGGTCATGTTCTTTAGTTACTATTTCAAATTTTTCATAAATTGGGATTTTCTTCTGAAGATCATCTTCGCCAAATTGAAGGTAACACTGCATATTGTGATACGATGATATTGGTTATAAATATCATAATTTATGAAATATGTGAAACGAAGATCAAGTATATATGTTTTGACTTTTGAGAACCGATAAAATATCACCAAAAGATGCGATGTGAGAACTAATTACTGAATTGGTGAATAAATTTATGTAGTAATACATTCAGATATATTTTGTAGTTAGTTGTTAAAAGCTTAATAATTTCAATTTCTACATTTGCCAATCATAATTGCTATCATCGGGTTTACACATATTACATATGAAAGTGACTTATCCTTGATTCCTTTGTCATTCCATGTTGAATTCCTCCAAATCAACAATCATATTACTGTGATTTCACATGTTTTAAATTTGAATTGTATAAGTAATATTTGTTACGTATGGAAGTTTGTTTTAGCTGATGCATCTATCATTGACATTTTTTGTCGGAGATTGAAAAATGAGTTTGTCCCAATCACGAGTGATGTTACTGAGAATTTAAATTAATAAATTTTCGTTGTGGTTACACATGACATTATATCTTTGTGTGGAGGAAGGTACGTAATGTTTTAACTTATTTGTAAATGCGACATGAGTTAAAGTGAATTTCTAAGAGCCAGTTCGATTCAAAGCTGGAGATCAGATCTTCTCTGAAGGTGGACTAGACTTCTTGGCGATCCCAATCTTGTGCATGCATATGACATTTTGGCGGTTCTTGAATTCCTAATTGTTATTATGGGACTAATTGAAGGATCCAGAGTCAACATTTTTGAAGTTATTGGTAAGGACAACCTTTACCCCCTTGGCCAATACTTTTATCCTCTTGACCTTGCTGATGACCCCCATCACTTTTGCTTGCTTGAAGTCTTGAAGGTGAAGAAAATAAAGAATGAAAGGCTAACCATTTTCTTCATGATCTAGTTCTTTATTTAGGCTATTGTCATTGAAAAAAGGTCCCTTGGAAAATATATTGGGGTGGTAACCATGCTTGGGTCATTGACTCAATGCCACCAATTTCATGAAGTTTTTCAAACAAATTATCGAAGTAATTAATTAATTATTTCTTTAAACACTACAAGAAATTTACACTTTCCCTACCAATTTTAAATTACAAATTGAGATTTGTAGACGAATTCACTTTTCTATACAAAAAAAAAAAAAAAAAAAAAGTTTCATAGGGCATTGATTATTTTCAATAGTGGAAAGATTTGTACCCACAAAAAAATATATTTTTTCTCGACAAAAAATTTGACGAGCAAGATATAACTTTTGCCAAATAAAATATTTGACATATTTGTAGGCTAATAATTAGTGGAAAATTTTTCAATTTTTAATTGCATTTTTAGTCGCACCCCTACAAAATGTATATTTGAAGTGAAAAGATAAATGAAAAGAAAAAGTGAAATTGGTTTGTTTAATTGCATTTATTTTTCATGAAAAATGTTAGTTTTCTATCCAAATTCATACTTTGGAGTGTTTAGTTGCTATTTTTTTTCCATTGAAAATATTTTTCAACTTTTGAAAATTTGCCTAATTTTCTTTATTTTTAAAAGAAAACATTTTTTGGGAGTAGGTTATTATTTTTCTCAAAACAAGAAAAAATTTCTCTTTTTTCGAAAATATTTTTCATGCCAATCAAACACGAAAAGTATTTCTACATTTATTTTCTTTCCTTTCCTTTTTAGCTTTTTCTTCTATTTTCCTTTTCTTTTCTTGCCCACGTTTCCTTTCTACTTCTCCCTACCCTTTTCTTAATTTCTACTCTGCACCGGCTTTCCGCCACAAGCAGGGGCGGAGCCAGGATTGTTGGTCAGGCGGGGCACAACTTATCGATGTTGCACATCGAGGAATGCGCCATTGTATAAGGAAAGAGCGGGCCGGGACGGTGGAAAGGACAGTCCATTTTTGTGAAAGTATTGGTAGGAGTCTCTTTAGTTTACCTCTTCTAATATAGAAGAAGAATGCTCCCACATTAATTCATCCTCAGAGTCTGGGAATGGGATATTGAGCTCAATATCTGCCACAATATCAGGGAAATGATTCTTAAATGCCATTGGAATGTTCCAGCGACCATCATTATATAGTAACAAGTCTTCATTTGACTTCATTTTCTAGGCTAACAGACTGAAGGTGCTTCTTTTTGTGGTTTTGGTGTTAAAATTTGCCTATTATCCACCACAGTACCTGTCGATATGTATCTATCTAGGCCATACCCGAATAAATAAGTTATTCTTTGAAAGAATCTCTTCATAAGATTTCAATTTTCGACAATACCTAAAGTTCAACAATTCCCAAATTTTAATCCTACAATTCCCAAATTTAAGCAATTTCTATCCATTAATACCCAAACTTCAGCAACTACATCAGTTCACAACAATACCCAAATTTCAATTTTCAACAATACCCAAATTTCAATTCATAACAGAGTAACAGGTTACAGACAAACCAGAGAAGGCTCAAGAGGTGTACCGTGTGTCCGTGTCCACTGTCCAGTGTTCTAATTCAGTCATTCAGGAATCAGGGCCTCAGGGTGAGGGGCCAAATCAATTTTCACCTCTGTAACGATGAAAAACACAAAATAGAAGCAATCAGCAAATGATTCAACAAAACCAATCAACTCAAATTTCAATTTTCAACAGTGTAATAGCCGTACGAGGTGAAACTGTGAAATAGCCGTGCGAGGTGCGAGGTGAGATTGTTAAATAGCAGTGAAGTATCTAATCTCAACGGTGAAATAGGCAAATAGCGGTGAAGTGTCTTACTCGCAGTCGCGGGCTTGGAGGCTGGAGCAGACGGAGACGGGTCACGACGGGATTCAGGATTCTCATGTCCTCGTCTCAAATGGCTCTCCTTTAATGTTCAACTGGTCCAGTGGAATCTGGAAGAGAAGATGCACCGTTCGGCGTTCGAGTAGCAGTCTGTGGCTGCGCAAATGGAGAGCGGGAGATTTAGGAGAAGACGGTGGAGGAGGGATTTGTCGAATTGGGGAGTGAAATGGAATGGAGCTCTGGGCCTGGGTGGGAAGGAGGAAACGTGTGTACAATATTCTGATTGGGATGGGCCTTGGAGTCTTGCTGGAGTGCTGGGCCTGGGTAAAAAAAAAAAATTAGCCCAAAGTTCAGTGTGGGCCTGTGCCCACACTGGTCCTAAGGTGGCTCCGCCCCTCCCACAAGATTACCGTCCGGCCACCTTCAATAAGCCATCAGCCGTCGATCCCAGTAACCTAACGACCCAATTCAGTGCCAGAGACAGCTTAGAGGTATCGTTTATTGATTTTTATTTGTTGAATTGTTATCATTTTGTAGGGAAATATTGTGAAATGCAAATTGGGTTATTTGATTACTATAAATTAGTTTATTGGGTTGCTATCAATTCATTTACTGGATTGTAGGGCAATATCATAGATCTACAGTAAAGTGAAGGTTCAAACTCGATTGAAAGTGTTATGGGTTCCAAATTATCATAATGTTTTGTTTCCTTAACTTATGATTAAAGTTGTGTTTCAACCAATTTATGAGATAGAGTATTTGTTCTGTGACTTTGTTTTGTGTATTTCCCTTTTGGCTCTAGTTTCCATTGAATCTTATTCTGTCACATTTTTTTTTTTTTTAATCTTTTTTGTCTCTCTTTTTCTGAGTAATAAGGTGTATCTTTTTTCATTTTATTTTAAACTATTAATACCCTGTAATTTTTATGTAAACCACTGATTTGTGTTAATGGTTCTTGATTTCTTTGGATTTATACTTCATCTCTTAGGGCTTATGCAATCGTGCTGTGCAGTTCTATTGATATCAAAGTCATTGTTTGGGATTTTGAGTTCCATAAGTTTACTTAGACACCAATCTAATAAGGACTAGTCTACATATTAATGTTGTCATATTGTCCTGTTGGTAGTAAAACTATCGTAAATTGATCTGTTGATTTCTAGTTGAATTTATGTGACTCTATACTAGTTCTATACATCTAATTGAAGTTACAAAATCTTATGGTCTTGCAAAGTTCACTTCATATTTTTAGATTCTAAAACAAATTGGTATATGAATTTGTTTACATGTAAAATATTAATAAAGACCCACTTTAGATTGTTTCTTGAATCTAATATTACATTAGATGGGGGTGAAAGGCTGATTTTTTTTTTTATTTTTTATTTTTATCCTATAGCTGTTTATAATCACCTAGTAAATTAGTTTTGAAATTTCTATCATGAATTCTAATTTGAATAGTTTGATTATTAGTTTTGCATTTCAAAATGTGAAAAAGTTTAAATATTATGTAAACCTAATCTTTTGGTTGTGAGAGAGATTTTATTTTGGATTGTACAGAGTCTTTGTTTGAATATATATATATATATGTTATTTATTTAAATATTTCAGTTTGTTAGGCTTGTAAAAAAATTATGTTTAAGGGTCTCGTAATAGCTAATCGTCTATGGCCTCAAAATTCTTAGGGCCTACCCTGATTGTAGTACACTTCTTCACTCCCTTCGTTTCACGAACACTTCTATAGCCTTCTTGACCCATGGGTACGAGAAGCGATGAGATAGATGGAGTCGCGTGGGTCCGAGAGTATTTAATGTTGCAAACGATGATGATGGATGGAGTTACAATATTGTAGCAGTGATGAGTGGGTTAGGGTTTGGTTGGGGCTGTATGTAATCTGTTTTGGATGTATAGTGTATGTTATTAAAAAATAATGAAAACATTAATAATTAATTAAGTGTATTAATCTATTTTTTAATTATTGGGCCTCAATTTCCTCATATTTTAGTACCCAACCCCGACCTAGGTACAAAACCGTGAACCCTAGCTTGTCTCTATTAGAGCCACCGCACAAGAGGAGCCCCTATCGGCGCAAGAAGGTTCAAACTCTCTCTCTTCCACAAACTCATACATACATATATGTGTGTGTCTTTAAATTTTTCGATTTATACATATAATTTTAGGCTTGTTTGTGTAGATTGCTTCGATTACTATTTTTTAGATAATTCAAGATTCAAATATGATGAATAGATACACTTTCACGATGAATTGATTGATAGATTTGGTTTGTGGTTCGAGTTTTCTACAGCTCAGCTTTGTTAGAAATCGAATTTGTATCCTTTTCTGCTGATACATGTTCCTGAATATCATGTTATTAACGACTGGAATTTTTTTATGAGCCGTGCTTGAGAAATTTACATTTTCTTCCGAATACGATAAATGACTTAGAATGAAGGAAATATTTAAAATGTGATGTCAAATTTATTTTCAGCTTAAAAGATTTGCTTCAGTTATGGTTTGAGATTTATTGTTCATTCTATGTTTATGACATAAATTTACCAATATTTTGAGACTCCAATTAACTCTTATATTTGTTATTTGTTGTCTTATGTCAGTCTTCTACCTTTTAGTTTCATATTTAACTAATGAAGATAATTTTGTTGTAGAAACAAGATGAATCTAGAACTATTGATCTGCATAAAGCTTCTCAGAATTATTATTATTATTGTAATTTTTATTAATTTATTTATTAAAAAATGTTTTTTTGATAAATTAAGTTTGTTAAACTGCTTATGTTTTTAATGTATTATTTACTAAAAATTGTTCTTAATCTTTAATTATATTTTAAATCTCTCTCTCTCTCTCT
Source organism: Fraxinus americana (assembly GCA_035079005.1). Lineage (NCBI taxonomy): Eukaryota > Viridiplantae > Streptophyta > Magnoliopsida > Lamiales > Oleaceae > Fraxinus > Fraxinus americana. The sequence continues at coordinate 14,837,493 of CM068710.1, read as the reverse complement.
CTCTCTCTCTCTCCAAATCCAATAAAAGAATTTCTTGATTTTATTTTGATTTTGTTTCAAACTCTCTCTTGAGGAATAAAATTTTGAATTTTTAAGATTCTAATCATGGCTTAAATAGGCTCTTTCTCCTCCTTCATCTTTTACAATTGCAGTATCGATGCTGGTGGAAATCATTTTCTGATTGATCTTCATGTTCAGTTTTCATCCATCATTTTCCGTTGGGTCATGTTCTTTAGTTACTATTTCAAATTTTTCATAAATTGGGATTTTCTTCTGAAGATCATCTTCGCCAAATTGAAGGTAACACTGCATATTGTGATACGATGATATTGGTTATAAATATCATAATTTATAAAATATGTAAAACGAAGATCAAGTATATATGTTTTGACTTATGAAACCGATAAAATATCACCAAAAGATGCGATGTGAGAACTAATTACTGAATTCGTGAATAAATTTATGTAGTAACACATTCAGATATATTTTGTAGTTAGTTGTTAAAAGCTTAATAATTTCAATTTCTACATTTGCCAATCATAATTGCTATCATCGGGTTTACACATATTACATATGAAAGTGACTTATCGTTGATTCCTTTGTCATTCCATGCTGAATTCCTCCAAATCAACAATCATATTACTGTGATTTCACATGTTTTAAATTTTAATTGTATAAGTAATGTTTGTTACGTATGGAAGTTTGTTTTAGCTGATGCATCTATCATTGACATTTTTTGTCGGAGATTGAAAAATGAGTTTGTCCCAATCACGAGTGATGTTACTGAGAATTTAAATTAATTTTCGTGGTGGTTACACATGACATTATATCTTTGTGTGGAGGAAGGTACGTAATGTTTTAACTTATTTGTAAATGCAAAATGAGTTAAAGTGAATTTCTAAGAGCCAGTTCGATTCAAAGCTGGAGATCAGATCTTCTCTGAAGGTGGACTAGACTTCTTTGCGATCCCAATCTTGTACATGCATATGACATTTTGGCGGTTCTTGAATTCCTAATTGTTATTATGGGACTAATTGAAGGATCCAGAGTCAACATTTTTGAAGTTATTGGTAAGGACAACCTTTACCCCCTTGGCCAATACTTTTATCCTCTTGACCTTGCTGATGACCCCCATCACTTTTGCTTGCTTGAAGTCTTGAAGGTGAAGAAAATAAAGAATGAAAGGCTAACCATTTTCTTCATGATCTAGTTCTTTATTTAGGCTATTGTCATTGAAAAAAGGTCCCTTGGAAAATATATTGGG